>JAHXMU010000450.1:644840-667487 GCA_019455685.1 Philornis downsi | reverse complement strand
GCTTCTCTAATTTCAAATATTTTCGCCTTAAATTTGTTTTTAACAAAATTTCTTATCCAGTAAACGAAAACGCTTTTAATTTTGACTGTTCTTGGCGTCGTTTCGAAGGCATTTATAACGGCACTTTTATTTTGTTTACACACACGGTATTTTTAAAGAGCTTATTGCTTTTGTCTTCGGCGTTTGTTTCAGTGGTCGGCGGCGATTTTAAGCCGATTTAAGCCGTTCCGCTCGGCGGCGATTAGCTGGTCGCAAAAAGAACGGCGCGACTTGCCGCCGACATTTTAATGATCGGCTTGTAACTCTGCTGGTCGGGTGTCGGGAAAATTATTGACAATTAAAGAAGGGTATTGCAGGCCCATACTAAAATGTAATGTTGCCACTGTGTATATTGTTGTTGTTGCCAGACGTGAGTAGTGGGTAATGCAGGGTTAAGGTAGGTTCATCCATGAATTCGTAGAATGATACCAAAAGCACATGTAGAGATGACGCCAAGTGTTTTTGACAGTGGAAAGTTAAGAAAAAAATTTTCCGGCGAAATATAGATTGCGGAATTAATGACAGGAAGTTTTTGTTTAGCGGGATTGATGATGGGAGAGCATTATAAAAGGAGCAAATAGAAAAAAGGGAAGACAGTGAAGAAATGAAGTGACATCTAGTGTTGCAGATGAACTAGTCAATTTGTAACGAAAAGTCAAACTTATCTCAACGAAAAGTCAAACTTACCTCTGGTGGTGAGAAACTCAGACAGCCTATCTGCATTTATATGATATGCAATGTAAAAAAAAACTGGATGTTGTAGATACGCTCCCACACGTATATTAAAATTAAAAAAAAAAATAAATAATATCAGAAATTTGAAATTTTCACCGAACTAAAATTTTTTTCCTGACCATAAATTAAGTTAGGTTAAGAATAGAGAGAGTTAGTATGTAAGGCTTGCCATGATGCAAATTTTGTTGTCATACTTAGTATCTTTGGTCAATTTTTTTCGTGTTCTTGTTAGGTATTTTCAAAGTTAGTTAGAATTTCCCCTCAGGCAGGCCACTTAACTAAGCTCAATTAGGTAGGCGTTATGCAAAGGTAGATTTGATTGTAGTTTTCGGATTGGAAAAGAAATAGTGCGAAACGAATAGCTTTGGGTGTCCTTGGTAGGGGAAATGTATTAAAAGCCAGAAATTTTAATATAAATATTTTAATAAATGTTTGTGTTAAAAGCATAGGAAATGAGGTAGAAAAGAGGGAAACGGGTGTGTGGTAAGAGGACTCAATATGTAAAAGGCATGGACTTAATTGAGCCACGTCAGGGAGGGCAAGTGTGTGACCGAAAACATCAAGTCTCTTGTGATTGTAAATGTGCTTAACTAGTTTTAATTCTAGTATCAGTGTTGTCTTTAAAGGAATGTTTTCTTTATCATGCTTCAGGCTAGGATTATGGCGGGTTGAGAACCAGCCTGAGAACCGACGAGCAACCGGAAGGACAACCTAGTGCCATGGTTTTGATGTCGTATGTGAGTTTTCCTTTAGTGTTGATCAAATTATAATAATCAGCAAATTTAGTAATCAAAATACGTAAAGTTAAGGAATTATTGTGCAAAAAAAGGCGCTGAAGAGAGCGGTGTAATTTTATTCTTACAAGCTTGTTTAAGTAATTATTGGAAACAGTTTTTTAATTAAATATTTGCTTATATTCAATATTTTTATATTGCATTGTCTTCCTTTTTGTTTCTTTACAAAATTTGGTCAATTGATTGACCAAATTGATTGATTGAACTGTTCTAAATGATAATGATCAGACACTTCTAAGTTCTTCAGAATCTATGTTTTCCCTGAGATAATGTTTCGAATGTGTATAGTCCTATGAGAACAAATATGCCAAACAAAGTTTTAACAAAGACGATAGGAACGTACGGACCAATTATTTTACTCTGGATTGAAATTCGCTTGCTTCTAACGTTTAAGCAATAGCGTAATTTTGCCTCCTCTCGCTCTCTTTTCCAACGAAAAGCGTTTTCAATATAACATGTAATGGTATTCATATATTATTGATTTTTTTAATATAATCTGCAAAGATAATAACCAAAATATATAAAATTATTCATCTTTATATATATAATTCTACTGTACGGGCGTTGTCAGTGAACTCCTCCTAAACGGCTGGGTGGTGCCCAGGATGGTTTAGATTTACAATTCGGTCCAATTGGACAAAGGGGCGTGGTACCTCCCATACAAACAAAAAATTAAAAATCAATTATTTCTGCTCCTGCTTACGGTATTTGAACAAAATTTGGTGCGTAGGTTTGGTGTACACATCATAAGTGCTACTGCAAATATGGGCCGGATTGGACAATAGGGCGTGGTACCTCCCATACAAACCATAAATTAAAAAGCAATTATTCCTGCTCCTGCTAAAATTTGAAGGCAAAGCAACGTTTGCCGGGTCAGCTAGTTTATTATATAAAGAAACGAAGACAGCGATATAATCTTACTATCTTGGCTAATCATCTCACCTTTGTTTCCAGAGAGAAAGATAATAATTAAAATATGCAAAATTATGTGATTATTGTGTTTGGGATTATAATGACTATCGAAAATAGCGGTATTATCTTACTTTCTAAATCTCTAACAGGCCTAAATGGAACTCGAATGGGAGTTGCAAGGTTTAATTTACATCGTTTTTCAGACACGTTAATAGAAATATAAAATTAATCAGTACTTCAGCAATGAATTTGTGTACTTAATAGTGAAAATAAAATACTGATTACTTTACAAAATATTCAACGCAGTTTGAACGCTTCGAATGGAAAACACGAATGCAAATCTGCTATCGGAGTCAAAAATAAAATGTTTGATGCGTTATTTGAATGTTTCAAAAATTGTCATTGAGTAGCTGTTTGTTTGTTAAAAATATAAACGCTTTGTTTGGCAATACTTGCAGAAATTGTGTACTGACATTGAAATGAAAATATTGTTAAATTGTTTAGTAATATTATTATTGTTATTTACTATTATTATTTAATAACACTGAGCACCCAGGTGAAAATGAATTGAATATTATCGAGCATCCAAAAGTGTAGCCACTTTACATCTCTACGTTCCTCCTCAGTAATACAACCATTATTATGAATCTTGTATGTTGATGTGCGTGTCTTATGACAGTCCAAGCAAATAGTGTTAATAGAAGTATACTGTGTGAAAATTTGTTGGGGAAAACTTACGAGAAACTGAAAACAAACAATCGAAAGAGTTTTAGAAACGTTAAATAACCTAAGCTTTAGCTTTATGTTCCGATTAACAAAACGAACAAGATAAAGGTAATAGTAGTTCAAGAACGCGATTTGATTGGCGTAGTAAAGAAAAACTTTGTGGTTATGTCAAGCAGAAAATCGTCTGTTTTTACACGGAACAAATGCAACTGCAATAAAAAACTGGTGAAAGAAGAAAAATCGAAATAGAGAACTAATAAATTAGGTAAAGGAACTGGAATTATATTCGTAAAGGTTTTTGCAACTGCCTAAATAAATTGATGATTGTGCAAAAGTTAAAAAAAAGGTGAAACGAAAAAATATTGAGAAATAAAAGACGAGTCTATAAATCTTTAAGCGGAAAAGAGAGCAACTGCTATAAGTGGTTGTCTTAATATGCCGTGATTTAGAAAGAGCTGATTATATACATTAAACAAGGTTAACAGAAATGTCAGTACGAGTACAAAAACAACACAAACCTAATTTTATTAGGATATAATTTGCTGCTAGACAGTTGTTTGAAAAAAACATCATAAAATTGAAGAGGAAATCAAAACAAAGCATAAAATATATATACAACAAAAGACAACTACACTGAATTGAACCAATTTTTCAATACGAAATTTGTGGAAGCAAATTAATTAAATTTATTTTTTCTTTCCATTACGAAAAAACTGTGGTGTCGTGTATGTTTGTATGTGTGAGTATGCAAATTTGACATGATTTTTTAACTTCCTGTTTCGTCTCTAAAACAAAAATAAAATTCAAATTGTATTGTAAAGTTAAGTTGAAAATTTGTGGCAACATAAACTTTGGCGATTTTTTTTTTTGCAAGTAATTTAATGAAACATCAATTATTCTATCGGTGAGAACCTTTCCCTAGCTTTTTTTCCGATCGACGCACATATGTTTTTTTTTGCATCGTTCCCATATAACAGTATTGTGTATCTCTACGGCAAAAACAGTTGTGGTAGTGATATATGTGTATATATATATATTTTTTTTCCAAAAAGATGGAGTTTTATTTAAAGATCAATGTATTTTTTGACCAGGGTCTTTTCTTTGTCATCGTTGTTTGCTGCCGTTGGTACGGTGGCTTTCGTTGCCCTTGTTGCTGGTAGTGGTGCTTACACTCGGAGAAAATTGAAAAGAAGTAATCTTCAATTTTTCGTTTTTGAAATTTATTTGCTTTACTTCATGGTTGTTTTATAGATCTTTCGTTATACTTGAAATTAGAAAGCACTTCAACGCCCATTTACGTATTTACTATTTGAGAAATGTGCATGGGTGTTATTAAGTGGGACGAGTAATTCATTAAGAGATACTTATTTTTGAACTCTGATACATTTTTAAAGAAGATGGATTTTAATTTTTAATCCCACGCCAGCATCAGATCACATACTCTATAAACTCAATATATTTCCATTTTCTAAATTGTGTTACTTTTCAAATTTTTAAGTAACTAATTCAATGTAGCTGTCATTTTCTTCAATGGTCATTAGCCAATGTTCAGGCAACTCTTTGAAGAATGACTGATTAGTCCTAGAAACAACTCAGTTTTTTTGTTATCATGTACATTCTAGGATTTTTCATTCAAAAATGTCCCTTTCAGACTTCAATATTTTTGCCAAGTTGTGGTTGAAATCAATCAGTCCTTTTTCCAGTGATCCATCTAGCTGCGCCAATTGCTGACAATAATCCTTTTTTTGGTTCCTTAGAGTGTGTCCGATTCGATGGCCGCTTTAATATCGCACTTATGTTTTTGTTTTGTCCCACAATTTCAGTGATCACTTTCGCGGGTTGATATTTTGAAGAATGAAATTTCGTGAACCAATTTGTCCCGTGTTTTCTGTTAGTGTATCCAGAACATATATTTCACAATTATCCCGGCTTTTTGCCTTTTTTTAAGTGGAAGGAAAAATATTTCGAAAATGCTACCTATGCACCTTCATATTCATAAATATTCACAAATTGAAGTTTGAAAACCCAGCTTTGTAACGGAATAAATTCAGTCAGCTGAGCTAGGTCATTCCAAAAATAACAAAAGAATCATCTGTATGGAAAAACAAAAATCCCTTCACAAAAAACATTAAGCTCGTTATTATCCTTCAAAAGCGTTAGTGTTTTTTCTACCTTTTACTCGAATGTGTCTGTTTTCCCATTCTTCGATGGTATTTCCAGTTCCCACCTCACTGATTGAGTTAGTTTAGATAAAGGAAACGCTTTAAATGCTAATAATTATAACTTGATTTTAGTCCTTTTGATCACAGATTTTGGCTCAGTTCTCATTGGTTCAGAAAATATTTTGTATTTAGTCATTCTCCACATAGGCGTAATAAATCAGCTAAGCGATGCGTAATATACAGCATGTAGAGAGTTATTCCAATTGTGTTTTGAATTATGAAAGATATTTATTCGAATGTGTTGGTGAAGGAGAAATAATGAAAACATTTGTCACTTTTTCGTATTTTGGAAAATTTGTCGTTTAGCAAAGAAAAATAAATTAAAGGGCACGAGAATAGCAGTTCCACCTATAACAATCGGTTAAGTTCATATATTTGTGAATAAGGGGGGAAAATGCAGACACAAATGGTGCGATATTGTAGGACGAATGTCTGAAGATGAAATCAATAGAATTTGCAAAAAAAAAAAATGTCTGGGGTATCTGCAGATATGTTTGGAACGTTCGTTCGGTTAATTCGATAGTTCACCATACGCCAATTCTCATGACGTAGAGTTCCTTCAAACACTATCATAACTTCCTCCCACCCCCTCTCTAAACTTTTTACTATTGTTTACTTGTGTTCTCGTTCTAGTCGTGAGTGATTATAGTGTTTTAAAAAGTGGAAAATATGAGGGGAAAAGAGCATTCTACGCATATTATGCTGTATTTCCGAAAGGGAAAAACGGCTGCTTGAAGTCATCCGAAAAATAGAGTTTGTTTGAAATGATTTAAAAGATTTTCTACGGGTGACTTCTCCGTGACGGACGCTCCCATATCAGGACGGCCAAAAGAAATTGTTTCCGAGGAGGTGAGACATTTAATTATTGCCGATCCCCGTGTAATAATTAGGTAAATAGCAGAAATAATCTAAAAATCAGTATCAACCGTTCACGAGTTCATAAAAGAGCTCGAATTTGTGAGCAACCTCGATGTATGAGTACCTCATTCTTTTACCGAGCCCAACCACCTGAATCGCTTTTACGTCTCATCATATGGAATGAAAAATGGACAGTCTACAACAATGTAACGCGGAAAAGATCATGGGAGAAACCAAATGAACCCTCGTAATCTACCTCTAAAGCTGGCCTTCAAGGCCGGCAAGAAAATCGGTCGAGGCTTCACAATCGGGGAGACGTCATCTTCCATCATGGCACCCGCCCTCACACTGCCTTGCGGAGTTATAACCCACCCACCAAAAAATAATTTCTGCTTTTCTTTCAGACTACTAGTCGGAACGCATACCTTATTAATCACTGAAGTACTTCAATAACGATTTTCTCTTTATATCTCTTCATATACAGACTTCTCCACAGCTAATTTTATTCTTACATCAAAACAATCGTCAACTTCTTTCCGGTACTAAAATACAACTAACAATAAAAATAAGGACCGTCAGAGCATTGAAGAGAAAATCACATCCCCAACCGCCATTGCCATTGCCACTAAATAAACAAACAGAGGAGATCGTGACGACGACTCCTCTTACGACATCATCATCACAATTACACCAGTTTTCTCAGCCGCCATCACAGTCGCATAGCATAAATCGAACAATTCAGACAGTTATAAGCACTCCTCTGCGAAAGATGCAACGTCAAAGTTCCCACGGAACTTCTGCGCAAAAACATACGAATTTGGACGAAATATGGACAGATTTGGAGCAGGGAATCAAACAAGTATTCCAGCAAGAACAATCGCTAACGAAAGAGCGCTATATGCAACTGTATACGTATGTCTATAACTATTGTACCAGTGTTAACACAGTGCAGAACAATAGCACTCGCTCCAATAAAATTGGCGGCGCTCAGTTGGTGGGCAAAAAACTATACGAGAGACTAAAGGATTTCCTGAAAGATTACTTGGCAGATTTACTGAATGATTTCATAGCTATCAAAGGTGAAGAAGTTCTATTGGATCACTACACCAAGCAATGGGTTCTATATCAGTTTTCCAGTACGGTCTTAAATGGCATTTGTTCCTATTTAAATAGGCATTGGGTCAAGAGGGAATATGAAGAGGGTCTCAAGGGTATTTATGAAATTTATCGCCTGGCTTTGGTCACCTGGAAGGAACAATTGTTCAAGGTTCTCAATGAACCCGTAACCAATGCCGTATTAAAGTCCATCGACGAAGAACGTCGTGGCAAAGACATTAAACGGTCATTGGTACGCGATGTCATCAACTGCTATGTGGAATTGGGATTTGATGAGGAAGAGGATATGGACAACAAAGACACGAAAAAGCAAAAACTGTCTGTTTATCGTGACAATTTCGAGAAGAAATTTTTAGATGAGACAGCAGCATTTTATAAACATGAATCAGAGGCATTCCTCAGTAGCAACACAGTTTCGGAGTACATGAAGCACGTAGAGAAACGTTTAGATGAGGAACGTAAGCGCGTTAATCAAACCGACTCAGTATTAACATCGTACTTGCATGTCAGCACATTGGACAAATTGGTGGAAAAGTGCGAAGTGGTAAGTGTATGTCTTCTAACTTTTTTTTTTGAGCTAGAGCCGATTCTATGTCCCGGCGACAGTTACTGTATTAAAATCCAGCAGTGACTTCTCGAAATAATATTCGGATTGGCTTCTGTAGTGGTACAATAAAATAAAAATGCTTTCTATTGAAACACAAAAATGTGTCCATTATAAATGTATGTATTATAAATGTATTTTCCTTTCAGGTTCTGATTGAAAAACATTTAGACATATTCCGCTCAGAGTTCCAAAATCTTTTAAATGCCGATAAAAATGCCGACCTGAAACGAATGTACACTTTGGTGGCTCGTACTCCGCGAAATCTCAATGAACTGAAAACAATTTTGGAAGATCACATATTGCAACATGGTCTACAGGCCATTGAGAAATGCGGCAACACAGAAGCCGCCAACGATCCAAAAATTTATGTTCAAACAATATTAGAAGTCCATAAGAAATATAATGCTCTTGTTTTAACATCCTTTAATAACGACAATGGTTTTGTGGCCGCGTTGGATAAAGCATGTGGCAAATTCATTAATTCAAATGTTGTGACACAGGCCAATAGTGCTAGTAAATCCCCAGAACTCCTTGCCAAATACTGTGACTTACTCTTGAAGAAATCGTCAAAGAATCCCGAAGAGAAAGAATTAGAAGATAACCTTAACCAAGTTATGGTGGTTTTCAAATACATCGAAGACAAGGATGTTTTTCAGAAATTTTATTCGAAGATGTTGGCAAAACGTTTGGTAAATCATACATCGGCATCGGATGATGCTGAGGCTGTAATGATCTCAAAACTAAAACAGACCTGTGGCTATGAATACACGATTAAATTGCAACGTATGTTCCAAGATATTGGCCTCTCCAAGGATCTAAACAACAATTTCAAACAATATCTACAAACGGAGAATATACCTATGGAAATAGATTTCAGCATTGAAGTCTTATCCTCAGGTTCCTGGCCATTCAACCAGAGCAGTAGTTTCTCCTTACCCACGGAATTGGAGAAGGCAGTGCAACACTTTAATACATTTTATGCTGCACGGCATTCGGGCCGTAAATTGAACTGGCTATATCATATGTGCAAGGGAGAATTGGTAACAAATTGTTTCCGCAACAAATACACGCTGCAGGCCAGTACGTTCCAGATGGCTGTTCTTCTTCAGTTTAACGATCAAACTCGTTATACCATAAAACAATTGCTGGAAAATACACAGATACAACAAGAGAATTTAATACAGGTAAGTGTTGATGCAGAGATGGAGTAAAGAGGAACACACAAGGGGTTTATCTTGGGATGTCTTTATTTTCCTAACACAATTTACGTAACTGCAGGTTTGAACTTGTGCTTGTTTATTAATATATATTTTGGAAATAAGCTGGAAATATATATATTAATGTATATATAGGTATATACATATGCTGGATGCGATTTTAATTCAATGCAGCTTAGCTGTGCTATTGAAGCTGTTTGGAAGTAGCAAGTACAAAAATTATTATCTCCGGTAATTCTTATCTCGTTCTGGCCTTTGGCGTTTTATCTGCCATATTTCATTAGCTATAAAATAATACTTCTTTTCGAGTTTTCGTCGAAATTTCATAAATATGAGATATATTTCTGACACAAAGAATATTCTTCTTTCATCTGTTTGCAATGAATACTCATTACTTCTGCTCTTAATCACCTAACACTTAGATAAATGTCTATTAGAAAAATGTTTTGCGGGGCAAACAAACCGGTCGAGAGAAAAATCTAAAATTCGAAAAAATAGTAAATTTGTTATACTTTGCAAGTATCCAAGATGAGAATCATTTGCTCTTTTCATGCGGCTCAGGAGCCCAACACTATTTTTACCAACCGATTTATGTCTGCCTTTAGCAGCTCACCATTTATGTGCTTTCGAAATTTCGCTGCAGAAACTTCGGGAAAGGGCCTTTCTAATTTAAATTGGAAAGCAATTTCAATCAGTGCTGTCTTTGATTACAAAGAGCATTCAGAAATGTTATTAGCTTCGGTTTTTGATAAGTGGAACATCGAAATTTTATCCTACCTGGAAAAAGTGACTGTGAAAATAAACTTGATTTTGTTACGCACGGAAATGCATTATTTTTTTATATCGTCCCTAGTTTTAAAGTAATTTTATTTTGGAACTTAATTTTACTTTTCGGAATTATTTTAGAAATGCGATCAGAAAAGTTACAAATGACAATTTTTGATTATTTTCTAGATAAAAGAATCGATTCTAGTACCGATTTTATGAATTAGAAGAATTAGAAGTCGTTGATGCCAACTCATAAAACTAATCCTCCTAACGGAATTTTGATTGTCCTTTACTGGCTATCGCATTCTTTGTCAAAAAGTTTTCGTGGTGAATCACCATCCGAAGCAAACACTGTACTTTGATACGCTTGCTGTCGTTGATACCAGTATACAGCTCGTATCCTTATGATTCCAGTTTTGTGAATCATGTATGATCGGTATAAATATTTTATGGAGTGCATTTCTCGGGAGAAATTAATTCATCTGCTTTTGTCATTAACCTGTGTTGCCCTGTGCAGTAAGAAAGGTAGAAATAGTATCTGATACATTTAGACTTATGTTTGTTGTAAGAGAATTTTACATTAAACTACTTGTCCAGTCCACAAGATCGCCTATCTGCAGGTAATATTCTTCTGTGGATTTGTGGTCTGACATTATCTATTTGGTTGACGATGTAGCCGAAGTAGATCAAATTATTCAACACCACTCATTTATAGTGACAAATGTTCGCACTTGGACTCTTTGTCCGCCGAAACATTTGTCTGGTTTCGCTCTGGTTGATTTCCATGACTTGCTAACTCTTGAGGCTATGGTGTTAGACTTATGTTGAAAATGGAGCCAATCATCGGTTATCGGTTTTCCTCGATAACGTATTCACAAAAAATGTTGAAACATGGAAAAACCAGGGTTTGTACCTAAATAATTTTTGCGACGGTTACCAACAGACACGCACTATGTTGTCACTGTGTGTTTAGAAGCACCAGGATTAGAGACATTGTGCCGTAATATTTGGGAGAATTTACTGGAATGGGTTGTGGGATACGCAACTTTGTTTTCTTCTTGTTTACCGTTGTGTTCAACCTTGTGCTATCTTTGCTTCATCCATATGATAGAAAGTAAAATAGCAAAAACTGACCGAATTGTCCAATCACATTAAGTTTTGTCATAAATTGAGATTGGAAAACGATTGGATTTTCAATTTAGAACGCAACAAACACCATTTTGATACCCTGATTGGAGATGGAGTGGATGACTCAAACTTTTGAATCCGATAACAAAAATGTTCCATCACATAACTATTTTAAGATTGAGGCTCGATATTTGAAAAAGGAGTTGTTAGTGTTATGATTACTGCCCATTAAAACTACAAAAAATACTTGAAATTATCGAAATGAAGTCTGAATCCAGCATACCCGTATTGGATGTACCAAATAATTAACACTACTTTTTTACTGTGTTACTAAACAAATGACCTTGGAATTCTTAATGTAAAATGTCATGTTGATCTGCAGATTAACTTTGTACAAGGGAATTCCATTTGCAAAACGGAATTTAAGAAGAGATTCTATAACATTTCTGTGAAATTAAAAAAGTAAAAAGTGGACGAATGTGTGTAATAAATATCAATAATAATAACAACTAAACTTTATATAATTATAACTAAATTATAACTAAAATATAATTATAACTAAAATTTTTGTATTATTTTGTTTTTCCTTTCCATTTCATTATAGGTGTTGCAAATATTGCTGAAGGCTAAGCTCCTCACTTGCCCCGATGACGAAAATTCTCTGACACCCAATTCTGTTATGGAATTGTATGCGGATTATAAGAATAAGAAATTACGCATTAACATCAATCAACCTTTGAAGACTGAAGTTAAGGTCGAACTAGAGGCCGTACATAAACACATCGAGGAAGATCGCAAACTCCTGATACAAGCTGCCATAGTGCGCATCATGAAAATGCGCAGGAAGCTCAACCACACACAGCTTATCACGGAGGTACTCAATCAACTATCGTCACGATTTAAGCCCAAGGTGCCGGTTATCAAGAAATGCATTGACATTTTAATAGAGAAAGAATATTTAGAACGAATGGAAGGACAAAAGGATACCTACAGCTATTTGGCGTAAATGATGTGTTATCTTTATGTATGTTTACCTATTTAAGTGTGTGTGTGTGTGTGTGTGTGTGTGATAGCATACGAAGGAAGTCGGAGTACTCAAAAGTTCTCGGAGTCTTCTGACTCTGCTCCTCAACATTATAACTATCACTATCATTATCATTTGCATCAACTATACCATTATCATTACAACAGCACTTACCGGTAATCTTTGTTTAATTCCATATTATCTTTATAACTTTCATTGCGCAATGTTTGTACTGTTTTCTTGCTCCACTTACTACAAGAAACATAAATCGAAATTTTTTGAAAAAAAAAAAATATATATATATTGTTTTTGTTTCCATGATTACGACTTATTTTGTAAACCTGACTGTGCTTGTTTGTCGAAAATAGAACAACAAGAACAAGAACATATTGAAATTAATTTTATCAGTTTAACTACTAGAGCGTTTATAGACTAAGAGTGGTTGCAAATTGCCTTCCCACATCATTTAGATGGACTTAAACATTAAAAAAAATGCTTGAAATACAATTCGCTTTTTGCAGAATACTTAGAGTCGTAATTTTTTTTAGATTTTTCGACAGACATTATAACAAATTATATAGAAAATGAAAAGCAATAGTTGAATTAAAAATTACATAAATTTATCATATGTTTTACATGCCCTTAATTAAATTGCTGCTTCAATCACTTTCACACACGATTGAGTCTTCAAATGTATTTGTCTTGGGGAGCCTTATTGAGAGCTACGAGAGATTTGCAGTTTTATTTTAAAAATAAACATTTTTCGTTATGATTTCTTACTAAAAATGTATTTAGTGACTTTCTTTGAAGAAATATTTTAAAGAACTCAGCCTAGCATATATCTTACCTCATATTATGATTCTATATAAATTAAATGTTGCTTCTGTTTGAGGAAGAAACGTTTTCCCCTTAGGCTCAACAACAATTGCCTTGTCATTGTCATTTTTATTTACCTACCGATACGAGAGAAGGCATCTAAACCTATAATAGGGCATCATATAGACTTGATGCCACCAAAATAAACGCTACCTAATACACATAAACGAACTTTTTAATGTTAGCTTTAAACTGGTATCAAGCACAGGCTTCTGTTATTTCCTCTCTGTAATATTTAAGTTATTTTTTTAATTAAATACGCATATAACGGGGAAAAAACAATTTTATTTTGTATGTTGTGTTTTTTATGTCTTCGCACTTTTATCTCTTTTTTTTTTTTAGTAAAAATTTTAACATTTTGTTTAATACAAAGACAAAAATAAAACTCATGTATGTTATATATAATAAGTTAAGGGATAACAAGTACTACAGAAATAAACCACAATAAAAATCGTAAGAATCCATATGTTTAATCCATAATTTAAAAGAAAGTTCAATAAAGCATTAATTACAAATTAAATATAGGAATTGCTTTGCACTAACAAAGAAGGCAATCAATTTTGAGCCTATGAGTCAATTTGCTTCATCCCGCGAAATTAATTAAAATTTTTGTATATTGAATAAACTTACAATAATGGTACATCAGAATTTGTGCCATATTCCGATCCCAATTAAAACATTTGCTTGGTATCTGAAGGGATCGACAATGTGATACATACACTCTATATGATGACAAAAATGTTCTATTGGAAAGAACAGAATATAAACACGTCTAAAATTCGCAAGAATTTGAATAGCGCTTTTTTTAATAGTAACAAAATTCGAAATCGGGCATAACTAACTACCAAACTAAAAGAAGCCTTTCCTTAATTTTCAAACATGATAAAATAAAATAGCTTTTCTGGTATGGATGCTATATTTTTTGTTTTATAAGGTTTTGGTTGCATCCACAATAACATTTTGTAGAAATCACCATAGCTATCCGATAGCTTACGTATCTAAATTGCGTGATACGCATGCCATGGAAATATGCATGCCGGGAAATGATAATATTACTGCGAGAATTATTTTCTCCTTGCACATCGCTGTAGCAATAAATTCTCTCTGGAGGTGGCTTAGCAAAACTTATACGAGCAGTGAATAAAACAGTCATAAATGCGCGGATTATTAAAAAAAAAAGTATTGAACATAATATAAAAGGAATCCAGCCAATTGTGGTTATATAAAGAAACAAATTCCCTTTCATTCAATGAGCGAGATATGGGGAGATTCTCCCATTCTATTTTTAGACTCACTCAACGTGACCTACATCTTAACGACAATTCTAAACGTCACAGTTTGAGAAGCATTCATTAGGCTTGTTGACTACTCAAAAGTGTTCCTCAGACACATTGAGGTGATCACCACTCAACTAATGAAAAGTTGATATATGCGGGATTGAACATGCGATCATGCGAACAAAAGTCGCATGTTCTAACTATCGAGCAAGTTGGAGTATTTATTTAGTACTAGCTGACCCGGCAAACGTTGTTTTGCCTTCAAAATGTTAATGTGGTAAAAAAAATTAATTGCAAAAATCTCATCTCCAACGCCATCTACCACTTCAAATAAAACCTTTTAAACCTTCCGGAATACTCTACCAATAATTTAAGACCAAAATGAGCCAAATCGGTCCAACCGTTCTCGAGCTTTAGCGAGACTAACGCACAGCAGTTGATTTATATATATATAGATTTATAGATTTATTTGGAGTATTTATTTTATTAATTTAAAAAGCATATTAACCTTCTACTTTTTGATTTCATTTTGAAAAACGCCGTCCAAATGCGCAATTTATATAAGGTGTGGTAAAAAAAATCATCGTTTTTGCATGAGACTGAAGGCTTTATTTAGCGTAGTTAGAATGACCCGATTTAGACAAATGTTCACAGTCTTGCCCGATAATTTATTATCAATTGTATCTCTCTCATAGCGAAAAACAGTGGCAGTCGATTTTCACAAGCTTCTTTTGAGGCGAATTTTTCATAGAGATAAACATGTGCTAATCAAATGGTGCCGGTTCTGGACTATGAGTTGGATACACAAAAACCTCACGACAAGCTCCCCAAACATACAGCAAAAATTCTCTGGCAGTGGCCACCGTATGAGCCGTTTTCACTTGACGGCATCTGCTTTAGATGGCGTTCTGCAACGATTGGCAGATGGAAGTTAGATCCATGAGTGTTTTGTGAAATGTTTAGCTGCTGGGCAATCGAAACATTGTTTACACGACTGTCGGACTTAACTATTTCCTTTATTTTATAGACGGAAATAAAATTGAGCGTGGTTGGCTGTTGTTGAGCCGCAAATATTATTCACATTTTGAATGGTCTGGCTTACTTTTTCGACTTTAAAGGAACAGATTGTAAAATATGGCATACCGTCTATTTTTGACAATACTGATACTATCAATCACAAAAGTGTCTTAGTAGTTTTCTAAGTATGAAATCGTATTGTATCTATCCCATATATAGGTTACTTAAGTCATCTATTGAAAGCAAAATCGATTCCTTTTTTTATACCCCACATATTGTTTTCTGTGATAATTTTTTTTGTCTGTCGAAATGTGACAATAAAAACTTTTGGGTCGGGAGGGAAATTCGAGTAAACAGAATTTGCTTACTATTTGCGGTTAAGACGATCGCCTCTGCTGAAATAATCCAAAATTTTCTCCACCATTTCTCAAGCATCTGAAAAATTTCATTTTGAATCTTCAATCTTCAGGGATGTGCGATTTTTTCTTCACTTGTGACCAAACTCAATACTATATTTAATAGGAATTTGTAGATAGATATACAAAAAAGCAAAACATGAGCGTGTTTTTCATTTGTCTCTCCAAAAGAGTGAAATTCCGCTGATAGTTTTTTTGCAGTAACGGCGCCTGTACTTTTCCGCTGCCCTAGTTATGGAAGTTTCAGTAAGGGAAACAAGCTAATGTCTTCTTCGGATTCAGGTCAAACAACCACCAGCATTATACGGTTCTTATCAAATATTTGTCAAAAAAAAAACACACATTCAATAAACTGATATATGTGAAACCGATCATTTTAAATTTCATCTACTGTATTATTTAGAGTTGTAAAATTGTTATTTTTTTGCTAAAGCTATTCATTACAAATACGATATTGCAAATTTAAGGTTTATACACTGTTGTGTATGATGCACAAATAAAAAAATTCTCTTACTAAAATGTAACGGCGAGCCAGTTCGTTAAAAGAAACTGAAGAATTTATTTTCGAATTATTTTTCTTCAAATCAATAACCACCAAAATACATGCTCTCCAAACTGTTCATAACGTCATTGTTAAACCGTTAGCATCTGTGGCTGCTCTTGAAGCTATCAAAATGTTTCGAAAAATACGAATAAATGAGTAAGTTTAACTATAAAATAGAGAACACACTAAAACTTTACATAAAATAGTGTTAAGCTTTATTAAAATATAATAAGTCCTTAAACATATACAATCGTATATTTATATAGAGCAATAAATGTATATTAAAATATACATAAATATTTCTATAAGAATATGGTGACAAATTAAAGATACAAATCGAGAAATTCATTATTTCTTACACAATAATACGTGTATTCGGGAAGAAAGAGATGTATAATTTTGTCAATAATGACGGTACACCGTCAACAAATTAAACAATTTTTATTTGAGGCAAATTTGCGAAAATGGTGATGAATATTTAACTAATGAGATCGTCTTGATTTAGCTGGAAATATAGCGACAGAATAAAAGGCATATCATATACAAATAGTAAGCTAAAGAATATAAAATACATATAAAAGTTCAGAATCCCGATTTGTAGTTTATCCAATAAGGTTGTTCTTAAACGTTTTTTGAATTCTCATTTTATATGTTAAAAAAAAGATGGGTGTTTTTACATTAGTGAATTCTCGACATAGTCCGACACAAATCCGCAATTAAATTTAAGAAATAATCTTCGGATTCAGTTATTTTTTTATCAAAGTGACTACTTAATGTCTTCTTCCTAGTCATCAAATCCGAGTCTATATTGATGCAAGATTTATGGTAAAATTGCTTCATAAAAATACTACTAAGATCACAACTTAATCATAAATAAAAACATGAAAAACAGTTATCTTCAGTCTTCCTCATCCAAAATAATGGTTCTCGTTTGAAACCGCATACGTTTGGTATTTTTAATAATACCGTTGGTAAGAAGGTTCTTTCCTGGATTCGTACTTGGCAATTCTTTCCAAATACGTTTCAATCGTACCACTGCGATGGCATTAAAATCAAATGGTTTTTGTACTACTCCAGTGGCTGCTTGATCCACATCAATTTTATGTAATTTTAATGTTGGCACTTTTTTCAGAGTCAGTTGTGTAGGAGGTGGCGTGGGTGTGATGACAGTATACATGGTTGGGGGGGAGTTGTGATGCTCCATGACCTGCATGGATTCATCTTTCACGACTAGAGAAGAACAACCGCGTTTTTGCCCGCAGGAATTTGAAGGTGATTTTGTTTTTGGACCAGAGTGTTGTGAGGAGTTATCAGAGCATTCGGAGGCTTTTCTATAAAAAAGAAATGTATAAATAAAATGGAAATGGAAACGTCATTATATTAAATTAAAAAAATGTGTATATATATATTAAATTTCAATAAGGTTCATAAGCGGTTACAATAAAATTTGTTCTTATGCAAAATTTAGTCAAGTCGCTACAAATAGTAGGTTATAGAGAAGCGATTTTTCCAAATATGTACAACACTTTGTTAGATTGGTATAGGATACAATTGTATGACAAAATAATAAAATCGGACACGTAGAACATACGGAAATATTTTCGTTCACAGACGGCTTATATGTATTATGGTGATAAATTGTTGTCGTCGAAGGTGAAGAAGGAAGAATGGTCAAGAAATAATATCCTTCCCCAGTAAACATCTGCGTCTTACTGCATTCCAACCCATCATTGAGCCGCGATTTCAAAACTACCTACTTACCTTTTTGGATAAATATATTTGTTGATTGTTGGTGGCGGCGCTGCACAAATTTTATCCGGTTCCTCCGGATGACATCCAAAATCCACACCATTCAACCAATTTTCATATCGCTCCGGCTGAAAACGTCTCACGAATGTTTCCATGGAAATTTTCACCATATCTTTGCGGCAGTGGCATATAGACGCTCTCTTTCCATACTCAATCCAACGTTTCGATGCAAAGTTGGTTGATTCGGCACCATTAAAGCCATGATTAAAGCCCGCATGGTAGCCATAAGGAAACGTGATCATAATCTCGCCGGCTTCCTGTGTTATACGACTGTAAGGTATTTTGTTCTGTCTTAAAACGTGAGGACTAATCAAAGTCATTTTATGCCTCAAATGAGCGTTACAATTTTGATAGTTTTCATAAAATATGCGGTTGGCTAATTTCTCTAAACGTCGTCCATAGGCGGGGGGGATGGCGTACCACGTTTTGGGTGCTCCAAAGTGGAGGTAATTGATGGAATATAAATCCATGTCCTCTGTGTGCCATGCGAAAGAACTTTTCCACATGCCAAAGTACAAATAGGCAGTATTGACGCCGTCTATCTCTATGCCATAGTCTTTGTTGACATAGTCAAGGATAGTGTCCAACCGGTCAATATTCCATACATCCAAATCTTTATCGCTAAGGGACCCTTTAACATCGGCCGCGTACAAGGGCGCTATGTACGTCACGTTCTTCCAGTATTTTCGTTCCAAATCGTCGTAATCAAAGTGCTTAGGGGTCTGATAACGCTCCGATTCAGCCAATTCTTTGAACTGACGCAAAGTCATTGACCTCTTCATCACATTGATTTGTTGATATTCTCCTTGCTTTCTATAAGAATTCGAATAACGGACAAAACCGGCGGAAATGAATAATTGTAATAATTGTCTTACCCGGAAACCACTTGGCATATGGGAGCTGGAATTGTCATGTTTATTTGATCTATGTCATAGCCAGTCTTCCGAGGTTGCCACTCAGGGGGTGGAATTATTTTCGCCAAACCTGCTCGATGTGCCCCTCTCAACTCCATGTAATCAATATACCTTGAGAAATCTTTAAATTCTTCGTAGCTGGGGCGAAATGTCATAATTCGAGGGATTCTATTACGATCATCTTCTGAATTGTTGGACATTCTATTCTGCAAGAGTCCTGATTACACTTTGGCCAATAACTCCTTTATTTTTTTTCCTTTTTGTTTTTGTTTGATTACAATCACACAAACGAGCATCCAAAGCAAAGTATTGTGATTTTCAATAGGGATGGGATTTCGAATTTTTATTTTATACGGAGACTATCAAAATTTAATAAAGGTACAAAATAAAGGGGTTGACACACTCACAGATCGTTTTGACAGATTTAATCCTATGCATTAATTAGTCTGTAATTAAATGCAGATACTATGCTGACTTTTCGCAGTGAAATTTCTTATAGAAAAATGTCCGTGAAATTTGAAACCAAATTTCTCCACCAGACAGTGCTATATTTTTTCGGAAAAATTGTTGTAAGTGGCAACGCCATTCTTTTTTTGATGGTTGCAAACACCCAAATAGGAATAACATACTTATTTATCTCAGGATTTCGCACATATTAGTAATGTACTTGTAAATTTGTGAAATCAAACAGTAATAAAAAAGACACAATTTTACAATTTTGTAAATATACTATCGAACATATTATGACGTAAGAACATAAGTTCTTCTGATTTCAGCGTCAGAAGCCATTTAAAAACAAATAATAATAATAATATTATTATTATTATTATTATTATTTTTTTTAAAGAATAAATGTATTTTGAAATTTTCTTGGTGAAAAATATGTAATGTTTAGCTTAAAACTCGTTTTTACTGTGGGATTATCGACATTAGAATTTCAAAATCCTCCAAAGTGGATCTACTTAAGTATTTACGCTTTGTTTGACAGTGTGACAAAACAATACATTCGCCCGAAATGTGAACTTTGGAGAGTACTACATTATAAGCAATAACAGCCTCTATTTTAATTCGCAATAACAATGTATTAATATACTGTGTTGTTTAAAACATTCCGAAAGTTAATTATTACATTCGTGTTGCTTTTTCTCATTCTTTTGCATAGATCAATTTCTTGTTAACATGTGTGTATACGTGTGAGCAATACGCAAGATTGGTAATGCCTTTCCAAGAGACTTGAAAATAATATACAAAGCTTTTACTTTTTTAATATTTTCTAAGTTCAATTTAATTTGTAAATCACGGAATGATTTAATTTTTTCACCTTTTGGTTATTTTTTATTTTTGTTTGCAACGTATCGCAGTGTACATTAGAGCGAGCATACAAAAAAATTACGCGGCTTTGAGGGCGGCACAATTTTCGTTAGGACCTGCAAAAAAGCGTTTCAAGATTTTGTTAGAAAAAGAAAATACTAATATATACAGTTTAGAAAATATATTTAGATAAAGAAAAAAATATACGCAGTAAAAACCTTTCAGTTTAGAAATGTAATAAACATAACAAATTTTTGCTTACATGATATTTTAATCCAAACAGCTTATAAAAATCGCACTCAACATGAAAAAATGAATTCTGCAAAAACTGCAGAAAAATAGGTTCGCATCAATAATGTAGTGAAAAATGTTTGGTACTATCAGAAATTGCGGTGCTTTTTGCGAATATTTTCATGGAGAAAGTTACCACGGGGACGTTTGTGCCACAGAAAGTTAATATTTTAGATTCCAACACTGAAATCGTAATATGTTAAATAATATATTTGTAAAATTGAAAATTACTATTGACCACTTTATTTACGGAGTTGCACCGTGACAAATCAGTAAAGTACCAGTCGTAAGACAGAAAGCTTAGCGATAATGCGACCTAATACTGAATAGAATATACTCCTACATATGTATAAAAAAATTCCTTGAAGCAGTGTAAGATCAAATCCGTTAGTGTTTCACCCCTTTAATACAACAGCATATTTGACCAATTGAACCACTTGGAACGTTTTTTTTTTCAATTTTCGATTTTATAATATACTTATGTTCAGCTTTGAATTAGCTTCTTGTCCATAAGACCCTTTGTTATGTGAACTTACCTTTATAAATCTTAGAGCTGTTTTTCGATACAGTGTTGCATTTATACAGTGGCACCAACGGTTAAATATATGGTAAAAGGAAAACCGAATTAAGTTGGTGTCAGTTGTGTGGGCGTTGTTACATTATTGTGAAGAAAGACAACGTGGCTCGCTTCCAGCCGAGGTTTATCGTTTGCTTGCAACAAACTTCTCGTTCACTTTGTTCAGGTCTTTTGCCGGATTAGCATAGGACTTTGTGATTTCTCGATTCAATTTATTTGGAAAGTAAGTTAATTTGTAAAATGTGATAAGTTTGAGACAGAAAGTGCAAGTTGTGGGAGAAAAAAATCCAAAAAGAGTAAACCAATTTCCCGTAACCGACCGTTCGGGGGCAAACAAAAATAAAGTGCAATAAGAAATGTTTGAATAAATGCAGTTTTTCTTGCAAAAGATTTAAATGTAACGTGTGCGGACCAAAAAAAAAATTACAAAGTGTGCGGATTTTTTCTTTTTTTCTTCTTTTGTGGCTAAAATTGTTAAATGAAACAAAAACTGAATCACGTGGCAATAAAAATGTATGATTAAAAAAAATTGGCGTTTCCTAATTCAGAATATTTTGTGAAATTCATAGCAGTTAAAGTAGAGAACCACGCCCACTTTGTGTTTTTTCTTTGTCGAAACATATGTTGCAGCTGCTGTAAGTTGAAACAACGGGAAAAGAAGTATACCGCAGATTGTGAAATTTGTTTAAAAAAACACATCTAAGAGGAGGAATGCCAGAACTTGTGAAAATTAGTTGCTATGCTGCTGTGTGACAAGCTGAACAATATATGGATTAGGTTACATTTCTAAAATGGCGTCATTCTAAGTTCAAATTACATTTATATCTACAGTTTTTTTTTTTCTTTGCGGCAGACTCAGTTTGATGGAAAAGAGAATTTTTTCCTCGTGCACTTTTTATTAATAGATATTCGGCGACATCAATAGTTTGATTGGAAAGTCATTAATACAGTTTCCTTAATCGCCTTTCACCTATTGCAGAAACACGTTTCGTATATTTCAAGATGGCGTCGGCCATTCTTTTCAGACGATGATGGTGGTGGTGGCATCGTGTTTCTAGGTGCTCAACAAGAATTTCAACGATCACTTCGTGTTAAATGGAAAGAATGCCGACGTCGGTTTTGCAGTCTAGTGTCACGAACGCCATTTTTTTTGCAATGCGATGAAATGTTTTTTAGCCAGTATATTCAACATTTAAATTTTGGAAAGTTTCTTTTGCGTTCAAAGTAAAGGGAAACGTCAACGTCTCTCGGTCTGCACTTAAATATTGTATGTAACGCACTTTGTACGCGTGTATGTGTTCTAAGCACATTATAGATATTCGACTACAATTTCACAAGTTCTGGAAATTTCTGTTTGCTGTGGATTACTCATGCTGTAGAATTCATTTGTTAACTCTTCCTGGTTTCTTTTGCCCCTCTTCGTTCAATTGTTGGAAATTGCTTAATTTTTCTAGTTGTCTATCGTATCC
>JAHXMU010000450.1:589348-634840 GCA_019455685.1 Philornis downsi | reverse complement strand
AATGTAAAAGTGAAAATTTGCAATTTTATGCGAAATGCTAAACCAAATAATTCACACCAAGGTTGTTAGAAATTAATTTATTACAGATATTCGACTTGAAGACTCGTGTCTTCTTAAAAATACGCTTTAAATATGAAATAATGATACCTCACTTAAAGGAAACTACCGTAACAAAGAAAGTATTTGGTTCATCTATAAACTGAACAAGAATTAGTTTGGGACTCAAGAGGAATGCTGGTTCTCCTCGTTTAAATTCTATTTTCCTCGGGATTTTATCGTTTAATATTCTAAATTTTATAGCAGCACCTACCTTATCATCCCTAAGTGCAAAATACTTCCCACAAGGCTTCCATTTCTGTCGAAGGACATCTCGATATCTTAAACCCCTTTTGACGTCGTTATCCTAGTAGAGTCACAGAAATGATTAAACCGATTTTCCCAAAAAAAAAAAATGAGAACGCTCTCCATTTTCCTTTGCTCTCCACCTCACACCGCTAATAGTTCTAGTCTAACCCTTTTATATCGAAATGAAAATTGCTAACAAAATTGTTTTCCTTTCCCTTTTGTTTCCTTTTCATGACGTTTGTTGAAATCTCCATCAATCAACCTGCCTGTTCTATCTTCCCCCGTATTATGTTTTCAACAACCAATCGACCGTTTGCAACCCATCCACCCGTTGTCCACCAATACACCACCACCATCACCACCTACACACACATAAACTTGCAGCTCGTAAGCTAATACAACAGCCATGGGTAAGGAAAAGGTTCATATTAACATTGTCGTCATTGGTCATGTCGATTCTGGTAAATCTACCACTACCGGCCATTTGATCTACAAATGCGGTGGTATCGACAAGCGTACCATTGAGAAGTTCGAGAAGGAAGCCCAAGAAATGGGTAAGGGTTCTTTCAAGTACGCTTGGGTTTTGGATAAATTGAAGGCCGAACGTGAACGTGGTATCACCATCGATATCGCTTTGTGGAAGTTCGAAACCTCCAAATACTACGTCACCATCATCGACGCCCCCGGTCACAGAGATTTCATTAAGAACATGATCACTGGTACCTCTCAAGCTGATTGCGCCGTCTTGATTGTTGCTGCCGGTACTGGTGAATTCGAAGCCGGTATCTCCAAGAATGGTCAAACTCGTGAACACGCCTTGTTGGCCTTCACCTTGGGTGTCAAGCAATTGATCGTCGGTGTCAACAAGATGGACTCCTCTGAACCACCTTATAGTGAGGCCCGTTATGAGGAAATCAAGAAAGAAGTATCCTCCTACATCAAGAAGATCGGTTACAATCCCGCCGCTGTTGCCTTCGTTCCCATCTCTGGCTGGCACGGTGATAACATGTTGGAAGCTTCCACCAACATGCCCTGGTTCAAGGGATGGAAGATCGAGCGCAAGGAGGGTAATGCTGATGGCAAAACCCTCATCGATGCATTGGACGCCATCTTGCCCCCTACCCGCCCCACTGAGAAGCCCTTGCGTTTGCCCTTGCAGGATGTTTACAAAATCGGTGGTATCGGCACAGTACCCGTCGGTCGTGTCGAAACTGGTGTCTTGAAACCCGGTTGCGTTGTCGTCTTCGCCCCCGCCAACATCACTACTGAAGTAAAGTCCGTTGAAATGCATCACGAAGCCCTCGCTGAAGCCGTCCCCGGTGACAATGTTGGTTTCAACGTCAAGAACGTCTCTGTCAAGGAATTGCGTCGTGGCTACGTCGCTGGTGACTCGAAGAACAGCCCACCCAAGGGTGCTGCTGACTTCACCGCTCAAGTCATTGTCTTGAACCATCCCGGTCAGATCTCCAACGGCTACACCCCCGTGTTGGATTGCCACACCGCTCACATTGCTTGCAAGTTCGCTGAAATCAAGGAGAAGGTCGATCGTCGTTCCGGCAAGACCACCGAAGAAAACCCCAAATTCATCAAGTCTGGTGATGCCGCCATCGTCAACTTGGTGCCATCTAAACCTTTGTGCGTTGAGTCGTTCCAAGAATTCCCCCCATTGGGTCGTTTCGCCGTTCGTGACATGAGACAGACTGTCGCTGTCGGTGTAATCAAGGCCGTCAACTTCAAGGATGCCACTGGTGGCAAGGTTACCAAGGCCGCCGAAAAGGCTACCAAGGGCAAGAAGTAGCTGCTTTATCCTAAACAACATCAAGCAACATCAGTTAATTGCATCTTCTCCAATCTACTACTATTACCGTCAGCCACAAAAACAACAAGTAGCAGCAACAATACAATTACACGTCGTACCACATCTATCAGCAATGTAAAGATGTTCCAGCATAAGCTAATTCTAATGATTAAAGAAAAGTTTAACTGCTTCCATCGCAAAGAGTTTCGCAGGAAACGAATGCTGTTGTCGCCATCTTTTATGTTTTTTGACTAAGAAGCGAGAGAACTGAAAGACCTCTTCTTTTCGTCGCTCCCCAATCCACCTAAGTTTGCAATGAACGCAATGCGTCATTTGCGTTGGGTCGAGATATGGGTGGCGAACTTTTCTTAAGCACAGCAGCTTGAAGCAAGCATTTAAGTCTTTTTTTATGTATTTAATTACTCTATAATTTAATTATTATTTGTAATGAATTTTTTTTATGATTTATCTTATGTTGGAATTCATTCCATCTCTACTACTACTCGTAAATAAAAGAGAACACACAACCATACAAAAATGAATGAAAAATTTATCAAGATTAACTATCTTATTATATAACACAAACATGTATGTGTTTTTAGCCTATAATCAACAACAAAATATGATCTAAATACATGTTCACTATTTATACTTTTCCAAAAAAAAAAAAAATCGAAGAGTTGGATTTCCCTGATGAATTACGATGATGTGATGAAGGTTATATTGGGAAAAAGAAGGGAAGTAGTAGAGTGGGGAGGAATGAACATATAGTTTTGATTTGTTCTTTTTCTCAGTTCCACATGATTTAATTTTTATTTGTTTTTGGTTGGCTTTGCTTAAAATTCATCTTACCAGAAATGCATTTGAAAGGTGGTCCATTGTGCAGTGTGTGATTGTTGGCTGTGTGGGCTAAAGTCGCGTCACTCGTTTGCCTGCCTTTCCTTCCAATTCGCAACAATTGTCAACGAAAGTACAAAAACATTAAACCCACAAGAATATCGCCACACAAATGAAGTACAAACTACAGTAAACGGAGCTCCTACCTACAAATATTCTACAGTGAACACAACATTAAAACATTTTATTACAAAGTCTATTGAATGAAATAGAAAATGTTATTTGTTTTTAATTATGGAAATCAAAAATAAAGATGCAAGCAAACACTTGAACAAACTACCACATTGAATGATATGTATTAGTTTTGAGATTGTAGCGGAATTGTGCTGAAAGTTTTGTACAACGCTGCTAACATAAGTGCGGTAAATTAGGAAAAACCAAAACGTTACAGAACTTTGTGCAAGATAATATTCGTTCCAAAAGTAAATGTGTGTGTGAAATTATATTTAATGAAGAGCATGGTGGTGTTTCTCGCGTGCATCTTTTATGCGGAAAAATGCAGCCGTCTCTATAGCAACTAGGCAATCGAATATTTTCGATTCGATATCGATTGTCATGATCCTCAATTTTAAACTCTCGATTAATAACAGTCAATATCGTGAGCGATGATTGTTTCCAAGATACTGTCCTATATGAGAAGGACGCTGCTCTACATGAAGTGTCTTCTTTTTCTTAGGTGACGACTGGAATAGACGTCCTTATCTATTATACGCCGCCCGTAGAAAATAGCGCTTCTAGAATTCGTCACATCAAGCTTCGACAGTATTTCAAAAGCCTGGTTCTTCCAAAGAAGTTTCGGTCGCCCTCTTCTGCGCCGTTCATCGAGTTTGTTGTCGAAAACTCCATGCCGGAGCATTTGGGTCCATCTGCACAACATGGCCCAGCCAACGCAATCGCTGTATATTAATGCGTTTGACAACGTCGACGTCGGTATATAGCTTATACAGCTCATTATTCATGCGACGCTGATAATCTCCCTTAACGATGGGTCTGCGCGATATAACAAGACAGGTAGAACCAACGTTTGGTGCAGTCGGATTTTTGTTTGTCGAGAGAGGGCTTTATCATAGAATCGCTTGCTTAGCCCATAGTAACATCTGTTAGCAAGCAATACTATCGCCTTTATCTCCATGCTGACATCATTCGTTTTGTTTACAGCGGAACCGAGGTATGTAAATAAACTCTTCCACCAATTTCAAATTATAGTTGTCTACGTTCACAACACGTCCCAAACAGGTAGACTGTTCGCTGAAACCAATAACTTTGTTTTGTCCTCGTTTACCACCAGACCCATTTTCGCTGCTTCCTTCTCGATGCTTGAGAAAGATGCAGGTACATGATAATGTCTACGTCATCTGCATATGCAAGTAATACATGGCTTTTATTAAAGATGGTACCTGTCGTGTTAACTGCAGCTTTCCTCATTATTATTTCCAAGAGTATGTTGAAGAGGTCGCACGATAGACTCGCCCTGCCTAAAGGGTCTTTTAGGGACACACTTATATTAAGTGTCTTTCAAGACAATGTTCTACATGAAGTTCAATTGAAATAAATTTTTTTTGAAGGACTTCAGAGGGCAAATAAATTCGAATGGCCTACCAAATAAAAATAAATCGACGTATCTGCAAAACCAAGTTACTTTTTTTTATTCTATTATTATCATTTAATAGAATTCATTCTCCGAACTCAGGATTCCATTTAAGGAATCCTACATAGTGTTATGCATTTAGTGGTTTCTAAACCGCCGGTCTGGCAAGGCTGTCAGGTGTCAAATGCCTGGCATCTAAAGGGTTATTTATTTAGTGAAAGGTTTGCCATTTAGGGATGTGGATTGTTTAACAGCCGAAGAACGCGTTAAAATAGTTAAAACTTACTACAAAAGTGGTGACTCAAACAAGAGCTTTCCATCGAAAAAAATTTTCTTTTGCGATGAAGCTCATTTCTCACTCGGTGGTTAGTTACGCCAATAATCAAAATTGTCGCATATAGTCTCGGAGAATCCAGAGATTATTGTGGAAAAACCATTGCATCCGGAAAAAGTGACTGTTTGGCGCGATTATGGTCTGGAGATGCCATTGGACCGTATTTTTTTCGAAAACTACCTCTAAAGGATCAACTGCTGCAACCAATCCAGAGGCGGTCATTTAAATTACATTGTATTTGGTACATAATGGCAAGGTTCAAGTTCTACATATATAGTGAAATAAGTCTTATCGAAATCATAGCTCTATGTGTGCTTTATTTAACTTTACTTTTGAGACTTTGGCTCTAAGAACTGGTTTGAATGAAATTCATTCCTTCCAATAACTCTCTCTTGTTAAACGAGTGATTGATTCCCTTGTACAACTACCTACTTGATGTACTTTAAAATTGGTGTTATAAATAATGGTTTGTAATTTACTTGATTTGAAACAGTGTTAACAGTATTACTCGCCGTTTGAGTAATTCTAAGAAGTTTTTATGCATTGCTTATTAAGAAGGAATGAAAATGTACGTGGGTAGCTATGAATTTGTTGGCCCGATAGCTCTACAAATATTGGAAATCTTTCAGAATACTCCATTGAATTTTTACAATGCAAATTTTCATTCCAAAAGCATTCTTCAAACTTTTTAACAAACTGTTATGAATAGAGATTTTGGGTGAAAATAGTTTTTGACGCCCAGAATATTGCTACAAATTGTTCTTCCTTGCTAATTATTTATATGTAGTATTGGGAACTATAAGGGTACCACATGCCGCAGGGCTACCATCGTGCGTATGTTAAAGCGACTACTTTTTAGAAAAATAATCACCGTGGATAACCATGTACTGCATTTGAAGCAGTAGTACTTACAAGTAATGAACTTTCAATAAGTTTTTTTTTGCACTTCTTAATAGGAACGAATATATGAATTTATTTTTGGAAGCAACGAAGAAGCAGTTGCAGTCGATTGCAGATAATAATAGTTTTATGTATACCTGTGTAAATGTAATTTTTATTATAAAGAAATTACTGGAGATTTTCGGAAATGAAACAAAGACCTACCAACTGTTTTCTTGGTCCAGCAAACAACTTTCTTCTTCGAACTAAAATAAAGAGAAAAAAAAATTATATGGAATTTATGGAGTCTGGTATTCATAGAGATGTGAAAGGTGCTGTTGAAGCTAAAAGTTTTTTAGAAACGGATCTGATCTAATATTTTTGCGAAATCGACGAAGATGAGCTCGATGTTATTTTTTGCAACATCAAATAGCGGTAAACAACCAAGAAAACCTGAAATGTTAACTTTTGGAAGTTGACAAAGTCGAGAGAAATCTGACGTAGTTAAACGAAATCGATTGGATCGGCATTTGTATTATACAGGGTATCCGTCGGGAAGGTATACTATTTTGTTTTGCCGCCATTTTGGTAAACATTAGTCTTGACAGTTCATATTTGGCAGTCATGAAGTAGAGACGTGGCAAATTTATTATGGAAAAATATTAAAACCAACGTGTTTTGATCGTTAAAACATTTTATCAAAATCAATCATCAATTACTGTGACGATGAGAAAGTTACGTAAAATTTTTGGGAGAAACAACGTGCCAACAAGACGCACTATTTATCATGTAGTGAATGATTTCGGGGAAAGAGGGTATGCAAAAGAAGATGAGATACTGCAAGATTGACTGAAAACATTACTGCTGCTGAAGAAAGTGTTCAAAACAATCCAACAACCTCAGTTCGATTTGCATTTGTTTTCATTTAAGATTCAGTTGACACAAGAGCTTCTTCCACAAAATCATTTACGCCGCCGTATATATGCCAATAGGATGTTACAGCTCGCCCATGACAACCTCGATTTTTATGAAAAAATCAGAATGAGTGACGAGGCACATTTTCATTTGAATGGATATGTGAATAAACAGAATAGTCGGTTCTGGGCAATGGGAAATCCTCAAATTATTCATCAGTCACCTTTGCATCCGTTAAAAGTGACAGTCTGCTGTGCAATTTGGTCAGGAGGAATCATTGAAACTGCAAACGGCGTAACGGTAACTGTCAATGGGGAGCGATATCGTGATATGATTGAAAACTTTTTAACCCACAACTGCATGCTTTGGGCTTGATTAACGTGTGGTATCAATAAGACGGTGCCACATCGCATATAGCTAGGATTACAGTGGAATTATATATATATATATATATTACAGTAATGATAACAACTGGAACAATTATAGGCAATTTCGAAATGAGTATACGGCAGAGCTGGAAAGAACCAAAGGAAATTATATAAATAATAGAATTAGTGATTGTGAAAATCAAAAATAAATGTGGTCTAAAATAAAAGAATTTGTACTAAAAAAAGACTTTACCGGTATAACAGAATTCGAAGTAAATGGAACAATACTATCCAGAGATAAGGATATAGCTGAGGAGCTTAACTCATTTTTTATCCACAGCGTGAGCGAAATTGTGGCGAGTATACCATATATTCAATATGATAATATTATAAACGTGAACCCTGAGCTTAATTTCAAATTTAGAACAATAACGCTGTATGAAATAAAAAATACTATAAAATTAATGAATAATAAAAAAGACTAACATTATTTAACGAAAAAAATCTTGCTGGACAATTTTGATCTTCTAGATGAAAAATTTTATTACATCATAAATAATTCATTAATATCCGGAGCTTTCCCCGATTGTCTAAAGGAGTCCTGCATTGTACCGATACAGAAAGTTAAAAATACAAAGAACCCAAATGAGATAAGACCAGTAAACATGCTTCCAGCTATAAGCAAACTGATGGAGAAAATTATATATAAACAAATTGTCAATTATTTTGAGGATAATGATCTATTTTACGAAACACAATCTGGATTTCGAAAACATCATAGCTGTGAATCCCTTTTAAATTTAGTTATAACGCAATGGAAAATTGAAATTCACAACAAGAATTGTATTGTTGCCGTGTTTCTAGATTTAAAACGAGCATTTGGACAAAGACATTTTGGACACTATTGTTTTTAATATACATATATTAACGACTTTCAAAATATTTTATCATCTGCGAAAATGTGTATGTTTGCTGATGATGCTCTTATTTACATAAGTGGTAAAAATCCTAGCGAATGCATTCGAATCTTAAATGAAGAAATGGAAAGAGTAGACATATATTTAAAAATGAACAAACTTAAACTCAACACAAATAAAACAAAAGCAGTGGAGTAACCATAGAAAAAGTAAAGGAGATAAAATATTTGGGGATCTTACTAGATGATAAACTAAAATTCGATGTACACATTAATTATATATGCAAAAAATCGTCAAAAAAGTGTCCTTCCTTCGGAGAATACGTTATAAAATATCAACTATAACTGCTATTACCATTTACAACACTATTATTAAACCACACTTTGAATACTGCTCCACAATTATATTTCTTGGCACTCATCAAATGAAAGAAAGAATGCAGAAACTGCAATACAAAGAAGTCGATGTCATCGACTAACACATATAAAGGATATGTTAAACCGACTTAGGTGGCTGTCAGTAAACCAACGCCTGATGATGAATGCATTTATTTTTATTTTTAAAACCAAGAATAAGTTGTTACCAATTTACATGCAAAACTTTCTTGCATATGTTTCAGATTTGCAACCTTATAACTTGAGAAATGTAAATAACTTAAGAGTAGCATTTAGTTCAACAAATTTTTATCAGAATTTGCTGTTACAAAACGGTATTAAAATGTTTAATGCAATGCCTCTAGAAATTAAATCAGAAAATATTTTTTTCATATTTAAGAGTAAAGTTGTAGAATACGTTAAACTGAAATTTTAGAGCAATAAAATATATTTTGTTTTTAAATAATTAAACAATGTAACTTAAATAGCGTATAAGCTAAATAAATAAATAAAAAAAAAAATTACTGCGAGACCTCTTTCCGCAACAAATTATTTCAAGAAATGGTGATGTTGATTGGCCTCCACGGTCGCCTGATTTGACTGCTCCGGACTTCTTTTTGTGGGGATATCTGAAAAGCAAGGTTTATGCAAACAAACCAGGAGCAACTCAAACAATATATTCGTGATGATATTAATGAAAAACCGCATGAAATGTGTAAGAATGTAATGAAAAATGTGCTCAAAAGGGCTCGCATTTGTGAGGCTAGCAGAGGCGGACATTTATCTGATATTCCATTCCATACATAATTGCCGACATTAAATGAAACATTTATCAATGTAAGACCCATTCTCTTTCATTTAACCAAAAATTATAAACAAAGTAGTATAGCTCCCCGTCGAACTCCCAGTATTTAAATGATGCAGGACAGAGTCTCAAACATTAACAAAAAATTTAAGTAATAGGAATGTTTCAAAGCTCAGTTACTGACGTTTATTTGAATTTCAGTGGAGATGCATGGTTTAATTTCCAGCTGGGGCAAATGTCGAGAAAACTCATGGAATTAAGATCCATTTCTCTCTGATTCATTATAAAAATTTGTATAGATTGTATCATACAGCAATAATTGTTAACAAAATGTCGTTATGCAGTGGCTTAATCCAAAGCATAGAAAGAAAATGAAAAAGCATTTCGAATATTTGAGAAATCGGTTATTTGTATTTGGAAAGCACTCTGCAGTTATGGGCGAGTGAACTAAGCAACCCGTTATAAAATAATTTTATCAATTACGAAGCTCGTCCAATGAACATGCATGGAGAAAATGGTTTTCAAAATCTTCTAAATAACCAAAAACTGAATATTTGCAATGATAAAATTTCGTACTCGTAGAGTTAAGATTCTCTCCGACCCATTGTACGAATTAAATTTAATTTTAACTTGTTGCACAATTCTCTCTGGATAATTTTCGATCAGCAATTTGATTTGTTAATCTAAATTAAATTGCAAATGTTTTATTAACGGAAGTAAATAGTTTTACAAATTGCACGTTACAAATGTTTAGATAAAGCCTTTTGGTTCTGCTGGTCTATACGTTTTTATTGAGAAAAAAAACAAAATAAAACATTAAAACACGAAATTTTCTTAACGATATAAGTAACGGTTTAATTAATTCAAAGGTTTAGGAAGTTGTTCCATGTATAAACAATTACCTTAAATGAACTTCAATTCGTTGTCACAAGACAAATATCTTTAATAAGTTGTTTCACGCGGAATTTTTTTTTGTTTCAGTAATTTTTGTTCTTTGTATCATGGCTGCTTCTTCACACCATGATTGACCTTTTGCACTCAAAGAATGTTTTCTAAATAAATTAACCAGATACCTATAATGAAAAGCTTGACTTTACGTAAAGTTCATGATGAAACCTGTTTGTCAGCAGCAGCTGGAAGACATCACTTACCTTATGAAGATATTTCGGTGTTTATATTTACATACTTATAAAAGTTTTATCGATAAAAATATTTTTCATATGAATCTTGCTGCCATTTGGATACATCAAACTAAAATTTTGTTGTAAAATCATCTTTACCAATCCTTTGTCTTGGATTTGAAGTTGACTCTCTTTGCTCCCGCATTGCCAGTATCTGCTCAAAAACAAATGTATTTACGCACATTTACGGATTAGAACTATATACTGGAACAGTAAGAGCAATATTTCTAGACTCCATGTGCGCTTTAACAGAATCTTGGGGTATGTTTATGGTGGTAAGTGTTGACGATTATTTACAACTAAATTAGGTGAACCGATTTTGAAGATCATTTGTTGTTCGCGTAACGCGATTGCGGAGTACTTTGAATGCTGAGTTGAAGAATTTCTCGGTTAGGCCTGCAAGTTTTATACGAAGATGTATTTAATATTATACTCCTCCAGAGCACTATGATTTGTCTTGGTTTGTTTGAAGATTTGAAATAGACTATCAATGTATGGGCGTTGATTTATAAATGAATTGAAATTGAGAATGTATTCATATTTTTATGGTACCTTAAACCAGAACACTTACAAATATAAGAAATACAAAGATACGACGATAAAAAATGGACACATCAAACTTCTTACTAACATTAATCGTTTGCACAAATTATTTGTACAATATGAAATAGAAATGCAGATAACACAGAATAGTTTCCTTTAAAAATTACCTTTATTGACGCTTATACAAAAATTAACTAAATATATGTTTGTTACAATGACAAATTGTATTATACAAATAAGTGAATGAAAAACATCAACTAAAACTAAATTATAAACAAAACCAAATTATAAAATTTTTTTTATGTTAATGAATAACTTGACTGATTGTATTATAACTGGTAAACTGAATTGAAATGCAGACGCTTAGCCAAGACACTATGTTCTCATTTTTGAGATGTATGTATGTTAAAACAAACAATCAAAGGGATGAGTTTTTATTACAATTTTTAACATCAACAAAAGACTCAGAATAGCTCCAGTTTATATCGAATATATATATATATATAGATGTGCAACGGAGGACAAATACACCAAGAGAAAAAACAAAAAATCGCGCCGTTACTAAGTAGTTACATAACATATCCCCTCACTTAGAATAGCATCGCTGCTTTTAGCTCCTTCAACCTTTTTCAACTGGAATAGAGACGCATTTGTTGGAATTGTTCGTAATGTACGAAGGCGGTCCCAAAACTAGTCGACTTAACAAAGAAAATATAAAAAAAATGGGAAAATGTCTTTATTTTTCAACATAAACTTCTTCTAGCTTGATACACTTTTTCCAGCGATATTCAGTAGCTTCTATATTAAGATAGCTCCTATATATAGTAAGAACTGTTAAACTCTTAAAAATAACCATTAACCACAGACTCCACTTCTTCATTATTGGCAAATCTGTTACCACTGAGCCAGTTTTTCAAGTTTGCGTGATGTAGCAATTCGAACTTTAATTCATAAATTTTTACCATCGCAATAGTGGATATGTGAACTGGGAGCATGTCTTGATGAAACAACACTTTCATTTTCGCCAAATTCGGTCTTTTTCCATAATTTCATCACCTAAATGCTGCTATTAATTAGCATAATATTCGCCGTTGATGATTTTACTTTTCAGTAGATAATCAATAAAAGTAATCCCATGCACATCCACAAAAAAAGCAATTCACGGCTTTGAGCTCCTTTGTCTCAGGTGTGAAGTACTGCATCCGTGTCTCATCTATAATTATGTCACCCATGGATATATTATGTCACAATGTCTGAAACATCGTCAAACTCTCTACTGAAACATTTTCACGACGCTGTTTTCTCCTCAGCTTTCTCACCATCAAATCTTCGGCCAATATACGATGTATATGGTTTCCATTTTAAGTGATTACACAATTCGACTTGTCGTAATTCGAATAAAAAAAACATCATTGGTTTAATAATAACATCAGGATTATAGCCAAATATTTAGCAAGTACACAAATTATTGGCCAACAAAAATAGGTATACCGATTAATAATGTAAGACTTTTAGATTCAAACCAAATTATTTTACAAAAGAAAATGAGCATTGCGCGACTGAAATGTCTCTATTATTTAAAAACGAAGGGAATGATGGAATCTAAACGTCCAAAGAATTAGCTTACAATTTATGTTTCAATTTGATCCCACAAGTAGTTTTGGTATATTTCGCTTCAGTTTCATGATGTTATATGTCCCTATTGTCGTTTACGCATTCTCTCATTTTCGTTTACTACAATACAATTTTAATGTTCGTATAAATTCAAAATCTTAATTTTTAGTTGCATTTTCATTCTGCGGTGATGTTGGCACAGGCCTTTCAAATGGCCTGGGATATGTGTACTTTTGTATTTTCATGATTTGCATTTGAGAAATGCTGTCTAAAATCCAGTATGGTGTGACATAAATTTTGTCAGTTAACACAGCATTCGAATCACCAATAATGTAACGTGCTTTATTGCGACTAAGAGACAAACGACCACCACACAGTGATATCAATTCAGATAGGTCTTCTTTCCTAACAGGATAGCAACGTAAGGAAATATAGAAGGGGCCAATATCACGGAAGAGTTCACATTTATAAAGATTACCGAAGGCTTGACGCTCAGAACGGCAAATCTGAAACGGAAAAATTGAAATAAAAGCTCAATGTTTGAAACATTTTTATTTAATTTATTACGTCGTGGTTTATCATTCCCTACCTCAACTGCTCTCGAAAACCCTCTCAACTCATAGGACTCTTCGGGTAACCATTCACCGGCTTCCATCGAATCCAATATCCAAGTATATTCAACAATCCATAGTCCTCTAGCCAAAGCTCTTAGAAGATTCATGGTCCTCCTTGGCTCAAGGCTCACCAAATGAGTGGTGCTGTCCGACACGGTTTGTTCAAGGCTAAAATTATTCAACTTGCTGACAGCCTTCAAATTGAAAGCAGGAAAAGAGTTAGTAATTAAAAATTTATTGGTACTGGTTTTAGGTAGGCAATAAAAGTAACTTTTTGTTCTGCGCACAAAATATTTAACGTTTTACCTTGAAGTCTAACAGTCAAATTTATGTGTTGTTAAAAATCAAAGCATACTTTTCGACACGCAATTATTAAAAGTGGACAAATTAATCACAGAATAAATATGTATGTTAGTTGTCTATATTCATAATCAAAACTTTTTTTATTTATTTTGGTGGAGGTAAAATTTAACATAAGGGATTTAAATAAACGATTTGGCCAAAAGGAAATACCAATGTTAAATAAAATAAAAATAGAAAAAATTACAACAATTTAAATAAAAATCTACAATTTTGTATTAACTTTTTAAGTAAGATTACATAATTTCGGAAATAAAATAAAAAGGAAGAAAGTGTAGATAAAGCAAGGCTGTTGTTAGCTTACATATTGATAATTTGTTTGGGTATCGAAACTTGGATTCATAGAACTATACATAGTGGTAGCAAATGCGCATAAAATATTATTCGGAATAAGTTTTCTTTGCTCTTGCAACGAGGACAAAAATATCGAGGCTTTAGGGAAGTGAAATTGGACTCACAACAAAACTTAAAGAATATAAATTTTGAAAAGGTATACAAATTTCAAAAAATATTTTAATTTGAAATGAATTATATTTGAATGCCTACCGTCATGTGTAACAATATATTTGATAATGAGATCGTTTTTAATTAAATCTAAGTATTTTATTTTTCAATTATAGATTAAATATTAAAAATATTTTATTGATGATTGAAGAATTTATTCATTTTTTTCCTTATTAAATCTACAACCACTTTTTTGAAAAATACTGCTCATAGAAAATGAAACTGAAAGGAATTTTGCAAAGTATATATATATATATATATGTATATATATATATATATATATATATAATATATATATATATATATGACAATTTTGCATAAAGTCGAGAAATAGTACCATAATAATTTTCTGAAATGTTGCTTGAATCCGTTCCACATATGAACTACATATTAGACTTCAGTGTTTTATTTCCACCGCATTTCAAATTTATATACTCTACTTTTAAATTTATATACTCTAACATTGTAATTTTAACACCCAAAGCAAATACAATAATAGGAAATGTAAAAGCTGAATGGTTTTCGTGCAAATAATTAAACTCCTGAAATACCATGAATTCTTTTGCCGGGAACTTTCACAAAATTTTAAAAAATTATGCGATATAACAACAAAGGCTATCTAAATAATTTTAAGGCGTAGTTATATGTGTCAATTAAATAATAATTGTATATGATAAAGGTTCATATGTGTGCTGATGGTGGTGGTAGTAATAGGTGTTGATTAGGTGGAGACTACATTAAATAGGAACTCTGTTAGCCATTAATCACCATGCATTCTAACGTTGTGTACCAACCTCACGTATAATATCGACTTGTTCTGTATGCATGTTCGTGTAAACTAACACGGCCATCTTTTCCGGTTTCACGGTGACGATGTCATCATTAGTCTTATATATTTCCTCAGTATTTTTTTTCGCAGATTTTTCTCCATTTCTGCCCATATTGCTTTGGACATTCTGTATTTGCTCAAAATCTAAAGTGCTACGCCGCTTCCTTACAGGTGATTCTACTGAAGCAGATATATTTAAAGTTGACGTTGAAATAGTGGGTTGCGAGAAGGGCATTAAAGTGCGCCTACGTTTAGTAACCGGTTTTTGTGCGGATGCCGTTAAATTCTTCATTGTTGATGAGTTTAAGGAATCTCTTCTACCTGTTGTTGATATATTTAGTTTGGTCGTGGCTGATGAACTTGCGATCGCTGGAGGAGTTAATGTTTCATTTGGTATAAACAATTTGCGTTTCTTTTTAAGAACCGAAGCGGCGCTATCTGGGTTGATGATGTCATTACTAAGAGAAGCTGTTGAATTACATGGTGTTGAAAAGTTTTCGGAATCTATGTCGCGTAATATTGCAGTACTTTTATTTTCGGCGACTGGTGGTGGAGTTTCTACAGATTTTACATTTGTGTTGTTGCTTATATTATCCGTCAGATTGGGGGCCAATGATCGCTTAGCCGATTGGTTAATACATTGTAGACGCTGTGTTATAATATCCATTGAAACATCGAATAGGGTACGTCTTTTATTGCCCGGTTGTCGGGTAGAACTAAATACATAGGGCGTGGCACATTCGCTGGTCTCTTCCAACAATTTTCCTGAGGTTGCCATTGCAGGTGGAGTTTCTGTGATATTGGTGGGCTTGTCAGTGCTATCTAACAAAGTAGAGCAAGCAGCCAATTTGCCTTGCCTATTACTTGCTGTCGGTGTTAAACAAATACCATCTGAAACACTTGGTGCAATAGAAGCAAGATGCGCAATTTTATTCTCAACAGATTTTTTGGGCGTATATAAAGTTCTACGACTTTTGGAGGAATCAGCTGTGGCCACCGGTTTGCTTGCTTCCGTTACAGACGATTCCTGTTTTTTGTTTAATAAATTTAATATTTTATTGGCTACTTCTTCCGACTTTTCAGCGACGATTTTTTCTGCAACTTCTTTAGTTTCATTCCATTCGACGTCCTTTTGAGCGCCGCAGACTGTGGGGTCTGGATCGATTGATTTAACGCTGTAGCGCGTTGGCCGCCTAGTGGCGACCTTAGATGATTGAATTGCAGCACTTAAGCCAGATGAATTCATGGCTTTGTAACTATAAACAGTTCGCCTGCGTCCGGATTTTGATAGAGCAATAGTGTGATCCTCATTTATTGTTCCATAGGCTGCGCAATTAGGAGACGCAACACACTTTGATTGATCCGCAATGTCCATGGGCTTTGTTGAATGTAGGGTTTGGTTTGCTCTATAAGGCGAACTTGTGGTGTCTACATCTACACTATCTTCAAGCTGGTCGGCAGCTGGGTAATTTTCGTTTATGGCTTGAAACCGACTAATTGTTTTCGGAGTTTCAACGGTCATATTCTTGGTTGTGTGTATAGAACTGCGGCGTTGTTGTGTTCTCTTACTTGGTGTCACAGTAGTCGCCATGCCATTTGAAGATGTTCTTTGTGTCAAACCTTCCTTTACTGCTGTAGTTGGTGCAACGCCACTATTCCTGCTCCTACTTCTTGTGCTTGGTGTTGTATTAATGGTCATAAGTCCTCCATCTTCTTTCTTAGACTGGAAGAAATCTAATGCCTTCTTTACTTTATTTGTTTTATTAAAATCAGTGGGCGATTGTGGGCTTTCGTCACTACAGTTACCTTCTTTATGTTCTGTTAGTTTAACATTTTCGTTTATATCATTCGGTACAGATTCTGATTGCACTATTGGCAAATAACATTCGCTAGTAATGCGATTCAATAGTTGGCTTGCCGGCGATTCTAGAGCAGCAGCTGCGTTTGCGTTACTCTTTGGTGTTATTGTTAGTACTTTATCAGTTTTATCTAATTTCTTAAAGAATTTGCTAATATCAGTCTTTGTTTCATCACTGGCACTGCTGGTTGGTGTACCACCAATCAGTGTGGAATTCTTTTTCATTGTACCAGTCTTTTGTGTAGGTGTTGTATCTTTTGGTGTGCTTCCGCCTTTGACCTTGCGTTTATTGCACTCTGAACCCGGTTGCATATATTTAAATTTCTAAAAATACAAGAAAATTTATAAAAATGTGTTTAATATAAATATTCCGATTTTTATCGATTAAGAGAAAAGTGATTAAAAGCAGCCTGTAGGTCTATAGTAAAGAAAATTTATATATACATATATATGTATGTGTAAATATATAAATATATTTACTATAATACATAATATACATTATATAATATATATATATATATATATATATATATATATAATATATATAGTTTTCATATATATATGCAAATATAAAACATTTAAACTACCCGTTGAATTTTGGGTGTCTTCAGTATTTAGCCGGTTATTTAACATTTAAAGAAATTGTTTTTATTCATTTCCTAGTTTTGATCTAGTTATAAATATATTTTTTCAGCTTCTATACCCTGCATATAGTAACAACTGCCAAGCTCCTTGAAATAGACGTCAACAGCAGACTCCACCTCTTCATTGTTGACAAATATTTTACCACCGACCCATTTTTTCAAGTTTGGAATTACAAAATAGTCCGAGGGAGATAAACCTGCGAAGAAGGTCTTGATGAAACAACTCTTTCTTCTTCTGCAATAAATTAGCATAATATCCACCGTTAACAGGGTTTCCTTTCTGAAGATGAAGCTGAAGCTTTTCAGGAAGGAAGTAAAAGTTCTCAAACATATTATAGAATTAAATATAGAGTAAATTGTCTAATTACAATTTGGCAACTTCTTGAAAGGAAATCGTTGCAAATAATTATTGAAGGAGTAATCAATACGATACAGCAGTTGAGATACTATTTAATAAACGTACAGTAAAAACTAAATTTAAAAAGTTAACACTAATTATCTTAAATGAGTTTGGAAACTAATTGGAAACTAAATGCACTGGAAACTAACGAGTTTTGTTATTTCCTGTACTTATAATTATGCTTTTTTGTGATTCTATGTCTGCTATTGTGCTCGTTAATTAGAGCGGTGGTCACTTGCTGATTAATATCATTTACTGTGGGAACGAAGTTCAGATTATTCATCGTTTGCTATTATACTGTCAAAGTACTGAATCTACTATAGCAGCAATTTTTTATTTTGTTTTTTATATTTTGTGTAACGCAGCTGTGTGAATTAATCCAAAGCACCTGCTCAGTACCATCATTCCGATTCCGAACCCGTACTCAAAACTATATAAATACTGTACTGCGTATTTACTTCTGTATATACCGCGATACTATGAGTGAGTGTTCGACTATTTTTATATTTTTGGATGGGAATTTTTAATACCAGACCATTTCCAATTGAAATTCGAAGAATTCCAATTGAAATTCGGAACACATCAATTGAAAATCAAAATTTCCATTTGAAATTCGAAAGACATCAATTGAAATTCAAAACACATTAATTGAAGTTCGAAACTCATCAATTGAAATTCAAAAGACATCAATTGATATTCAAAATTTATTATTTGACATTCAAAAAAATGTAGGTTTAACTCGACCATAGCATGTTCTACACCTTAACGTGTACAATGAGTAATTTAATTGTAATGGTAACGTAAAGGTAACTGGATAGTCGCCGGCACACCAACAAAATGGTTAACTCATACACATCGTCGGAGGTCTGTAAGTAGCTTACACTAATTAAAGCTGTAAAAATAATTACCAAATCCAAGCGCGTCAATATTTTTCTACTTCTAAAATTTCATTATAATAATTATAATAATCATTATAATAAATGAATTTTCACAGAGCAAACTAATTTCACTTTACAAAAAAAAATCGTAATTTTGTTGTTGCTCAGATCAATTTCGAACGCATTTTTTGTTTTCCTGTTATTATGATTGCGTTGAGTATACTTGAGAACAGTGCTTTTCATTTTAGAAATAGAAAAATAATGACGCGCTTGGGCTTGGGAATTATTTTATAGAGTATATTGCGGTCGAAACTGCCAATTATTTTTCGAATTTCAATTGATGTGTTTTGAATTTCAATTGATGTCTTTCGAATTTAAATTCATGAGTTTCGAATTTCAGTTGATGAGTTTCGAATTTCAATTGATGTGATGCAATTTTGCGACATTGCTAACTTTTCTTGAATTGGTTTCTCACACTGAAGTCGGAACAACTTATGTTTTTACGTCATAATATATAGGTATACGATAATATACAGGGTGGGCCATAAGGGTGTTGGCGGTTTAAATATTCAATTAAAAAAAAACTACGAAACATAAAAAAAATATATTTGTATTTTTAAAAAGTAGAAGCATGGGAATTTTTAAGACTTAAAAATAATGTTGTCCAAATGGCTTCCCTCGGCTGCTTGACACTCTTGGAACCGAAGTCGCAAATTTTGGAAAACTCGTTGAAAAGTTGTTCTCGGTATTTTGTTACTTTCCTGAATAATGTTCCTCTTCAACTGCTGTATATTAGTCGGATTATTCTCGTAGACTACCGATTTGAGGTAGCCCTATAGAAAATAATCGCATGGAGAGAGATCGGAGCTACGTGGGGGTCATTCAATATCCCCCCTTTTCGAAATGAGTTTTCCAGGAAAAACATTTTTCAGCAGCTCTATGGATATCCTAGCCGTATGACATGTGGCCCCATCCTGTTGAAACCACATTCTCGATGTATTGCCTTGAAGTTCTTGCAAAGTTGGCACCAAAAAGAATAATTGTTCGCTCTAACCGTCATCGCATGCCCTCTTTCGTCCTCAAAAAAGTATGGTCCAATAATACCGGTTGACGTTATCCCAGCCCACACAACAAGCTTAGGGCTGTGAAGTGGACGTTCATGCAAGCGTCGGGGATTAGTCTCGGACCAGAACCTACAATTTTGCTTGTTCACATAGCCATTAAGGTGAAAATTGGCCTCATCACTAAAAATCACGTTGTTGAAATTGTTGAACCGCTCTAGCATCAAATTGACAAAGTTAAGTCGGTTATTGGCATCATTGGGTTTTAATTCTTGGACTATCTGAATCTTATAAGCCTTCAAATGCAAATCATTCGTCGTGAAGTTGTTCTTTTGACATCCAAAGACTGACTTCTCTTACGTGTTGACTGTTGCGGATTTCGCTGAACTGAAACACGAACACGCTCCACAATGTCGGCTGATCTTGCAGAAACTGGGCGACCACGAACCGTAATTGGTACTGTTGAGCCGGTTGTTTCGAACATTCCGATCCATTTTCGTATCACATTGGCGCTTGGAACTTCACTTAAATCGTGTAAACCGTGCTCATGCCGATACAAACGTCGTGCAGTAATCACTGATTTATTGTTTTCGTAATACGCTCGGACACAAAATGCACGCTGCACTCCCGTGTACGGCTCCATGGCGACTAAATTTCCAGGAAGCGGCGCAGCGAACAATATATCTCCTCGCCACCCCGCGCCGCGCGTTACCACGAAATTGAAGAATTAAATCGCCAACACTCATATGGCCCACCCTGTATTTATAAAATTGTGCCTTTTTACACTACAATTTCATCTCACAAGTTTACAAGTGTAAGGTTATCTAATATTCGGTTTTAAAAGTACAGCTAAGTAAAACACACATAAAGCTATGATTTCGGAAAAAGTTGTTTCATTATAATGCCTGGACATTGCCATTATGTATGAAATACAATGTCATTTATCTGACCGACTCTGAATTGCTTGCAGCAGTGGTTCCAGCGTCATTTTCATTTTTTTTTAATCATTTTTAATTTCCAACCACTTTTTCCGGAGGCAATGTTTATTTCACAATCATTTATGGGGTTTTCGAGCTCCATATGGAACAATTTTGCTTGTTGGCGTAACCATCGAGTGACAAATGAGGTTTATCGCTGAAGAAAATTTCGTTCGATTGAAAACTCACGTTTGAATCACCACTTTTATAGTAAGTTTTAACCATTTTTAGGCGTTCTTTGGTTGTTAAACGATCCATATTCGTAAATGACGAATATTTCATGATGACAGGTATTTAACAGCCGACAGCCTTACCATACCGGCGGTTTAGAAACCACTAAATGCTTGCAAAGAAAAACGACTTAACCAGATATTAACAGTTTTTAAATATTGCTATTATGAGAATCTGTTATAACTTCGAAATATACAGAATCGTGAAATCGAAGCAAAAAATACTCTTGAAATAGAAATATTACTCAATTTATCAAAAATCACTGTTTTGAAAAATTGTTATAACTTGCGAACTACATAGAATATTGGAATGATAATTTCAAAACACGCATTCGAATAAATACAATAATAATAACGAATCGACTTGGCTTTGTTCTTATTCCGCCTAAATCGTTTTTCCTTGCAACCGCATATATTATGATGTAAGTTATTCGGATTCCAGTATTGGAAACCAACAAAGGAAAAAGTTGGCGTTGCCACCTAACAACACCTAATCTGATGGAAAAAATGTCTTCTAAATTCACGATCATTTTCTATATGGAGTTTCACCGCAAAAAGACAGCATACATCAAGCCTTAAGGGTAAAAATTTACCATTTTCACTAATTTGAACAATGTTGAAATACAATCGTTAAAGATCGAAATAGTTACAGCATTTCCTCCTCGGAAATCGTATTTTCTGCCGCCACTTGTTTTACCATTTCATTTTATCAATTGCAACTTATTTACTGCCAAAACTGCATATAAACAAATGTCAGGGGACAATTCCTCTCCCGTGGTCCATGACTAAAATTCAATAAATAGCTCCATACTAGATGTTATCCCGGTAGCATGCATTTAACGACATAAAATCGCAAATACAAACGTCCAATTCCAGAAAATTCCCAAAATGAACATTTAGTTAAGAACATAGGAAAACATGTGCCCAGATGATTCATTATATCAAGCATCAAGAGATAAGCTTCTATGCAATAAAAAATACGGGATAGTAATATAAAATGTGTGAAATGTACTAAGCGCTAAAATAAATTTATTTTTAATTTATTGTTATAGCGAATTATTTTATTGTTATAGCGAATTTATTATTTTATACAAAAATTAAATATTTGCACAACAGAAAACGTAGCGTTATCTCCATATGTTTGTTCTTTTTCTAGTTTTTTTTTTCTTGCAAAAAATATTGTGTGGTTATCTAGATATTGTCCAATTTTGTCCAACAGTCAACATTACATTCACCGTGCTGATTTAATTTGAATCAGACCTGTATGACGTTAACATATGCCGTATCTCAAAAGCTTTAATTTCTCCAAAACTATTTGTATGTATATCCAAAATGTCCATAGTTCATGTACGATTAACATGAAAACATAACATAAATAACAGTTTATTAATAAATTTCCAACAGGGAAGGATAGATTTTGAAACTTATTATTTCATCTTTTTTCATTTTTTTAATTTTTCAGATAACAAACACAAACAATCAAGGCTAGTTACAGCGTCGTGCAACACATGCAATTGGGAAAATTCTCTTGGGTCAGCTATGTGCGCGGTCCTTTCTAGCAACGGCAATTCAGCGTTAGATTGATATGTTCATTGAATAACCTGCTAACACCGTTACGTCAGCGAAACACAAGATTTGTCGAAAACATCCGTGAGGGCCTTTTGTAGGCAAAAACTTGTTAAATTTTGTTTCGGAATTAAGACCACGATACAAAAAACGGGGAAAGGGTACGGGGAAAGTTCAAAGTTGGACCCTCTGATTGTTATTCACCTGGGAGTAACCAGATTTCTCTGTAGAATTTCCCAAGCAGCTCAGGCCTAAGTATTCCCTGGTAATGCCATCAAACGTCCCTTTGATGATAGCTAAAGAGAGAAGGCGACTAGTTGAGAAACCTAAATGGCATCTTAACACCGATGCGTCTTAGGCCAGTAAGTAACTTCTGTTACTGAAACTCAACTCACCAGCCTAGTAGTCGTTGGCAGCCCCAACACTAGATTCGGATGCTTTGGCCTGATAAGCCGCGCATCTTAAATTTAAATTATCACGAAAATACCGAAGAAAATAATAAAATATACTCCCCATAAACATTGACGACCCCCGCAAACGTTATAAGGATCATGATCTAGGGATATGTACCTGGGATGTCCGCACTCTTTATAGAGAAGGTGCCTCTATCCGACTAGCGGATGTCCTGGATGAATATAAGGCTGACATTACCGTCATACAGGAAGTGCGATGGACAGTACAAGGATGTACTTGGCGTAAAAACTGCGACATCTACTAAAGCTGCCACGCAGAAAGGCATGAATTCGGATGTGGATTTGTTGTGGAAAAGAAACTGAGACACATTGTCTCGCGGTTTAACCCTATAAGTGACCGTATAGCCACTATCCGCATCAAAGCGAAATATTGTTTCATCTCGTTGATCTGTGCACACATGACACACAAGACACATTTTATGAGTGCATAGAAAAAGCGTATGACCACGACATTAAAATAGTTCTGGGAGATTTTAATGCCAAAATAGGAGTGGAAGATGTTCTTGGTCCAGCAGTCGGAAAATTCTGTCTACAAGGTAACACCTCCGGAAACGGTTTCAGACTGGTTTCGTTCGCTGCGGCACGTAATATGGTAGTAAGTGGAACCGTTTTCCAGCATAAAGACACACACAAGGCAACGTAGCTATCTCCTGATCATAACACGAGGAACCAGATCGATCATGCGGTAATAGCCGGAAGGCATGCTTCTAGTGTCATGGATGGCAGCACGACTGAGGAAATCCCCTCAATTATGGACAATGGCATAAATTGCGCAGCTTCGGGCCAAACAGGGATTAGAACAGTAGTATTGCGGCTTAAGAACAACAAAGATGCGTACTCTAATGGCCTGCCAGCAGAGGTGTTTAGAACTGGAGGTGATGAACTGATAAACACCCTGCACCAGCTCCTAAATACGGTTTGGCTCGAAGAAAACATATCCGATGATTAGAAATTGACGACAGTCTATCGTGCGACCTCTTTCACATACTGTTGGAGATGATTATGAGGAAAGCAGCAGTTAACACGTCTGGTACCATCTTTAACAAAAGTCATATATTACTCGCATTTGCAAATGGCATAGACATCATTGGCATCATTGGCAGATTTTACTGCAGCCTTCTCCAGTATCGAAAAGGAAGCTGCGAAAATGGGTCTGGTGGTAAACGAGGACAAAACAAAGTAATTGGTTTCAACGAACAAAGAGTCTACTCGTTTGGGACGCTGTGTGAATGTTGATAACTATAATTTTGTAGTGGTTTAAGAATTCATCTACCTCGACTCCGCAGTAAACAAAACGAATGATGTCAGCATGGAGATAAAGAGGAGAGTATTGCTGGCTAGCAGATGTTATTATGGACTAAGCAAGCGATTAAATGATAAAGCCCTCTCTCGACAAACGATAATTCGACTGTACCAGACCATGGTTCTACCTGTCTTGTTATGTGGCGCAGAATCCAGGGTTATGACGCAAACGGATGTGCCAGTACTGGCAGTTTTCGAGAGGAAAATACTCCAGAAAATATATGGACCCATCGTTAACGGAAAGTATCAGCATTGCATGAACAATGAGCTGTATGAGCTATATGCCGATATCGATGTGGGCCATGTTGTGCGAATGGATCCAAAACTCCGTTGGAAGGACCAGGTTTTTGAAATACTTTCGAAACTTAGTGTGACGAATTGGAGGAGAAGCGCAGAATATTGAAGCACTTGAAATTATTTTCTACGGGCGACGTATAACTAAGAAGAACAACTAAGAAGAACAAAAATCGTCATAACATTTGTAGGAAAATGCTATAGTGATAACGAGGACAACATTTATTCCTCAAGTCACATTTAATAAATATTTCAAGATTAAGCCGAATTTTTACAGCACTGTTATAGCGATCTATTGACAAGTTGGTCCGATTCTGAGAAAAAAAATTCCAAAATCAACATCAGGTTGGATAATGGGTTTGTCGTTGTTTTAGGATTGTTGCTGTGTTTTTCGAGAAATCAGCCCCCCGATTTGTTCGAAACAGACTACTTTAAGTAAATTGGTTTTGTACCAAAACCTCTTGAGAAAAACCAGCGTATCCAATTCTTTCCTCTTTTGTTCATAATTCGGCTCGGGATCATTTCCATTACGTTTTACATACTATCAGGCATCTGTACCAAAGTTCAGCATCGTTCCCATTTCCATTTTGGAATTTTATTCGAACATACTTAATTTACATTTTTTTTAAATTTCTTTAGCTAAAAATTTTCAAGAGAAATACAAAAAAATTACTTTCATAATTTGACTAGTATCAAAATTTGTTTCAAATCTGTTTCAAATGTTGATTCGGTTGTATGAATCAGAACAAAAATTATTTTAATTTCGTTTTGAATGTATCAAATAGAAACAAAATTTAATAAATGTTTGGTTCGGATATCAATATTATAATCAAAATTTTAAATAATATTGGTTTGGGTGGACCAAAAAAGTTTAAACAAATCGAAACTATTCTTGGCGATAATTAATGCTTATTATTGATATTCGAATATTTAGGCAGCTGGTTGAACGGATAACAATGTTAGCATTCTCCATATTATCATTCATCATAGTATCATTGTTAACCATAAGAGCCGGTTCGAAAATCTCATTACAGAAAAATACAAAAAACCACATCTATTTGGAAAATAATCAATTAGGTCACATGTTATTGACGTGGATTTGGAATTTCATCTTTCATATAAAATTTATGAAAGATCCCAAAAGGATTATTTTTTAAAATCATCAATAAGTAAATTTATAATTTGTGCAATTTGTTGCAGACTGTGTTTTGATGAGCTACTGGAAAAGAAAAATCTGATATCTTTAGTCCCTAACTTATATTGAGTAGTATGGGTTCTAAACAAAAGAAAATATTTGTTTCTTGCCGAATAGTTGCGCAATTCTCATTGTGTATTGTAAAACAGCGGGAAAATTAACCGCTGATGACATACCGACAAATTTTATTATTGTTTCTTACATAGTGTGAAATTATTTATAAACTTAGTTCTGGTTGATTCATTCCCAAATAAAAAAAAATCGGAAGTCAGCCATAACAATTTTGCGTAATGATGTATTTCGATAATGTAATTTTTCAAAAAATCATCTGCTATTAGCTACACTTAAAAAAAATTGCCGTTTACGATAGGAATCAAGAACCAGTTAGTCTATTACAGATAGTATCAATTTCCTTTCTAATAGTCAAATTTCATTTCATTTCATTTCATTTATTTAACAGTCTTGTAATTTAAAGCCTTTTGGCCAATATTAAACAAATTACAAAATGCATAAAATAAATACAACTTGAATTTGAAAAACAAAATATAATTTAGAATATAAAATTAAATTAACTAGTAACTAATTACCTATAACGCTCAAATTGAAGTGCACCACAAAGTAGGCGATATGAAGGGAAATAAAAATAATGAAAAAAAATTAAATATTGAATGATGTATACATGTATGTAGGTCAGGCCAAATTGCAAGTTTTTTTTTTTTTTTTTGGTAAATCACAATAAAATGCATAAATTGAAATAAGTACTACTCCAAAGTAAATGTAAAAATGTATATAACATAAAAATTGATCACATAAAATCATACATTTAATATCAACCAATAAATACACCAATAATTAATAAATATCACTCGTAAATGCAAGCATTAAGATGTCAAAGAAGATGTAAGATGTAAAGAATATTCAACTACGTCAACTGCATATGATAGTTAAGTCTATTACGAAATGTTGTGTATGATACATTTAAATTTCTAAGCTCATTTGGCAATGTATTATAGCTACGAGCTACTCTTACATTAAAAGATCGTGCTGTAAGATGGCAAAGTTTGGGGATAAACAATTGCCTTCTACGAACGGAATGACAAAATTTAAAAGATTCGTATAGGAAACGCGGACATTGGTTAGAATATATTTTGTAAAAACACAACAGCAATCGTACATCGACAAATGCAGGAAATGAACATCCCAGAAATTTAATCACAAAAGGTGTTATATGTACACGTCTCTTTAGAGAAAAGATGTAGCGAACAGCTCTGTTCAAAGATAATTGAAGGAGTTTCATATATTTTTGATTAGTAGCAGAGTATATCTCTAAGCAGTACATAATACTTGGCATAACTAGGGCATGAACCAGTTGCTTTTTCACATACAGCGGGAGCGACAAATTAGTTGTGTATAACTGCCTCAATGCATAGTTGACACTTAAAACAACATGATTAATGTGCTTCTCAAAACGCAGCTTATCTTCTAATAAGACTCCCAAACATTTCATGTCATTCACAAACTGTAAATTAGAACCATTATAAACTACTCGCAAATCCCCTTCAGTTTGGTTCGAATAAATCATAGCTTTGGACTTAGAAGAATTGACACAAAGTCTGTTTTCTGACATCCAATCACGTAACCTATCAAGCACATAATTAATTTTCTCCTGAAGAACGTCTAGAAACTGGTAATCCCCTTTAAATAGCAACTGAATATCATCAGCAAAGACATACGGTTTACACAGAGTATCAAATTTTGGAAAAAGATCGTTGATGTAAAGAGTGAAGAGAATCGGGCCCAAGATTGAACCTTGCGGCACCCCACTCTTTACGCTGAGCACATTACTATATTTACCATTGGCACAAACTTGTTGATTCCTTCCTGAAAGGTAGGAGTAAATTAAACTACAAGCATTGTTTGCAAACCCGTAAAAATTATATAACTTATAAATCAAAAATTTGTGATCCACTCGATCAAACGCCTTTTCCAGATCCAATGACACCAATACACATAATTTTCTCCCATTGAAATTTTCCCGAATACTATCAGTCAGACCTAGTAGCAAAGAAGTAGTGCTTCTATATTTTCTGAATCCACATTGACAATCATTCAGAAAAGACCTAACCTCAAGATATTTGGCTAATTGGATTTTCAAAATATGCTCCACTATCTTTGACAAAATTGGCAAAATTGAAATTGGCCTATAACTGGTCACAGACTGTGTTGAGTCCTTTTTTACCACTGGGACTATTTTTGCTAATTTCCATGCTGATGGATACTCAGATGTAGTCAAGATGTTGTTCACAATATGTAGGAAATGGGTTGAAATATAGGGGAGTACAAATTTTAAAGAAAATCCGTCACAACCGGCTGCATTAGACTTAATCATTAGAAACGCTTTCTCCAAGTCCCATAGCTCAACACATTGAAACGAAAAACCACTCTCCCGCCGCGGGAAATTCATAACATTATCACTATATGAATCCAATTGATAGCTTACAAACGCCTCATTGAGTTCAATAACATTCACTTCACTCGGAAAAGATTTGTCTGAAGAGAACCCATTAGTTCTTAAAAAATTCCACAATCCTTTCGTTGATTTACACCTAAATGCCCTGGAATGTGCGTCAATCTTTCCCTTTCTGATCACAGATTTAGCCTTATTCCTTGCCCTGCAAAATATTTTCCAATTAATTTCAGTTTTATCTTCCAAATATGCTTTATAAGCCAGATCGCGAATTGACGCACAATACGTTAAATTTGGAGAATTAATCCAGTTATCCTTAAAAGCAGGAACTAATTTTCTTTTAAGTGGGAAAATAGTATGTATCGATGAAAGGCAAGAAATAAAAACATTAAGTTGCATGTCGACATTGTTTGTAGTGTATAATTGTGAAAAATCTATGGAACTTATGAAATCACGCAAGGTATCCGAATTCACAGCTTTGTAGTCAATAAATTCATAAAAATATTCCTTATTTCTAACAGCTATATCAATGGAGATAAAAATACAAGCATGGTTAGAAATGCTTGGGCAAATGAATTGACCAGAATCAGCTATAAGATCTGGTGACGAAATAAGGAAAAAATCGATTAGCGAAGTAGATCTATGAGATACATTAAAATGTGTAGGTAAAGAATTATGTCTAACCACCATATTCATTCTCCTGCTTGTTTCTCTAACACCATGCGACTTCACAATATCAAACAAATTACAATTAAAATCACCCATTATAATAACATCTGAGTACTGAACCAGCAAGTCGGAAATATAGATCTCAAATAGTTCAAAATCACCATGCGGTAGATAAACAACTCCAACTAATACCTTTCTTCTACCAAGCAACAATTCCACAAACAAGCATTCAAGTACACCATAGTTGTCACTCCTTAAAACTACTTTATATTCAACGGAGTTTGAAACATACAATGCAACTCCGCCACCTCTTTGGCTGGGACGATCATTCCGACAACAAGAATATCCAGAGACAGATATTTTGTTAGATGGTACAGACGGTTTTAACCAAGTCTCACTAACACCAATGACATCAAGCGAGCATTCTTCAAAGATATTTTTAATTTCCGAAAGTTTAGTGATTTAATTTCAAGATTTTAATTTCAATTTTAATTCATTTATCAATTAATCAACGCCCATATTGGTCTGCACATTGATAGAAGTTTAACATGAGTTATATTTCTTAAAACCCATTTCCTAGCAAAAACCCCTAACCGTAACGCACACCTTTCCAATAAAATCATATAGAAAAATGTTATAAACGTAGATTGTCAGTGAAAAAACAAGCAGCAAACAAATCTTCAAACCAATCTTAGTGCTCATGAAGAGTATGATATTGTATTAACTTTCGTCTAAAACTTGCAGGACTAACTAAGAAGTTCTTCAACTCAGCGGGCAGAGTACTCCACAATTGTGCTCCGCGAACAAGAAATAAAGATCATTTCCTTCATAAGAGGGCTGTGGAAAGGTCAAATACAAGAATTTAAATTCAATTGCAAGAATTTAAAAAATGACATAATCTTACGATATAATTCGGTACAGCTAATTTAACAATACAGAAGAATGTGTAAAACCATCTTAGTTCTAAATAATTTTCATAAGTGCAGCCAACGAAATATATTTCATATTGTGAATAATTACGCCTACACCTACCACCATAAACATACCTCAAAACTTTGTGGAGGCATACATGGAGTTTAAAAATATTGGCCCAACTTGTTTCCGTATATACCTTATATTTTACATGAAATGAAAAAAAAAAAAAAAAAAAAAACAAAAACACATTTTCAATATATATAGACGTTTTAAAATTACATTTACAATGAATTTAAGATGAGAGTCAATTTCACATCCAAGACAAGGAATTGATAAAGACGATTTCATAACAGCATTTTGTACTACAATGTTTTGTTCAGCAACATGTTCACGACCATGTTGGAACACAATAAACTTCGTTTTGTCAAAATAGATTTGTATGCAGTTTCTAACAGCGCAGATGCAAATATGGCCAATATCGTCATCAAGATCTGATATACAGTTATTAATGGCAGATGTAGAACTAGAGAGAAACAATTGAATATCATCAGTATAAATACTAAGCGAAGAGTTCACTACGCAAGAACGAATGTCATTGACATACATCATAAACAAAAGTGGGCCTAAAATTGATCCTTGCGATATACCTGATACAACATGACGTGAATCGGAGCTACGGCCATTGGAGACAGTAAATTGACGGCGACGACATAAGAAAGAAGAAACAAGTTTGCATGAAAAGTACGATAGATTGAAATTAGTGGTCAGTTTATATACAAAATAGTCTAGGGAATCAAATGCTACAGTTAGTTAAGTTCAATATATCGACAATTCCTGGATGCATTCTGCCAAGCTATTGTCTAATGTAGTCTGTCGGACAAAGCATATGGGAAGAAGTGCTGTGATGTTGACAAAAACTAGATTGGCAATTATCTAATAAAGAGAAACTTTCCAACGCTGGTAATATAGAAATAGGGCGAAATCATCACAATTGGTGCGGCATTGGATTTAATTCTAAATAATGCACTTGAGATTTCTAATTCATTATCATTTCTAAATTGCAAACTGTTATCGCTGGGTTCCGTAAATAACACGTTTAGATCAATGGAAGCAGAATTAGATGTTGAGGTAAAAAATGTGTTTAAGTGGTTTCATTCTGTATCACAGTTATCAGAATCATAGTTAATTGCACCGGCACCGATTATCAATATGGCGAAACATTAGAGTACCGTTCAAACGTTTACCTTGCCGTATTACAATACGAGCAATTTTACAATATTTCTTATGATTAGATTTATTGTGATAGATTTATTCTAATAGCCTAACGAAGAGCTGGACTGTTGAACCATCGCAGGGAATTGGTGTTAATTGTTTTAGATCTTTCAGCTACAATTAAAAAAAAAAAAAAAATTTTGAAATATTGTTAAGAAAGTCTAACTCGTCATCAGTATTGTTAGTATAGTATAATATATATAAGAAAATCAGTTGCAAAAATATCAAAGATTAAGTTACCACAATTTATAGCGTCATAGTCACGATACTTTATAATACACGATTCACTATAAGCTTGGAATCTGTATTGAAAAAAGGAGCGACAAGAGTTAAATGTTGGGTAGTAAAATTTGCTACTTCTAGTAATAGTTGAAGTGTTGCCAACTAGAGCAAAATCAATTAATGAAATAGAGCTCCAAACATGTATATCAAAATGGTAAGTTATTATGTAATACAGATAAATTACATCTAATGAGCAAAATGAAGAAAAGAATTATTTATGAGTATTGCGATATCGTAATTGTAATCACCAAATATGATAACGTTTCCAAAGCATCAATATTTCCCCTTGGCAGATGAGCTACCCAACAACTCTAGTCTTGAAATTAGATGACACATACATATAGAGAAACGTCACCACCCCTAATATCATGGCGGTCATTGTGAAAGATATTATATCCAGGAAAACTTACAACCTTATTGTTTGTATATTATTTAAGCCAAGTTTCGTTTACACCAATAACATTATAAGGACTTTGGTAAAGTATATTTTTTAGCTCATTAAATTTGGTAAAATTAAAATTTGGGTTTAACGATTGTGTGCTGAAGTACCCAACATTGAGCCTGTCGTGAAATAAGAAGATTCTTCTTATATAGCTAGCGTCACTGACAATCTCGCCTATTCGACCACCTACATTCATTGAAATATGTCGGAAAAGTGTGCTTTTGTAAAGAACAAGAAATTACTAAACCACTACAAACAATGCAATTCATTTTCAATAACAACAATAACTGAAGAAAAGCATTAAGAAAAAGAGAATAAAGCCAATGATCGAGTTATTTCACCATAAGACAGGTAACCCGTCTTTTTCTAACTCATTCATTACGTGAACAATTCTATAAGCCTACAATTAGGCGTACCAAACGTTGGAATGTCGTCTGTATCGGTTGCTCTGATTTGAGATCTATCTACACAGCTTCTAAATAAACTAAAATGTTTAGAACATTTCGGTACCAGCCAATGATTGGTTTCTGAATCACATATTCGTCGTTTTATATTAAACTAAATATACGCAAAAACAAAACTGTGGTATAATACATATGAAACAGACTTATTCGCAATTTTTTGTCCACACTTTCCACAATATTTTATTTTCTCAATAAAAGTTGTGAACACACACTTTATAAATAATAATCTATACATTGTTATTTTTCAGTATAAATATGTGAGTTAACAGTTTCAAAATTATTAGATGAATTGTTTGTCGAAAGATACTTTGGGTACGAAGGCCACTGTCGAACGCTTCACACAGTTTTCACAAATAATGAGATCAATTTTTCATTTCTCTAATTATAAAATTCAATTTTCTTCACAATTATTTCCGAATCAACGTACAGGATCAATCCTTTGAAATAACTATTCTGTCTCAACTCACGAACCATAAGCATTTTACTATCTGCCTAAGTACTCCACAAATTTTCATTCGAATACTTGCATTTTGGTTTTTCGGGTAATTCGGCTGTTAGAACAGCCAGATACGCATGACATAATTTATAAACTGATATCCATATTAAATCCTTTTCACACGAATAATCTAATTAATTAATTACGGATCGTTTTAATCCTTATATGCTACAGTCGGGAATAGAGTTATATTTTTTATGACCACTCGATGGTTAGTACAATCTTCGATATAGCCAGTTATCATTTTTGTGCGGCGGTGACCTCGATGTTTCTGACGAATACGCACTTCGATTAGTCAAGTAATCGACAAGTCTATTTAATGCTTATAAAACTGTGACGTTCGGAATCGTCGGTAAATAAGACACCCCTTTGAGTGAGTCTAAAAATAGAGAGCGTTTAACGCTTCACTGAATATGACTAACTCTCCCATAGTTTTTTCGTGGGATAGAAACGAAATGTTTTATAAACTGGTCGTTTTCGTTAAGTTGTTGGCCATTGCTCCAAAAAAACTTTTTTTTTTTTGACGTAGAATACTAATGTGATTAACTGGGCAAAATATTAGTAAAACATTTCATTGCTCATAATCATAATCGACGTATAAAAATTTGATAAAATAAAACTTTTTAACATATTTAGTATAATATAGCATTTCAAAAGAAAAACTTGATTTGCCAACAAAATAGGGTTTTGACTTTGAAGTTTTGCTGCATTCTCATAAGACTTTCATTGGTCAACAAAACACCTAGTGCAAAAAAATTGCGCAGATTTAGACAACCATGGAGAGCGATTTTTTACTCGATATACCCGATATATTTGCGATGATTTAACAAAACATTTGGCTACTGCCTTCCTATGCAAAGTGAAATCGGAGCGTGCCTTCTTCAATCTTACTGGACAGGGTAACAGGTAATTCTCCCTCTTACCTCTCTTAGAGGGTATAATAATCATCCCACCAGCGAAAAGTTGACATGTTGACTGAAGGCACTACGTGCTCAAATAATCGTTACGTTCGTTTTAACATGACAATTCGCATTTGTTTATTTTAGCAACGCGCAAAACTGAACAATCACAACCGACGGATTCTTTACAAAACACACAGATACTCCACTACCACTAAGCCAACATTACTACTCTCTTATGAACTGAGAAACAGTGCAACAAGAATATAAATAATGAAAACAAATAGAAAATATGACTGAAAACGTATATGTATAAAAATTTGAATAAAAAGAAGTTTTTACATTTTTTTCACAAATAATTTACGTATGTAGCTTTAGAAAAATACCGTAAATAATGCACAAAGCATCAAAGTAAACAATTTAAAAAAGTGCAAGAAACAAAAGGCCGAAGTGTCACAAACAAATACAACTCTGATGTTTATAATTTGTTTTTGTTACCGAAGCTATCAGCCGTAAACAAAGACCACACCACTAGAAAGAGAGAGCGAGTAGTCCACAAACATACCGAGCTGTAAGAAGATAAGAAGTTAAATTTCCAAAATATAAGTGCATAAAGAATAGGGCACAAGCGAGTGAAAAGAGAGAACGAGAGAGAGAAAACTCATCTACTATATGGACAAGATGTATAAAAGAGCTTGTTAATCATATCAGAAATTCTCATAGTAACCGGACAATCCTAACACATCAGATTGTACAAAATTAGATTCGCATTTGCAGTTAATATAGTTGGTGCGCTGTTTCACTTCTGTTCTGACGTGTTATGGATGGGTAACGAAAACCATACAATACATACAATCTCATTTGAAGCCACTATATCGCCCACTTTACGTCACTATCCCCTAACAATCGAAACGAGAGACATAGACGATGATTACAGTGATGCCAGTGTAAAGTGTAGAATAACGAAAGATATAACTGAAACTAAAAAGTGTTGTTAAGAATGTAATGAAAAGATGAAACCTGAAATGTGTTGAAGATACAACACAAAAAAAAAAAAAAAAAATCCCGGATTGTGAAACATATTATAAGCATTGACAGCAATAATTGGAACGGGATTACGATAACACAGATGTTTTTATTTCTGTAAATTGTTTTGCCGGCGACACGTCGTTTTTATAATTTATTGTTCTCCGCATGTAATGCGTGATTGTACTGTTTTATTTTTACACATAAGCTGTTATTGAGATCATTCACTAATTCCAATTGGAATCGACTAGAGTTTTAAAGAACGTGGCAGTTTTAAATCAACACATCCAAGGAGGAGGAAGCCATCATCAGCAGTTAGCAGTAGGAAGGAGACGGTATGTGTGTTACAAGTTCGGTGTACGCTTATCATGAACACATTCTTCATCTTCTGTCCATTGGGACAAATTTAGATTTTTCTTACTTTCTACTTCTCATTGGTATCTTTGGCTTGATATTTAGTTTGGTTGTTAATGATGTTTCCGATAATTTTATTTATTCTTTAGGTTTCATACTTGTCGACGCTCATTGAATTCTGAACGTATAAATATAACTGTGAATTGTTTGCCATATCTTCTCCGCTCCCCTCTTTTTTGACCAGGGAACACATTTTAAAGCGCCTTAATCGCAAAAATACAAATATACATATAAGGTATTTTTTATGCTTCTGATAATAAATTCCATTAAAGAATAGAAGCATTATTTAATTTTAAACTTTATTCAGATTTTCCCCAACTAAACGTGTAAAACCTCCATGTCATTTGGAGTTTTCGCAAATAGAAATGTAAATTCCTCTGTTTGTCTGACAATTTTTAGATTTTATCTGTTAACATAGCCTCAAATCTAAGTTTAAAAACTTTATTTCATAAAAAGAAATATTCAATTTGTTTTGAACTTGGTGTAGTTCTGGGAATTTTAGATGCTATAGAATTTGTATTACAATTTCATTTTATAAGAATACGCTACGCCTCACAATAACGTTTTCAAAAGGTTTTTTTACCAACAGTATTCAGAGAATATCAAATTTATTGCTCTTCGATATGTGGTTTAATTTCTAAACTGAATTTTTTCAAAAGTCCAGTCATCATTTCGGTCGTATTTTTTTAAAAGTTTTGTTAGAGTACGATATTTTTTCCAAAGGCTCAAATATACAAACTAGTCCTATGTAGTTTTAATTATTTCCCTCTAACCCAGGACATTCCATGTTAGATTCTGTAGCAACCCAGTAGTGATTTATCAAAACTGTTAAAAAACATACTAATGCCTAATTAAAGAAAGTTGTAACTTTAGATTTATTTCTTTTATTTCGTATCGTATTTCATCACAGGTTAAGACGTGGTGCACATTTCAGATAAATCTAACAAATTTTATGTATAATACTAAGATTTTACCAATTTCGAAAAAAGAAATTCGAGAAAAGCTAGCTTAACACATTTTAATCAATCGATTTAATCAGCCGGTTACACAGATCATAATTCATTCGATACCGATAATTGGTCCATATATTTTACGGATTATTTTTCCACCGAAGTTTTTTAGAACTAGTTCACCCAATTACATTAATATTCAACAAAAGATGGTCATCAGACTGACCTAACCGTCGACGAAACGGTCGTATGTGACGATATGTTTTTCTTAGGTATTTTCCAGCATTTGCCGTAATGTAGACGTTTTGCTAGCATTCAATTTATCAGGTTTAGAGCCATATTGATAAGGTCCAGTCAAGTCGATAACTGCCGGAACGAACAATGTATTAAGTGTTATTTCAGAAGCAAAGATCCGCGGCGAAGATCCACTTCTGCTTTTTACCTTTTCGTACGTTAGGTTAATTCCTGTAACTAACTACAATGTAACAGTAATTCCTATATTCAGTGTCTTCGTTTCATACAAGATAATAATTTCAATACGCAAAAAATTTCGTACTAACTTCTTTATAAACCAGTGAATTAACTCATCCTACACACAAAGATGTCCCTTTTGCACTAGTCTAGGATAAGTTCAAAAATATATTCGAATTACTTTAGAACCATTTGTTGATACGGATTAGTTCAACAGAGAAAATTTAAAAACAAATCTGTTCCACAAGAACCATTTGTTGATACGGATTAGTTCAACAGAGAAAATTTAAAAACAAATCTGTTCCACAAGTAATGAATGAAAATCTGTTGCTAAAGAGACCAGCATTAAAATACTTGTATTGTGCTAGTTACTTAATCTATTCTCTAATTTTAGTAAATAGTGTTTTATTTTTTAATGAATACGAAACATGTATTCATCAATGGCAGTGGTGTTAATTCGTTGTTAACGTTGAGATTCGTACGTCTTAAAAATAAAAAATACATATTGATTGCAATGTGTTGAGCTTCTTTTTTGATAATTTATTTAATTTTAATATGAAACCTAGGAGCCGATTTTCACATGCGGCATTAAATTCGTCAGATTAATTTGATATCACCTCCGCCCCATCTAATATAAGAAACAAGAGATAACAGAATTGTTAACATATAGAAATTTAAAAAAATAGTTAACAGTATAATTAATTAATGAACAGTATAATTATCTAACATGTAAATGTTTATTAAAAATAAATCTTTTTTAAATTCTTCCCTGAACCAGGTGTTGCAATTTCACAGAGCGGGGACGCTGTGGAAAATTTATATTTTTTTTAGCAATCATCATAAGCGTCAACGACATTCGTGAAGTAAGAAAGGCATTTGGTGTTCAGGAACATGAATGTGAGAAATGCAGCCCATTTAAGGTATTTAATGGGAATTAGTCATATTTTATGCACAACAGCAAATTGGAGGTCGTAAAAAATATTTAATGAAATTTATATTTGCATGGATTTAAACGGTGTTTTTTATGAGGTCAATATTGAATAAATTAATTTGCACAGCGGCCGCACTGAACGATTTAGCAAATTATCCTTCATTTTGGATGCCGAAAACATTCACTGCAATGGCAAGTCTTGAATGTAATTTCTATCAAACTGTAGTAGGTTTCATTGTTTCTTGCACAGTTTTCTCATATACCTGCTATGAAGAAAAGTGGTATATTTATGTCGTTAATATGTTAATAAATCCGTCAAAGGATTGAAACTTAGTTTTTTCCTTCTCATTAATTTTAATAAAACTTCAATAATTTTGCCATAATTTTATAAATTATCATTAAAAATGTTTTAGAATATGGAAAATATGTCCGCAAACAAATCTCTAGAAATTTTCTAAAACATATAAACAAATGTCATTCATTGCAGTATTTATTTATTAGTCTAAAAGAAAGCATTTTAAACTATATGAATTTATTTCATATTATCCATATTAATTTGTATTCCCACTCTATATTGCAGACAAAATTGAGCAGACAGACTACTCTCCGTTCAACTTATTTAAGAATAAATAATTACTACCCGGAAAATGTTGCCTGGTTATGGTCCGGTCACACAAGCCCTTTTGGGCACACTACTAACTTGGGGTCTAACAGCAGCTGGTGCCGCTTGTGTTGTCTTCCTGCGTGGCAATCAACGGAAGTCTTTGGATGCCGCCCTAGGCTTTGCTGCTGGTGTTATGGTAGCCGCCTCATTTTGGTCTCTACTTAATCCGGCCATAGAAATGGCTGAAACTTCTCATTTATATGGGGTATATTCTTTCTTGCCCGTTTCGGGCGGTTTCCTATTGGGGGCCATTTTCGTTTATGGCTGCGATAAGTTGATGTCTTATTTGGGCTTAAATTCTTCGAATATGATGATACAAATGACACAGTCCAATAAAGATAAGGCCGATATTGCAATGGATGACATGAGAAATAGCCAGAATGGTGGTATGGAGGTAGCTAAAAGTATGGACAGTTTCTCGGATTGCCTGACTGTTCAACATAGTCACAATGAGCCCCGGCGTCGCAAAAAAGCCAGCATTGACGTCGAATGTACCAATAATACCTATGTCACTGATGCTGAAAGAATGAAGGCCGAGAGTGCTGTTGCACAATGGAAACGCATCATGCTTTTGGTGGTGGCTATTACGGTACATAATATTCCGGAAGGTTTAGCGGTGGGCGTTAGCTTTGGAGCTGTTGGTAGAACAAACTCCTCCACCTTTGAATCAGCCCGCAATTTGGCTATTGGTATTGGCATACAAAATTTCCCTGAAGGTTTGGCTGTTAGTTTGCCTCTACATGCGGCTGGTTTTAGTGTAATGCGCTCTCTATGGTACGGGCAACTATCGGGTATGGTAGAGCCGATATTTGGTATTCTGGGAGCAGTGGCAGTAACTTTTGCCAACTTGATTTTACCATATGCACTTTCATTTGCTGCCGGAGCTATGATCTATATTGTGGCCGATGATATTTTACCAGAGGCGCATGCAAGTGGAAATGGCACCATTGCTACATGGGGCACAATTGCTGGCTTCCTGATAATGATGTGTTTGGAGGTTACACTGTCGTGATGTTGTGAATGTCTATTTCTATTGCATATAATGATAACAATTGTGAGAAAAGCTGCAGCCGTCAGCTACTTAGCCATTCCTAGGGAAATTTCGACTATTGAAACTTTTTATACAAAAAAACACACACAAACTATATATTTCAGCATATTTTTGTAAGATATTATAAAAACATTTTTACATGTTACGTCTAAAACATAATAAAAACAAATTATTTATAATTTACTAATTTTATGCGGAAACTGAAAGCTGTACGCATGCAATTTCGGAAATGTAGTACCAACCAAACTAATGAAATACTTTAAATACGGGTAACATGGGGAAATTAAACCAATTGATGTTGGAATACAAATAAATGCATTTTTATTAAATGTATATTAAATCTAAAGGAGAAAAAACAAAATTGTGAAGCTTTCGTTTTTACTACATTCCACCATGTGCTTAAATCAATGCGACAACACTAAAATTTCAAATAGAAACTAAAAACACCTACTATCTAATCTAAATGTTTGCAATTCAAATTCGTTAATTGAGGCTGTTTGTTGCTTTCGAGAAAAGTTAACGAAAACAAATCTTCTTTTTTTGCAGTTATATTCATACGTACTCTATATATTAAATTTCGTAAAAAGAACTTCTGGATCTTTGAATTATTTAGTGTCATTCTGATAAAGTTTAAATTATCAGATGTTAAGTTGTCTTTGGCAAAAAATGCTATAATACATCAATAATTTAATATTTTAAGACAAAATGCGTAAAATCCCATTTTCAATGCATTTTTGGAGTTATCATTTAAATTTAAAATACTGAAATAGAGCAGCATTGGATATATAGACTATTTGAACTTTTGATCTACTTCAACAGGATTATAAAATCCTATTAAAGTACTTAACTAAAAATAATAAATTTTACCATTTTCGAAAGAAATAAAATTTCTAATTTTGCTTAAACTCAAAAATCTTGGGACCTTAATAATTTACTGCCTTATTTTAATGGTTTTTGTCTCACTTTCCCCTCTTTCCGAAAATCATTATTATGTGATGACAAATGTTAAAAATTGAAATAAGTGTATTAAATGCATATTAAAATTGTTAAATTTTTATTAAGAATTGTAATTATATGTAGTATTAAGACTATTAAACTAATCACAAAACAAACCAAAAACGACGCAAAAAACGGAAAAAGAAAACAAAAACTTTCAAAAAAAAAAAAAAAAATTACATCTGAATAAAAAAATTAATGTGACTTAAATTTTAAATTGTTTAGTGTGCTCTTGTTCCAAAAACCATACAGAAATTGGAGCAAATCAATAAGGGTTACTTCTAATTCGAATCTAACCCTGTCGTGGGTTGACACTGAGATTTGTTGAAGCTTTAAAAAAACTTGGTTTACAAGTCCAAAGAACAAAATATCGTTTAAGATCTTTCCACGGTATATTTGATGAGTTACCTTTACGCCGTGTTCAATGAAAACGAATAGTGGGCATCCTAAAGAGTTATCGCATCTTTCGCCAATTGAACTGCGCTTTGTAGTGGATTACGTGAATTCTACTCTTCACCTTTCGAAATATTTCTGGCGACGTTGCTATTATATATATATATATATATATATATATATATTTCCACCTCCATGAGGTTCCTTGATGCCACCAATATCATTGTAATGTCTAATGATGTAATACATAAAAAATGTTGTAGATCATTAACAACGGCTGATTTTGATTTTCCAGCCAAATAGAAAGCTACAACAGTTTTGTTTGAATTGCGTTTTGATAAATTTATATATATGATAGGCTTCCATAGGTTTGTAAACAACATAACAGACTGATACCTGTCAAAAAATGGGAGCGCAGCCGTTTGATTGCTATGGCAGCATGAAGTTGGGGACACTTCGGGCGCCTACCCCTGTACAACAAGATACATTCTAGCCAAAAGTAGAAAGTTTGTGTCTGCTAAAATTTGAAGCACCCTCCTATATAGTCTAACTCTTATTTTTTTGAAAAATAAAAACATGGGAAGCTAAAGGAAAAAATTGTACTTACAAATAACGCATTGCGGATATATACGAATTATGTTGTTAGAAACGAAAATATTTCAATTACTGGCAAGATCTGATGATATTGAATGAATGATTCCATCGGCTTTTCATTGAATGAGAGATACAGGGGAAATTGTTATTGCAGGCGGTCAAATTAAATCAAAAACGCGCTAGCTCTACTAGTACTATCCCAGGATAATCAAACGCAAAAATTTATAATTACTTGCCTATTACTTAGTGTTTTTTCAGAACCAGATATAGAAAAAATTATTTCATCGACGACACGTTATAGAGGTCGTAGTTGTTTCTAGGGTCAATCAGGCACAGTTCTGTGCTCAGAAAAACAATATTTGGTTTTATTAGAATTCGAGGGAACGTATTCTCTAATCAATGCCGAAAGACCATTTATATGTTATTATATAATGTACAAACTAGCGAAATGAAAATTCTTAACATCCTATAATACACAACGTATTACCATTTTTGGCGATTTTTCAAAATTGTTTTGTCACCATGGGCTCCATACCACTTTGTCCAATACCTTGGAAGTCTTTTGATAACTTACTCATTTTCTTTTTTGGATCCTCAATTTTCGAGATATGGAAGTTTTTCTAATTTTTCTATGTCTTGGGATTTTTGTCAATTTTGTATAGATAGATAAATCCTTTGAACGGAAAAGTTCAGTGACACGTTAAGATTATTACAAATTAGAGGTGTTCCTGAACGAAAACTGTACATTCGACAGTAATTTTCAGTGTCAAATAATTAATCGGCTCGCTCACAAAGAAAGTTCGTTCTGGACAATATTGAAGTTTAATTTTAGATTTGAAAACAAAAAAAAAAAAGACTTCACTTTGCATTAATAATGACACAACAATTAAAAGTTCGTTTTGGGTAATATTACAGATTAATTTTAGCTTTGAGGAAAAACGTACAAAATAACAGGAAAAATCCCAGAGTTATACATCATACCATTTTGCTTTCATATATACCATTAACTATTAGTAACGAGTTTCATTACAAACAACACATTCACTTGTGATTAATTTCTAGTGCAAGTTGTCGAGATACTGCGGAATAATTTGGCTTTGAAACAAAATTTTCAGTTTATGAATAATGCTCGTACCAACACTACGAGTATTCTTTCCTGTGCCTATGGAACGACGATAAGTGCCCTTTCAAAGCTATCTAACAAGCCCTGCTGAATTGGGAAGAAATTGTCAGTAGCAAAAACATCGACGAAGACAAGAACATCAGAACTAACGTTGAATTAAGTAAACATCAACATCAACTACACAACACGCGAAATATAAATGAAAGAAAAAAATAAAGCAAGAAAAGATATTGTAGTTCCCATGATAACCACAACAGCAATTTCAGATAAAAAAAACGTGAACACACCAAGCCCGAAACTTAAACATGATAAAATATTACGTCGGAGCAGTTGGTAGTTTGTTGTGGCGGCGTCACTCATCAGTGCAAATGTTTAAAATGGGTGATAAAAAATACGTGCAATTTTAGACAGTTTAGATCTGAAGGTGTGAGGAGGTTTGTAATGATCATTGTAGATTGCACGACTATCGGCTTCATCAAGGTTGATACACATTTTTCTGGCGTGCTCTGACCAATTTTATTATAATGCAGATGTTTTATGTAGAATTTATAAGGGGCAAAAATTAAACACATATATGTATACATTCTACGATAAAAAGGATTATGCGTGGTTGGCTCGAGCTTTTTCTTTTTTGGGACAAAACGAACAATAAGATTTATAGCCGGTATTTTCAAGAGCACTGTACTATCTATTGTTTATATATAATAAATTTTATAAATTTGACAGAACGTAGTGTTAATAGGTTTCTACGGGCAATAATTCAAGGCGACATTTTTTTTAATAGGAAAATTGAAAATTTAATAGAAAATTAAGAAAACATGGGACACCAGAAGACTGATGTTTATAAAAATCGTCGCTCAATTGCATTGTAGTATAAACCTTGCAAATCTAAGAAGTTAATATAAAACAAAATATATAAGCAGTCACTCTTTGTGTAAAATAAAAGAATTTGCACACACAATTTTCCACTCCATCATAAATTTTAGAACCATTGTTCGCTGTAATATTTTCAACGAAACTGTAAATAACAAATAAATCATAAGTTTGTCACGTTTAAGGCAGTCACCCCAAATCCTGAACAGTTAACAGATTTTTCACGCTGCACTGAGTTATCGACACAAATGTTTTTTTTTTATCAACTATTTTTCGGCAACAAGGAAACTGTGATACGACACTTAGACAACTTTTAATCGCAAATAGTGGTGACGCTTTTGAGTAAAATACAATTTATGATAAGATTTCTTTGAATACTTAATTACACTATATACAAATATTTGATTGTAAATCGAATAGAAGTGGTAAAAAAACTATAAGATGTAAAATGCCAATATTTAGATTAAGTTTTAGCCAAAGAGATTAGAACTGATAAAAAGAGAATTGTTTCAAAAATTTAAAATATTTTTTTGCATTGACCGAGTTTTGATACGCCTATTGATCACGTGGTTGGGTAGCATGGCTAATAGATTATGGACGATTTTCTAATTAAACCGATTCCCACTGTTTTCAGCGTTGTCCAAGGTTACATTTCACTGTTATCTTCTACAGCTTTAGCCTAACAAATGACATTTGGATGTAGTAATCCAATGTAATTTAAAATTTTTGTAAACTACAAAATACTTTATTTGTTTACGTCTGTTGTAATTATTTAAATACTAAACTGAACGATTTATTCACAATTAATAGTAAATTCTCCATTTAATCAGCTGTTGGCTATATCACACTATCATTAAGATATATTGCTTAGGTGGCCCGTAAAGATCTCCACTTTGAATACAAAACACGGCAGAGATCTTTTAATACGAATATATATAGGTACTAATCCGGACCAGATTTTCAAACATTTTAGCTCACTTTTAGTCCATGAAAGGAACATATTTAATTTTTTTTCAAATAAATTTCCTAAATGCATAAGAGAACAATAACCATAGTTTGCCTTATAAAAATTTCTTTGAGTTTATTTTGTGCATGCGTTTACAAACGTTTTTAGTGAAATGAAATCTGCAAATAATTTCGAACATTATATTAAGCGCCCCCATCCGCAGATTATTTAAAAATCAACCATCTCTGAAATATTATAATCCCCAAAAATGATTGGGTGACGTCTACGATTTTTATGGAACGATTCATACATTTTTTGCCTATCTATTGAAATTATATCAAGCTACTAATGATTGGGTACAAACAAAAACTGTGATTACTGATAATGTCCGTCACACAACTGAGGAATTGATTTCCGTTTGCGGAAATCAAATGTCTGTTTTTCTGCCTTGAACCAAACTAACTGTAGGTTTTTCAATAAGTTACATTTTGAACCTTGTTACATTTTGCTCTCCCTTGTATGATGTAAATTAAGAGGGGGAATAAATACATTTTACAATTTCAACCAAATTATCATTCTATGAGCATTTCTCGGAGGAATAACAATTGACTGGAGTTCTTCGTTGAGAAAATGCTCGTACCCTTGGGCAAAACTTCTCAATTGTTTTGTGAAGTTATAGATCCTTACGGTGGGCGCTGAAGATGATATTTTGGCTAGTACCGAAATAGCTATCCATCCAGCCAGCTGTGTCAATATAACCAATGTCGCAAGTTTTTGAATTATATTTCTGTTAGCAGTAACAAATAAGTGCTAATTGAAAAACGATCTTGAACCGAAATAAGAAACAAACTGATATATATCAGAAACTCAAATATTTAATCCTTATATGGACTACATTTTTCTTAAAAAAAAAAAAATTATAATAATTATTGTTGAATTTTATAATAATAAAAAAAATATTGAAAATTACAGTGTTGCGCAAAACAAAAGCGACAAAACGTACTCCAGACTATAAATACATAATTTTCATAAAAACAAACATTTAAAACAAAGCTTACTATTTATTTTCACAGAGGTATTATTAAGCTATAAAACCAATACATTACAACAACAACAACAATTGCGTTTAAAAGAAATATGAAAAAATGTACAGCAGAGTCGGAATTCACTTGCGCAAAAAAAAAATAGCAACAAAGTAGAGAAAGAAGAGAATAGGTTTAAAAGAATATGAACTGTCAAGACTAATGTTTACCAAAATGGCGGCAAAACAAAGTAGTATACCTTCCCGACGGACACCCTGTATTTCACAAAAATGAATATATCATACTTTAATAAAACTATGATGTTATTCGACATACAGAATAGTTTCTGATATGTGGAGTAAAATATTTTATTAAAAATTTGTACACAT
>JAHXMU010000450.1:423960-584348 GCA_019455685.1 Philornis downsi | reverse complement strand
ATGTGTACAAATTTTTAATAATATATTAACAATATGGTATTTTAGTGGAATAATGTTTTATAGTTTTCGATCAATCGACAATGAATGCATGGTAATATCATTTGACTTTTTGGATTAGCATTAATATTTTTGGAAATTCATAGACGAATTTATATTTTAAATGCCAAAGAAAAAATAGAAGATATGAAATAACACAATTCGATTGAAACTTAACCAAAAATAAGCGAAGATAATTAAAGTGTTAATAACTAAAATCATTACTAAAAACTATGGCCGATGGTGGCGCAATGGTTAATTATTACGAGGGACTACAGTGCGTTGGAGCATGGTACGTGGTTACAAATGAAAAACAAAATAAGTTAACCTGCCACAAAGTCGAGTTTATTCGTTATCATTCTTGTCCCTACTTAGACGCAAATTTACGTTTAAAATTTCAAATTTCGTTCAATTCAAAAAGCAGCGGTTTTGAAAAAGTATGCAATATCTCTAAACATAGGTAAAGTCTGGGGCATATTCTCAGTTATTGTTATCGACGTCATTAGGATGAATGGTATTATCTAAGTGTGATTATAATCTTCCACATACCTACAAATTTATAACAATTCGTTATAATAGCGATTTCTTAAAAAACGCTTAATATCTCAATGCCGTTGAATGCCGAATTAGGTCGTTTTTCCGTGTAAGCACAGAGATATAACCGATATAATCGTTTTTATTTCTTTGAGTAGTCGGGCAATCGACAAATGTAGCAGCATTAGTTATTAAACAATAGTTCATTTTCAGAAACTCTGGTTCATATGAGCTCTTTCGTTTTAAATGCGCAGGATATGCCAGAGAGTTTTTTTCTTCATTTGCGCTTTCATCCATTCAGAGAAGACTTTTGTAAAGCATTTCCAACTCATCTTAAACTGTGTTATTTCCGCTGTATAATATCTCCCGCAAAATAAATTTGATGCAGAAAACATTTTTCCCTAATTTAACTATAATTTCCATTCTTTAATGAAAAATATGCTGTTGTGGTGTGTTTAAAGCATATTTTAATGTAGTTTGATAGATCGCGAAATTAACTACATTTGAGATATAAGTAAAAAACTGTTTTCTAATATCTACCTATAATTTGTCCTGGCTATGGCATAAACTTTGTGAGATATATAATATGATATGGAGAAGATATTAGTGCGATAGCTAAAAGACTCTTAGGTAAGAAGCTTGATGACCAGATCAATATTTAATGTTTTTTTTTATTATTTTCTGCTAATTTCATCGAAAGTTCTTTTATCCCCATTCTTTCCTAGGAATATCAACTTTTTAATAGGGTTCTATATTTTCGAATTCGAATGTTATCCAATCGGTTTTATAAAATTGAACCCGAAGGCGATAACTTCCTGACTTTTCAGAAAAACGTTGATGCCATTTCCATCAACATTTTTGATTCAACTTTGTTTCTGTTTCAATCTCGTTAAATATTACTCTATGGATAGTACACTTTATAAAATATATGCATATTATTAAAACTTGAGCTTAGCAATTAAGGAGCAAATATTGATTTTTGCAAAGCCGGTCAACTTGTAACGATGGTACTAAAAAGCAATCCCATGCTATAGTCATATAATGAACAATTTTTCAATTTTTGACTAGAAATTTCAGAGAAATATTTGAATTTCTGTAAATCGGTAAATTTGTATGGGAAGCTCCGGAAATTGTGCCGAAAAGGAGTTTTGGTTGAATTTAATGGAATTTAAAGAAATATATACATCTAAGAATATGTGGGTTTAGTTGGAACATGGGAAATATCAGGTAGGGAGGGTAATAGATCAACATAACCACACTACATCTACCTACATTCTTTCGGGTAAAAGGATACAAATACAAATTCTAACATCCTCGGTCACACCAGGACTGTTTTTTTTTATCTCATTTTCTCTATTCGTATATCGTCTCCTGCAAGTAGGAAAAAGTACCATATTTTATCTTTCGGCAAGTCATAGAAAATTAATATGAGTATGTTTGAAAGGACGCTGAAGAGATTTTACCCAATCAGTGTAGCAACGCCTCAGTTCCATCTGAAATATTGTTCTCTTATACTGGAACAATAGTCCACCAGCTGTTGAACCAGCTTTCAATTTAACATCTACTTAACATAATTTTAATATTAATTTAAATATAAAGTGCATATTTTTTAATCAAGAGATTTAAAACACGTTTTGTTATAAAAAGGTAAAAAAGCCTTTCTGTATAGAAAAAGTTGAACTTGGAGCACTTTAAATTTGGGAGGAAAAAATTTACGCAGTAGAATTTGTCAAATCCGTTGCTATACACGACATGGTTTCGACTATAGCATTTTAGAAATAAATTTGAGTTTCCTCACATTGAAACCCCTTTTCTTGCTAAAATGTAGTTGCAGACAATGTCATCTTTTTTTGTAGCTTTTTCAACGTAGAATTGTTTTCCAGAATAATTTACATTTTTTTAACTGGTTTCATATTTCTACGTATTTGCGGACTCACCTTCATTTTAGAGTACAATTCCGGATTCTCATAACGGTCTAAGTTTGATATTGGAAAATCTTTGGGATCACAGATACGATTTTGTTTTTTACACTCTTCAATCCATAAAATCGAGACCACTGGAATACACCATTGCTGAGCTTTTTTGAACGTAGATAGAAGACCCTCTTTGAACACAACATGGGTAGTGTCTCTGTAAATCGAAATACAACACACATGTAGTTTGAAAGACACTAAGGTTATCGTATAATCCTACCGATTAAACTTCAGATTAACACGAGCGCCCAGCGCTTCAATAACTTTGCGTACTCCTTCCGAACGATTATCTTCACCTGAACGAACTTCCACATACACGATGACATTACGCATGACTTCCTTAATATCACGGCCCTCCTGAGAGTTTGAAAAACAAAGACTTTGCTCGGCCTCGGGTATATCGAAATGTGTGTATGGTGATTTGGAAGGAGATCTGTAGAGAAAACTAATGTTAATAATTTCGTAATACACAACATTGGTTTCAAAACTTACGCTATAGCTCTAAGAGCTCTCACTCGTACAGATGCTGATGGGCTGTTAAGATCCCTTTGAATACGTGCCATTAACATTGGATATTTGCAGGGTGTTAGTTGATTTTCGACTATGGATGTTGTTGCCAACGTTGGAATATGCTGTTTGGCAGCGTTGGGTGTTTGAGGTAGTTGTTTGCTGGGTGTATTGTTTTCCTTTAGCCCCTTCGATTCCGGAGCCTTCTTGGAGGATTTCGGTGTTCTGGCTATTGTCATACATACGTCATTTTCTTTCTCCTCTGGACAATCAACATAATCACCCAGTTTTCCTAAGGGTTGGGAAAGAGTAATGGAATGATTGAGAGTGGTCTTGGCCTATTGTTGACTATTGCCTTTTGTGAAATACAACTTGTTTATAATTTATTTCCCCCTTATTTTTGTGATTGGATTTGACATATTTATGCGAAAAATTTGACAGTTGTTTTTGTTGTTTATTTTTCGTTTATGTTATGGCCTTCACTTCGTAATTAGCAGTGTACCCATATTGGCGGTGGTCAAGAAAAAGAGTTCCCTCCATCGAGTATTAAAAAAGTGCTAATAAACATAAAATTAACAAAGTCACGACGATTTTAAACATCATGACAACACCGTCGAGATTTCCCAAATTTCTCGTGCAGGTTCAATCTACAATTTGTATTGTTTAAATTGTTTTAAAATAAGACAGGAAAACTTCTCTTATAGAACGTTTAGAAAATTTATTGGCTTTTTATAATTTTTTTTAATAAATCTTCTAAATAAAATTTTTTTTACAAGATTCTCTAACAATACACATATTTAAGAAATTTTTTATTCGGTATTTCGCCGAAAAACACCTATTCGGAATTTTTCGTGACATGATATTTTTTTTTTCTAATTTCGAATATCCTTTTTACATTTCTTTAAGAAAATCGCACAATTGCGTGTTCAAGTGGTTAGAAAAATTTCATAGTATATATTTTGATCGGCAAACATTAATATTGAAGGTTTGTTAATAGAAAACATATTTTTCAAATCATCAAAAGTGTAATACCTGCGAGGTTCTACACACTTCGTTGTAATTTTGAGACGGCTTATTTCGTTTTATTTCATTTATTCATTGCAAAATCGTATATACAATGTAAAGGAGCTGAGTAAATACTTAAACCTTAAATCTTGGAGTAATAACAATAATAATAATTGTCGCAGTAAACTATTGAAAAACATTTCTGCCTTTCAGGAAGGAAGCAACAAGTTTGTGCCAATGGTAGATATAGTAATGTGCTCAGCGTAAAGAGTGGGGTGCCGCACAGTGAGATTCTAAGTGCAAAAAGTCTATTTTTCGACTGTAAAATATTAAAAATGTAACGATGCAATTTTATACGGAATTGTTTAGTTAAGAGAAATTCATCATTGCTTTTTTGAAAAAAATAATTTTTTATCGCAAAATAATTACTTAAAAATGCTTGGGAGAAGTAAAGCGCAAAACGACTAAGATTTTAATGCAACTTGAGGGCCTGTATGTGCACATTTGTTGTTCGTTTAACTATTTTATGTCATGATATTCTAAAAATATGGTGTTTTGTGATTCTTTAAGAAAAAAAGACAACTGGATAGCATAAATAGTTTCGAAACTATCTAAATTTAAAAAAAAGGCCTGAAAATTTCAGTGTTCTAAGTTTTCCCTGGATGAAAAAAAGGTTAGCTCCGGCGACCTCCATGCTCTGACTGCAGTAAAATGAAGGAAGGGAGTATATTATTGCGATTTATAGAAAAAAATCCTTATAATATTTTATTCTGCTGAACAAAGTTATAAATTTTATGAAAAAAGTCACAAGAAATTACGCTACAAATTATACAACACAATAAACCATTTCAAAAGTGGTCGGCGCTCGAAGACGAACATAAGGCTATGAAACAAGAAAACAAAGTCCGAATTCACAACGCATTTAAAGACCATATGCATTTACGTGTTGATGAGATTCAGCAAGTCACTGGGACCTCCAACGACGGCAACACCTCAAGACGTTTTTTTCCAAACCGTCACTTGTAGCTGACATAACTGAAGTTGAAGAGGATGTTTTTTTGATGTTTTCAACCGTCTCTTGGTGTCAATAGATCCTTTTCTTAGTAAAAAAAGGCGTCAACCTCGTAAACAACATTTGGAATTAGATGATATTGTAAAAGAAATGATAGATGAATAAGTAAATAAGTTTCCTTACACATGTAACTATTTATTTTATTTTAGGCAATCCTACTAAATATTTTTACAGAAAATAAGTCAGGCGGGTAGTGGGTGAAATGGTTATTTTTTCTGAGTAATATAGGCGATGGGCGTGGCCGATTTGGATGAAACTTTCCAAAATTTTTGTTTCCTTAGTACAGATGATCTATGCCAAGTTACAAGAATTTCTACCTAACAAAAAAAAAAAATGTATACGAAAATGTCATTTTTAGTTGTATGGGCGGTGGCCGATGGGCGTGGTCGATTTGGACATCTACGACATCTCCTTATATTTATTGCACAAAAATGTATGAAGCAATCCCACTGTGTGCCGCAAGGTTCAGTCTCTCTCTTTACTTCAACGATTTTTCCAAAATTTGATACTCTGTGTAAACCGTATGTCTTTGCTGATGATATTCAGTTGCTATTTAAAGGGGATTACCAGTTTCTAGACGTTCTTCAGGAGAAAATTAATTATGTGCTTGATAGGTTACGTGATGAGATGTTAAAGAACAGATTATGTGTCAATTCTTCTAAGTCCAAAGCTATGCTTTATTCGAACCAAACTGAAGGGGCTTTGCGAGTAGTTTATAATGGTTCTAATTTACAGTTTGTACATGACATGAAATGTTTGGGAGTCTTGTTAGATGATAAGCTGCGCTTTGAGAAGCGCATTAATCACGTTGTTTTAAGTGTAATTTGTCGCTCCCGCTGTATAAGAAAAAGCAACTGGTTCATGCCCTAGTTATGCCAAGTACAGGGTAGCGCAATAGAACGTGCATATTGCATCATCTTTTTTTGCGGGGTAGAAAAGGCGCGGGTGGGGGGCGCCTACATCGTTGGGTTGGCGGGCTCATGGAATCGCTATGAATCACTTCAACGGGAAGCGTCGCGCATTTTGCGAGAACTCTCGGTCATATATTGCTACTAGGCGACTATATTGTGCTGAATATGGACTACGTCGAATTAGTGAAGCTCCGAGTGCTAATTTAATTAAAATATGGGTAAAGCGTTTTGCAGAGACCGGTTCAACGTTTAAACCACAAGCAAATGGTCGCCCAAGAACATCTAGGACCGAAAACAATGTTGAGAGAGTTATGGAGTCAGTACGAGGAAATCCACAAATGTCGACTCGCAAGAGATCATCTGTCTTACAGTTTGCAATGAATTTTAACACTGGATCTTAAACTGCATCCATATAAGCTGCAATTAACACAGGAATTGAAAGAGTCTCACTTCATAGCAAGGCTCGTATTTGCTAATGAAAGGCTTAATCGATTTTCCAATTTTTACAATATCCTTTTCTCTGACGAGGCTCATTTCCTTATGAATGGGTTCGTAAACCGTCAAAATTGTCGTTACTGGAACAGTGAAAATCACAAAATCAAACACCAGAAACCATTGCAGTCCTAAAGTAACAGTATGGGCGGCAATCTCTGGCAGAGGAATAATTGGTCCTTTTTTCTTCTAAAATGCGCGGGGCCAAAACGTCACGGTTAATACGGAACGCTATGTTGAGATGTTGGACGGATTTTTGGCTCCAGAAATTGAAAGTTCAAGAATAGCGAATTCCAGAACTTGGTTCTAACAAGATGGAGCTACCTGTCACACATCAAATGACTCCATGGCTGTGGTGAAGCAGATGTTCCCTGGCAGACTGATTTCGAAAAGAGGTGATATCCCATGGCCCCCACGTAGACCAGACTTGACGCCTCTTGAATTTTTTTGTGGGGATACCTCAAACACAAAGTCTACAGCAATAATCCAAGAAACATCGTTCAGCTCAAGGAGAATATCCGTGGTGAAATGGCAGACATTACACCAGTATTACTGAAGAAAGTTTTCAATAATTTTCGTTTGCGGTTAGAGAAGTGCCGTCGTAGAGAGTGTCACCATTTAGATGATGTGATTTTTAAAAAATAAACTCCACTTATTACTCTACAATGCCTTAGATTTATTTTAACCATACCTTTTGTATTTATTTTTTAATCTATTTTTTAAATATGCACGGTCTATTGCGCCACCCTGTATTATATACTGCTTAGAGATATACTCTGCTACTAGTCAAAAATATATGAAACTCCTTCAATTATCTTTGAACAGAGCTGTCCGCTACATCTTTTCCCTTAAGAGATGTTTACATATAACACCTTTTGTGATTAAAATTCTGGGATGTTCATTTCCTGCATTTATCGATGTACGATAGTTGTTATGTTTTTACAAATTATGTTCTAACCTATGTCCGCGTTTCCTACTTGAAACTTTTAAATTTTGTCATTCCGTTCCATCTTACAGCACGATCTTTTAATGTAAGAGTAGCTCGTAGCTTTAATGCATTGAGAAATGAGCTTAGAAATTTAAATATATCATACGCAATATTTCGTAATAGACTTGTCTATCATATGCAGTTGACGTAGGTGAATATTCTTTTACATCTTAATGCTTGCATTTACGAGTGATATTTGTTACTTATTTTTTTTTTATTTATTGGTTGATATTTAATATAGGATTTTATGTGATCAATATTTATTTTTGCACTTTAATTTGAGCGTCATAGGTTATAGTTATAGTTATTAGTTAATTTGATGTTATATTCTAAGTTATATTTTGTTTTTGTTTTTCAGTTCAAGTAGTATTTATTTTATGCATTTTGTAATTTGCTTTATATTGGCCAAAAGGCTTTAAATTACAAGACTGTCAATTAAATTGAAATGAAATTAAATTAGGTCGTTATAAGTCGTAGCTTTCTAATCATTCATGTCAATTAAATAAAACAAAAATGAAAATTAATCAAAGGGCCAAAAGCATAGCATAAGGAAAGCACGTAAGGAAATTCGCAGTCAGAAGTAAATATTTTTACCGCTATCCAACCCTAGATACAAAAGATTTTGGAGATGTTGATTTGGAGCCTTATTTTATTAATAATTTGCCTAATCTCTTTAGGCTGAGGCTAGTTTGTCTCAATAACAAACTTTTGTTTTATCTATGCTTTCAAATTAGGTCTACGAGGTGTGTTAAAAAAATAAGGCGAATTTTCAATTTTCGCGGGCTACGTACATTTCGCCTTATTTTTTGAACACACCTCATAGATAAACATTTTTCTAAAGTCCAGCATTATATTGCATCGATAACCAATTATGGGTTATGAGAATCACAGTGTAATTCTCAACGCCCGGGCGAGAGACCTTCGATATAGGTCCTGAAGCGCTAAGATTCTTGTGGATGTGATGGGGGATGATCTTGCAGTAAATTGAACGCATGGTGCGCGGGGTGGTAACACGACAATATGTATTAGAGCGATAGAAACATATTATGCTTCTGTCGAAACGAAATTTTGGTGTCCTTATGGTGATGATACCCCTTCGCCATTGGATGTAATCCGGTAATTATCCTAAGGGAAATATTCCAAAAACTTTGTTGGAATCTCCATTGAGTATAACCGAAGAATGGATTTTAAATAGTAGCTGCGTTATTGAGAACTGATCGACAGGTATTCTGTTGTGTCATTACCATCGTCACATGACACTTTTCTCTTACACGCTTTCCATGATATATAGGTAGGCAGAGCAAAGTGCTGGGTGAATGTAAGTTGGTAGACGAAATTGTTTATCGGATCAGAATCCAGTAATCTCCTTTGTAGGAGTGAAAGGTAAAGACTAAGAAAGAAGTAGAACTAAAAGTACTCGCCCTTATGATATACTCATATTATGGCATCGCAATTTTTTCCATTTCTTGTTTACTCATTCATAACATGCAAGGGAATTTTTTTTTTGTTTTATTTTAGGAACTTTTGCATAGCTTTTAATGGACGCTCGGGTAGGTTTTCTAGATGCATCAGGCCTGTTTAATATATCGATTTTTTTTGCCAAATTTTATATTCCAGGTTTAAGTCCGTATTACGCGAAATTCACATCAAGCGGAGAAATATTGTTTTTTTTTTTTTTGGATGCCCTATCTATTATAAGGGAATCTAAATTTTCGATTTGAAATCCTCTGTAATAATTTATTTTCGATTTTCAAAAGATTTCTAGCAGAAAACTGATCCGAATCGTAAGATCTAGTGTAGTAATTGCTGTATAATATACAGTGTATATACTAAATTAAGTATGGGTACCTATGATGATTTGAAATATATTTCAGTTTATGCGTCGACGCCAATTGTATTATTTTTCACCTCTGCATTAATATAATACAGATACACTCTAAACTAATTTCAAATAGATTATTATGTATATTTTGTTTCATTTCGTTTATTCATACATAGTGATCCAAGAAAGAAAAGAGAGTACAATATTGAGTACATAAAAAAAAGAAATAATAAAATTGTTATAAGACTGCCCATAAATGTTACCTCTATGAATTCTATTATTTATATCGAAACTTATACTCAAATTCAAAAAAAAAAAAAAAAGGTAAGAGTCGAGACCAGAGCGGTATTAAAATTGATCTAATGCAAAAATAATATACTTGTACCGAATAATAAAAATGGAAAATCTTGTTTGAATAAGAAAAATGTAGATACAGGAGGAACCGATGCAAAACCTTGCAAAGGCGAAGGAAATAATACGAATAATATCTAATAGACTTGAACATAACAAACGTTAGAGATGGTAACCTGGGTAAAACTTATTTGAGAAGTGATTTTGATTCAACATTTATTTCACCTAATTTCACTTATCTGTTATACTGTAATATTAAAGCTATAACGACCAAAATACATACATCACATTATAGAAGATCTTAATAATTATCTGGACTAAATTCAACAAAAATGTTAAGGGGAGCACTTAAAAAACGCATTGGCTGTTATGGCATGCGATCATAACTTTTCAAAATGCACACACACCTTACTTTGTAATCAAAAACCATGTTAACTTTTTTTAGACAGTTTAGATTTGTTCCCGAAGACCTGTTTTGTCCACATTTGTTCAATGCCATTAACGACGCATGAGGCAATATCTCTTTAGTGCGGATTACAAGGAATATTATCACGCCGCATAGCAAAAAAGTATTCTTGGAAGTTTATAGTACCTAATATGAGTTAAAGAATTTGTTGAGCGTTATTCCAAGACACTTCAGTTCTTCCACAGACTCACTGTCGCTCCCATTAAAATCTCTATAATGAATGTCGAAGGGACCAAAAGCCATAGCATTGGTTTCATAACAATTATCACATATCTTGATATCACTTAATTACTTACAGCATTCAATATGTTATCGATAGTGCGTTGCAAACTATTGCTGTTTCAGTAGGTATGACACATATGAAAGTATTAAAAAAATATTCGACATAAAACAAGCACGGCCACCAAGAGAGCATTTAACATGCTTGATTTATTTTCCGAAAAAAAATTATTTGCAAATCTCGTCCACAATTAAAGCAAACTTTCTGGGCTGACTCCAACAGCGTGGATATGTTTTGAAATCAAGATGAAAGATTGACATGTTTTCACACTTTTAACAAAAAGAAGAAGGGGCAACTCTGCACCGCAGAGACAAGATATATTAGCATTCGTTGGATACAAACCCGTAAAAACAGTGAATTTAGTGCACATTTCTTGAAAACGCAACAAAATTTCAACAAAATTTCGTTATAAATATTAAGACCACACACAAGTTTTACGCAGATTTCACTTTCCCACAATAACACATACAAATTTTGAAGTGTAATTAAAACCCAATAGTTCAGTTGTCTCTTACCTGTATAGTTCTTAGTAGGCGTCTGTAATGTTTCTAAGGGTCTTTTTCTCCCTACGGGACAAGGTTGTGCCATATCCGTAACAACCGTTGGCGGCGAAATGCTGGAGGCACTGCTTAAACCACTATCGTTGCTATTGCCACTGAAATTATCAATGGCTGAAACCTCCGGTAAAGGCACTGCCCGAAAAATATCTGAAAGGCGGCTGCTAAAATCTTGAGATTTATGAAAATCTGCCAATTGATTTTCTAACAGAGGATTGTTCTTTTGACTGCTCTGCGGTCGGGAGGACGAGATTTTTTTTGTCGCCGATCGACTATTAATCGATTGTGCGACCACTGAAGTGTAGCTTAAAGTCTTCCAAGTAGGAGCGCGCGTCACAAAACGATCCATGTCTCAACATCTAGCAAACTTAATTCAATTGATGAATCTTAAATAAACCCTTGATAATGATGTGCAAAATTTTACAGTTCACTTAACAATGTTTATAATTGGAAAAAATGTTTGTTTTAGTATTAAAGAGTTAACAACAGCACTGCACAGACATTTTCCAGTACAAACTCTAGCCAGTCGACAACAAAATTTGAAAATTTTGTGCGTCTCCGCGTTGCATAAATTGGTATTAGAATTGTATATCGTACATATGGACAATCAGAAACCAGCAGAGAACCAAGCCGACTGCGAGATAAGAGGCGGTTAGGCGCCGCCGGTTCAATAGTCAAAATGCAATTTGGCGGTCTTGTCGCCGGCAAAACGCCAAGTGGACTTTTCATGAAGAACATCAACTTTTCTTCATACAAATTCGATGGACATCATATTTTCTTCATGAAAAGTCGATGCCCATCCACTTTTTAATTTCTCACAGCATATCAATTTCTCACACATATACAAACCAACCTTCTGCCACTCAGCAACGGTGCGTGTTGGTGGCCCCAAGGTATTCAGTTTTGTGCATATTTAAGTCCATTCATCGTCGGCCGAAAATTTGTTCCTTCCAAATACTGGCGTCCCTGGCAAACTCTGGATTCTCCTCCATATGCCCCACCAGAGTCTGCAACTGCTGCATTGTTGATTTTTTTTTTAAACTGAAGGAGGAAAATATAAATGCATTGTTGAAAATTTTATTATTTTATACTTACGATTTGTTTTCCATTCTTTATATTTTTATGTTTTTTTATATTTTGTCTTCACCCGACAACAAAATAGCAAGTGAGTGATTTTGACATTTGCGTTCGCAGAGTTGACAACTCGTTCGAGATATAGAAATGCAATTTTGTATGAAAACGCTTACGTTATCGTTCGACTCGTCGTTCGGATAGAAGTGGAGTTAGAGAAACGCAAATCAGTTTTCTTTCGCTTAGAATGCGAACGAAGTCTGTCGTTCGAGATAGAGAAACAGGCCGTAAAATTGATAATTTAATGACAAATAATATGTGCGACTATGGGTTTTTTGTATGACAGAGTAAGAAATAAAATCAAAAGGAAATAGACGTAAAAGTTTCGTCATTACTGCATTTGAGAACTTTGGTCTGATATGTGCAAAATTCAAGATAATGTAAAATACTACAACGAAAGATTCTAGGAAGACCCTTATAAAGTTCCAACGCCTGAAGTTTTTCAACACTGCTTACAAAACTACTTTTTCTTCTTTCATCTTTTATGTAAAAAATTTGTCACACATTTTTATATAAAATGTTCTTAACAAAGCGTGCTATCCTGAAGGTCCAACTTCAATAATAATTTCAAACAAAGTTTTTTCTGAATACACACACATATTTAAAACAAAATCTCTTATTCGAAATGTAAAGGTACAAGAACTCTAATAGCGTGGGAAATACCGATCATTATTTTATATGAAACTCAGCTGCTGTCGATGGGTCTCTGGCCACCAGAGATTGAAGACGATATAAAGTAATTGCATGAGCTGCAATAACAGGTTTGCTTGACAGATTTAACTAAATTTGGGAAAATTGGCAAATGTTTAATATGATATATAAGCAATTTATCCACAAACAGTGTCAAATCTGTCTGGTCGGTTTGTTAGTGTGCTATCTTATATATATTTTTTAATTGAAAGAATATGTAAATGTAAATTAAGCTGTTTTTGTAAATCGAATCCATTAAATTGAGTGATGCATTATTATGTAACACTGAGGGATTTAGTTATATTTTGTCGAAAAATCAGCCATCTTTTCTTACCATACACTTGAGATTTATTGACAGATAAATTGAACAGTGGTTCTTTTTAATTACATACGACTGAAAATATTGTATTTTTTAAATAAAATCTCCCCAAAGTGACTTCATTTACCTTTTTTTATAGCAATTCGGGTTCCAATCAATCTGTTGCCATATTTGTTTTATTTATTAGTTCTTTTCTTGTTAATAAAGCCGCAAATGGTCACAAAATTCTACCTTACATATATTTGGCAGATTTGTGCAGATATATTTTTGTATTCGGTTAGATAAACACTATCGGTAACTTTTGAAACATGTTGAGGCAGAAATATATAATACATATAAATTTTTTTTATCTTAAAAAGGAGGAACGTTGCCTATGAAAGGTCTACATACCTTTAAAAATAGTTCATCGTATACAGAGATACGGAATTTTGCATAGAGTAAAGATTCGAATAAATGTTAAAAGCCTTATTCGTAATTATATATTGAAAGTTTGAATGAAGTTTTTACTATTAAAATATTCAACAAACCTTTACGAATGTGGTCCCAAGATTTTGATTTTTTTGTTACTTTTTGTGATAGCCGTTACAAAGTTAGTACCCAAATATTTTAGTGCTTGTGCCCATGTTGATGACTATCAAATCTAAGGTTTTCCCTCTTAAGGTTAAATATGTCTCCTTCAACACGTTACGATTTTTCTCGTATTCAACATCAGACAAATTTAACGACCAATATTTAAAATGAAAATTAAATCAACATTTTGCAAATAGTGGTAAATCTGTGAAATTCATCCATTAATTTGCCATCCTCTCAACCCAAATAATCCTGATTAATATTTTCCACTTCTTAGGGGGCACTTTTTAACAATATTCAATTATAATATTTAATAGCTGTTTGTTTGCCTCTAAAATTCACTTTGCATATCATATGTCATGCTGAATTGGATCTGTTTAAAAAACTAGCAAAATATACTATTAAATCATAACCAAAATAATAAAATCGTTGGATATTACATGTATTTTTAGGCGTTTTCCTGAAATTCAAAAGCGATCCAGAGATGCAACATTAAAACAATTTTTGTGATGAAGATTTTAATCGTTCTCAAAAAAGTAACTAAGCGCTTACGCTTACAAAAACCATTTTTTTGCACACAAAATCGTAGGTTTTTCGCTTGTTTATTAGATCCGGTGAAAATGCACTAAAGTGAGGTCAAAAAGAATAGCACAGCTTCTACGACAATTTCATGTTTATTTCATTTGTAATTATTATTAATATTTTCACTGCTTTTTGTTATGAGTTGCTGATCTTTTTGCCATCTTTGTCACGTTTTTGCTGAGAACTCAACTTTTTTTTTTTTAATTTTTATTCGATTTATAAATTAAATGCTTTAAATTGATAGATATCGATTAAAATTACATACGTATAAAAATGTATTTCAAGTTTTTTATATATTGTTCACGTTATATCATACCTAAATTTATTTACATTGATTGCATTACTGTTAATCGTCGAACACGAGAGTATTTACACATTGCGTTATAAAAAGACACAAATAAAATTTATTCGTATAACAAAACAAGACTATTATCGCTATAATGGTATCATATTATCGCTATAATTTATCATATAATATTTGATATTTTATGACATTTCGTTCACGTATCTATGTGCGTGTTTATATACGTTTCTATAAGAAGGACATGTTTCAGTCTTAAACATTAAAATTATAAACGTACAAATTAAATGAAAAAACAAAGAAAACTATGGCAAAATAAAATATTTTATGACTTATTATACATAATTCGCTTAATGTACTATTAAAAAAAAAAAAAAAATGACGAGTATTATTTCGCTTATTGAGTGAATATTAAGAATATTATATAATGCAGCGCATTCTTAGAGCTCCTCTTAATTAAATAGATAAAATAATACAATAAACTTAGAATCACATGGAAGAAAGCTGCGCGCGCACACAACTTTAAGGATTTTTAAATAATATTTCTTTTTTTTCGAATAAAGCATGAAAGCAATAATCAATTTAAATTATTTCTAAAAATACATAATTTAAAAACAAACACATCGTAAGTTTAGAACTAATTCCTTCTAAAGGATGACTTTTTCTCCAAGGTCTCCGCGTTAAATTTATTCTGAAAATATACAATTTTCAAGATTTGATATTGTAATCGATTTAAGATTTGAATTTCTTAATTACCATGTGCACTAATCAAACTTCTCGAGTCCCACAGAGACAACTGGGACTGTGACAAACGATGATTTTGTGAATGCAATCGATAGGGATAGTAGGCATGAATGGGATGATACTGTTGATGGAACGTGGCAATAGGCAGTGGTTGGGTTGGTTGTGGATGGTTTTGCAACAGCTGCTGTTGAGAGGCGGATATTTTGCGCTGCATTTTGGCTTCTTTTTTGCTTAACTTGGCATTTTTGCTGCTCGAACTGTTATTACTGCAATTATTGCTGGCTTTTCCCGATTTTATAAAGTTGGGAATGCGAGCTAGGAGACCGCAGTAGTAGGGATCATCTTGTTTCTTGCGTTGCTGTGAAGATGTAGAGGAGGACTTTTTCTTTTTACCAGCTAACATTGGTACAGCTTGATTGTAGATTTCATAATCAGGCTGGAAACAGGATAAACCAAATAATACATCAAATAATGAGAAAAATTATTTTTTAATTACTTTGTAATTTCGGAAATATTTTGAGTACTTGGAATATTTGAGATTATTTTGGACACTTTGAAAAATTTAATTCTTTTTAATATTATGAAATGTCAGAATATTTTTCGTTTTGGATGTTTTGAATATCTTTTGAAACATTTGGAATATTTTGCATAATTTCATATTGAAATTTCGGAATATTTTGAATAATAATTTTTGAAAAATAATTATAATTTAGAATATCTTGAGTATTTTAAGAAATTACATGTTTTTTGTTATCTAATATTTTGGAACAGGTTGAGTATTTCGAATATATCAAAATATTGTGAATAATATTTTGAATATTTTGATAATTTTGAATATTCTGAATATTTTATTTATTTATTTATTTTATTTATTTGCAATTCATTATGTATATAAAAGCCTTTTCGGCCGATACAATATATTACATATTCCATAATATCCTGAACAGATTCATTATTCATTCTACTTATATATGAATCTAATATAAATATACATAGCCGTATAACTATAATATTAACAAGAAGTATAACTTCAAATTCATTGGCCCCCCTAGTCACAAAATATTTGAATATTTTGAATGTTTTGAATATTTTGAATATTATGAATATTTTAAACATTTTAAATATTCTGAATATTTGTATTAATATGATCATTAGGGATATTGTGAATATTTTGTATTTATATTAATAATATATGAATATTTCTAATATATGAGTACTTTATGAATACTTTGCATAACTTGAATTACATATACATTACGATATATTTTGAATAGTTTGATGTATTGGAATGTTTTGAATATGTTGTAAAATTTTGATTATTTTAAATACATAAGAATTATTTTGACTATTTGCAACATTTTTAATATTTTGCACCTATTTTCTCATTAACTTTTTCGAATATTCAAAAAGTTAATTTTGAATATTTTGAAAATTTGAATGCAGTGGATTTTATATCCCACTGAGCGTTGTGGTTGCGCATATATTGGGTTTGTGCTAAACCCAACAAATTTTGAATCGTTTTAATGATGTCGGACTGTCTATCTACGCATTACTGTAATCAAAGTACATATCGCACTTGCTAACTGATTTCAATAGAAATTTGCACATATGCCATGGTTGGGTCAAGGAGGGCGCCCATTGGAAAGAGGCCATATCGGTCGCTATTTGGACTTCCATATAAATGGATTGTTTAAGTTTGATTTTAACACTTCCGCAATTATATATATATTATATGTACATTGGTTACGATTTGGATAGCCCCTGCATGACTGGATCAACTAAGTTCGATTTGATCGATTCTGCAAAAGTCATATTTTATTGGAATTTGATTACACAGGGTTATCTACTTAATGGTCCGGTCTGGAAAGGCCGTTAGATGTTAAATACCTGTCATTTGAAATGTTACTTATTTAGTAAAAGGTTTGCCAGTTACGAATATGGATCGTCAACATGACCGATTTTGTTTCCAGAAAGAAGATTATGCGTATTGGCGCCGTTAGATTATTTTGTTTGTAGTGCTACGTCAGAGACGGTGTTTAGGCGGATAATTTTCAAACATACCACTCGTCGAAAACTGCATCAAAAGGATCCATTGTTGCAACCAATCCAGAGGTAGTCATTTAAATGGCATTGTATTTCATAATGACAAGGTTCTAGCATTATAGTGAAATCAAAGTTTCATCGAAATCGTATCGTTATGGTTGTTTTATTTAACTTTACTTTTGAAACCGAAAAATGAATTACCCTGTATTTAGCAAGTGTAATTTATTTGGGTCAGGAGTAAATGTTACTAAAACCGATCATATCGATCGATATACCTCGTTGTTCTTACATCAAGTCATCAGTCTTGAAGTTATCTCTCCTAAAAGTCACAGCTTTAAACGAAATTCTGTTGCACAGTTTCTTTACATGATAATAACTTTGCACCTGCATAGTTGTTTAATCTAAAACTGAATGTTCGATTGCGTGTTTCATATAAATTTTTATACAATTCAAATTATTGCCCAGGTATCACTGGTAGCATTCAATATATTATGACTAATATACGACAGGTAGCCTTCCAGTGTAGGAAGTTTACGAATAGTTTTACTTATATCAATATTTATTTACCTTTGGCACGTATGGGCTCTCATCCAAATAACTACTAATATTGTAAACACTGCGTCTACCCTTGCTGGAGGAATTCGACGAATTGTTCGAATCATCCGAAGCCGCAGGTGTAGGATATATCAGGCCGACTTGACTCTCAATGGTCGAATATGGATCCTCACTGCCGCCAGCGCCTGCTGTTGTCAGTGGTATACGTGCACCCATGGCATCTATTGATTTTGGCAGTGTTTGCAAGCGGTTCTTAAGCATATCAATGGCTACAACATTTATGACCAGTATCCACAGGGGACTATTGATTAGATTGTTATTGGATTTGACCAAAGATATGGCAGAGAGACATTGACGTTCTAAACGGCTACTTTCTGGATATGAGCGGGCAAATTCACGATTAATATTTGTGGTAAATTTACGCATATCAAAAAGCTGCAAAAAGAAATAAAATGAAAAGGGTTAAAGTCTGTTAACTCCAGTTTTGATTCAATTTTAAAACAAACTAATACCTTTGCTGATGATCCGGAAGTGAGAGCCATATTGGTCATTTGTAAAATATCTGCTCCGATGACAGTTTCCTCATTTGTTTGACTGGTGTGGTGAATAAAGACTCCGCTTTTGCCATAGCGTTTAATGAAAATATTGCCAATTTCGTCCATTTTGATTTTGAAACCATCACCAATGGATTTCTTGATTACTTTAATTTCAGAATCTCGCATGGGATTCTCAAAACCATTCAAACCAATTCTAAAAGTAAACAAGAAAAATTAATCCACATGTAAATGACATTTAAGACTACGCTTCGAACATACCTGACACCATCGAAGCCTTGCTTAGAACCATTTATGGAGATCACCGATGATCGGGCGTAGGCTTTGGCCACCCTACGATTCTTTTCGAAAACTATGATTTTGGCCCAAATTTCATCGTCAATTTGATCCCATTTTGTCATAACTTCATCGATATGGTCCTGAAAAAATTAAAAATTATTATTATTATTAATTAAAAATTATTTTTAAATATTAGACTAAATAACGGATAGCATTAGGCGCGTCAAATTTAGAAATTAAAGAAAATTAAATTAAAACATAAAACAATAATGTAAAAGTGATGATTTTGGAATGTTGTATATCTTTTGCTCTATTGACTTCCAAATTCGGAATGTGAATTATCAGAAATTTAAAAATATAATGTTTTCAAATACTTTGAGTATTTGATCCTGAGCATATATTTCAAATATATGCATTACAAAAAATATTTGGATATTTTTAGTATTTTAAATATTCAGATTAATTTCAAATAAAAATAAAAAACATTGTAAAATGTGTGTTCTTTACATATTTTTAAATAAATTGATAACGCGTTGAATCTTATGAATTAATTGTATATTTTGAATATTTGAAAAATGTTGCATGTTTGAAGTATTTTGAGAATTTTCCACAATCTGCATTTTTCTGCATATTTAGGAAAATAAAACGGAAAAAATTTCTGAAATTCTGTCTCTCGCATTATTTAACATTAATGAACGGGCGATTTTTTGGCCCCAAGTAAAAAATTAGGTTTAACTGCCCAGTGTATTCATTTTGCTTTACTTACTCGAAATAGTTTCTCTTTGTCATACCAGACATCTTCCTCCTCCTCCGCATTTGGGCCTATGGCATCCAAATTATCCAAAGAACGAGAAATAATCTTGCGGCGTGAAATCATTTTGTTTGTTGTTCTTTTTTGTATTTTAGTGGTTAATAAGAATCTGCAAATAATAAGGAAATATAACGCATTAGTTTTCATTAAACTACACAATTGGTATAATTTTCGGTTAGAACGATTATTAGAAAAGGTTTTTGACTCTTATGCTCGATCGTGGTTATCATTATTAAAATACATTTCTAAAGAAGTTGAATGAATGTACGACGATAGTTAAATAAATTAAAACAAAATTATGTTCACACACAAAAAACACACACACACGTAACGAAACACCTGCTTTGATTTTCCTCAAAACTAAAAAGAATAAAGTGAAGAGTGATTTAACAAATTGTTAAGAAATTCCAAATAATTGTAGGAAGGTGTGTAATTTCAACTTCCAGGCAATACCAACTCGTTTTCTCATTCGTTATCTCCTTCAAAATCTTTTAACATTTTCTGGTCGATTACAATTCTAAACATGCCATCATATTTGCTTGTACCTAAAGAAAAGAAATCCAACAAGCGAATAATTTCAATATTGTCTTAAAAAATATTTGGCTTTTTTACAATAGCTTTGGGCCTAAATATTAACATTCATGAGTTTACAGTTTTAAATGCATTTTATGCAATATTTAAATACTCATAAATTCATAATTTTTATGGGATTGTCAAACTTTTCTCTTGTTGCTTTTTGTATCTTTAAATATGAAAGAAAGCAATTTCTGAATAAGAATTAACTCAGATTGATAATCTGAGCACGTAACAAGATTGATTTTACCAAATATAAAGGTAGCATTGAAATTTGTGGTCAGTTCGGTGAATTGTAGGATTTTTCCGTGTTTTGTTGGGAAAAAATAAAAGCGGAAAAAGTACAAAATAATTTCATATGAAAAAGCTCTTGAACATATTTGGAATAGCTATAATTTTTAAATGCGCTATCGATTTTAATTCTACGGATGATAGAATCGTTCCTCTATGATTTAAGAATTATTGTGTATTCGGGTTTTTGCGGAATTGGGCTTAGCTCATGTTCTCGTCCTTTAGTTCAAACTAGAATGGGGTCTCAGAAGGTCTCCAAGTAAAGCAAATATGTCATTACAACTAAGAAAGGAGCAATGCTTATTTTGGGGCCATAGATAATGTTCAAATATTCAACACATTCTAAATTTCAAAATATTCAAAATGTTCAAGATAATCAAGATATTCAAAATATCTAAAATTTTCAAAAAATCCAAAATACACAGAATATTCAAAATATTTGTAATATTTAAATTATTCAAACTATATTCCATTCAAAATATTAGAAATATTCAATTATTTAAAATATTCAAAAATATTCAAACTATCATCATCAAAGTTCTTAGCTATCTTAGCTATCATCATAGCAAGCTTATAGCGTGTAGTTTCAGAAAATCTGTACAGAAACTACCTTTACAGTACGCCGATATATAGATAACAATTTGTCAACTCTTATATATATATAAATGTATTTACTCGTATATAAAAATATTTACTTTTTTATTACATTTAAATTTTTCGAGTTTTTGCTTTATTATAGTGGATTGGATCATAAAACTGCCCTTCTAGACATTTTTTACGGATGATGATGTCACTTTTCTGCAAGTTGCAGTTTATTTATGCACACCTTTCCGGATTTATTGAAGTGTTCAATGAAGTTTCCTCAACGTTTTTTTAGAGATCTTTTTTTTTATTATATTTATATTTATCAAAAAATATAATAAAATGCATTAAAATGCATCAATTAGAATTTTAAACAAAATCAAATGTCAAATATACAATAAAATTAGAACTGGAAGCTTTAGTAAATAAATTATTTATTTCTTTTTCAGATACCATATTAGGATTTGACTATAACATTTATAACTCTGATCGAGTTTTAATTAATTTTGTTAGCACAATACTTAAGAAAGGAACTAGTTATGTGTTTGTTGCTAATGAAAATGTGACATTGAAACTAACTGCGATAATTGCATGAATTTGCAATAAATCATGTTATGATATTTTCGAAGTAATTAATCAAATATGAAACAAAAGACACGAGCAAAACATTGGAATCAATACTATAAAAAACGTTTGTGCTGTTTGCTAAAAGCGTAGTAACGAAGCAGCAATATTGTAAAAAAAAAAACAAATAACTGTTAAAAACGAGTCTTGAATTGCTGCATACAACGATTTATTGAAAATTCAGTTTTTATTTAATACTGACTTTTACAAAAATTAATTTTATTTATAAAAATACAACTTTATTGTGAAAACATGTTTACAACTGATTTATTGAAATTATTGCCCATCTTTCTGGCAAAGCTCGAATTCCGACACGGTAAAACTCTTCATCTTTTGAGGCTATCCACGAATCTAGCCATTCTTTGATGTCGTGGTATGAGTAGAACTGCTGGTCAGCCACACTGTGTGTCATCGAACGGAACAAGTGATAATCAGACGGTGCAATATGTGGAGAACATGGCGGATGGGGTAAGACTTCCCATTTCAGCGTTTCCAGGTGGGTTTTCACGGGTTTGGCCCCTTGAGGGCGATCCTTGTCATGCTGATGAATCACTTTTTCGGCCTCTTCGCATATTGTGGGCGTTTCTCGCGCAAAACTCGGCTCAATCGCATTAATTGAAGTCAATACCGATCCCCAGTGATGGTTTCGCTTGGTTTCAATGGCTCATAATGAATAACGCCGACCTGGTCCCACCAAATACAGAGCATAACCGAGACGACGACGTAGAAGCATGGCCGGGCAGCTCCCATGAGTTTCTTTTCTTTGGATTGCTGTAATGAATCCATTTTTCACCATCCGTTACAATACGATGAATAAAACCCTTCACAGGTGAAAAAACGACGCTCAACGTCCCTTGGCTTCAACTCATATGGGACCAAGTTCCTTGCCTTTGAGTCATTCCCAACACATGTAATTGCTTGGAAATGGTTTGACGGGTAACTCCTAATACAGAAGCAAGCTCTACCTGCGTTTGACATGGATCTCCATCAAGCAATGCCATCAATTCAATGTCTTCGAAGGGGTTTTGTCTTCCTTCACGCGAACGGTCGTCAATATCAAAATCGCCGTCTCCGTAAATGTTTTGAGGCTCTCGATGAGGTTCAGCCGCCGTTTTTTTTTATTGAAAGAGGAAAATCAGTACCTTCCGCATATGACGATTATTTGGCACAAAATCTTACATATTCACATAACCAAAAGAATATGATGTCAAAACAAAATCACTATTGTGTCGAGGCGGTATGTTTACCATATGCCTAAGCTACAAAAATTAACTGCAACTATATCTCCTGATTTGAGTACGAAACTGCTTTTCATATTCAGTGAGTTTATATATTTCACTTCCCAGAAAGAACTGTAGTGTTTAATGTCGAATCCAAGCATCAGTTTGAGAAGTTTCCATCAGGTATTGAGAGTTGACTGCAAAGTACCTTTCAGCCGCACAAGATCATGTTTCAATTTGTGATTTGCGTGTCCCTTTCTTAATCTTTTCCCTGCCTCCCATATTATGCAATTGAATTTATCACCTGTCATTTGTAATAGATCCTTTTGCGATCATGTCCGTTGCAGATGATCGTTTTAACGAGTTTCACAAAACTTCCAGACAAACTTGATTTAGCATTTGAAACATTTGTATTTTTTTTTGTTTTTTATTTTCTAACATTCAAAAAAAACGTTTGTTGGGTCGCTTTTTATGTCCCATCATGTTCTTAAACGTCACGCATAAGTACTTTCTCCACAGAATAATACGAAGTATCAACAACTACGAATTGTTCGGACCATCATCGGGCCATAATCTTTCCCAAAAACAATTTTAAGCATTTTTTTTTTGTTAAATTAAGCTGAGACAGCAGCAGTAAGTTTTAAATACTGTGTACATAATTTCAAAATCTATAGAAAACCCCAAAATAAAAGCCAATGCTATAAAATGTACATATATTTCGTTAAACGAAAATCAATGTCACATTAACCTGAGGTGCATACAAAATACACACAGAGTGTGTGTGACAGGAGGACAGACAGTCAGTATTCAGAGCGTGGATGGATGGACAGACGGATATTTATGCATATCATACCCGTACATACAGTTTGATGAGTAATAGAACACAGTAGTCTTTAAATAGACAAATAAAAACAAAAAGAATTAAATAAAATAAAATAATATAAATAAATAAAAATTAAGTTAACAAAGTAATAGCAAATAGAAATTAACCCTCTGATGGTAGTTGTTGATAACATTAATGTGAATTTCATGGTGGAAACAAAAGATTTAATACATAAATGTGAGTGGGCGGGCGAAGACAAAGAAGCAAGACCAAAATCAAATAAATAGGACATGGTGTTTTTCACGTTTTTCTGGCTGATGCGCTATATTTTATTATATGTACATATCAGTTAAGTTTGAAGACGATGGAGTTCGCGAAATATTGGAAATCAGAAGTCTACGCCTTTCGGCGTATTTGTTCATTTATCTGATATCCCATAACTCTTATACGATCCTAATTTATGTTCACTTAGTCTACCACAGTCTAGTGCATTAGATGTAGCAGATCATTAGTCGAATTGAATGTATGTGTTGCTCTATTCGAGCAGCAGGATAAATATGTAAATATTTCTAAAAGGATATACATTACAAATAAGTTAAGGAAAATATTAATTCAGACCACAATTTCGCGAAATTCATGTCCAACACATTAGGACAACGTCGTGGCTAATTTCTTATAGTTCATCGTGGGCGTGATAATTGATCTGAAGTAATGTAAAAACTAATACATATTTTCAGACTTAGCGAAGATGCATCATAGAGCATATAAAAAGTAACATACAAAGCAATCGTTTCATAACATACTAGAGAAAAGTTCCATAACATAACAATGATTATTCCGAGACGCTCCTCACGTTTAGGAAGTTCATCTGCATATCCGTTGTATTTTTTGAAGTGGACCAAAATTCATATTTCACTGCCTTTTTAATATCTAAATGGGGGAAAAATTGGGGGTCTCTGTTATAAATAAGACATCACATATAATATTTCTATAAAAAAAATCATAGATATAAATTAGAAAATTTATCAAACAATTTTCTTCAAATTTTCGGTACGTAAAAAACCTTATCATTAAGATGATGTAGGGAAGGACTATTGTAAATTGTACATAAAATAGTACAAATTTTGTTTGCTTCCCAAGCATATGATGCATGATTTCCAGTAATTTCAGCTATAGAAAATTACTTCATTTAGTAATATCTTTTTGGACGAATTTCTCTGTAATATTTGCCTTTGGGCAAAACGATACCAGACGTCTGAAATAAATTCACATACTTTGTGTTATTTTTGTCAAATTTACAACAAATCTGCAATACTTGTTTAAAGACTTGTTTGTAACACATGTAAAAAGAGACATCACCTGGTATTTGTTTAATCCACAATATGTGATTAACGATTTCTCTATCATTCACTTTTGCAGATTAAAGGCATAGTCTTTCTAAAAAAAACTCAGTTTTAAGGATGAAAGCTAAGAATTAGGAAATTAAACAAAAGATTCAAGACACAGGCATGGGTCGAAACTACATTAAAGTGTTCTCAAGAAATCTTCAGTGTATTGAAAAGAGAGCAAATATTTTAAGCAGTTGTTTAAGTTTGATTGATTTTGAAAAAAATTATCACAATTCATTTTTGATATCTTATCTTTTGATTTGCATTAATTACAAAATCAAATCTTTTTTTTTTTAAGAACTGAATTTCAAGATGCCCACTAATTAGGTAATGTGAGCAGCACAAAAAGCAATTAAAGGATCAGAACTAATTGTTTTCGTTTGTTTAAAAAGTCACATAAAATTGTTAGAAATTGTTCAAAAAATACAAAATATTTTTTTTTCTTTTTTGTGGGAACAATAAAATACAAATGTGATGATCTAATACGGTGACTTTATGTTATATAATTACGTCGAAATAAATAATTTTGATCAAAAGAGGTTCCTGAAACAAAAAAAAGAAAACAAAGTCCCACAGATTTGATAATTTTCGGAACGTCAAAATTATCAATGTCAAATTGATCTGAACAATTATCAATTTAAAAGATTAACCGATTTTAAAGATATATATAGATATAACTCTGGAACTGTGATTTCTATACCTCAGCTTATTGGCTTGTTCAGACATAGAATACTCACCATATTCGTCCACTGGAATTTTTCATATAAACATTAATCGTATTTCCATTGAACGCGATCAAAAGATGTTACTTAATGTATTACAAAGTGAGGTGTTCAAAAAGTTTTCGAAGTTGTCTAAAATATATCGAGAATATTTCTACCAAAGCTAAAGAAGAACAAAAAATAAGTTGTATTTCATTCATGTGCGTTACATTCTGTCCAATTTGTAACTGGCCCTAAAAGCGTTAAGTGTCCACCAACTAGAGTGAATTATGATCACTTTGGTTGTATACCGTTTTCGTATGACTACAACAAAAACAATATATGAATTGCTTGCAGCAAAATGTAACAAAGTAAAAAAAACGATCAAACTAAATAAAAGAAAAAAAAAAAAACAACCGTGATTTGAATTTGTCGCATGTCAATAGCTGGAGGGAGAACGAATGCTTTGCATGGTGGAGGGAAACAAATTAAAATTCACTTACAAATATGTGTCAAGAGTGAAAATTCTAGGCAAACCAAAGTCATAAAACCAACAATAAAAGCCTAACATAGCAACAATGTGCTACTATGTGACCACTGCACAAACGTACGTTTTATCCACAAATTCTCTTGAAATGCAACGATTGAAATTCATTTTGAAATTTGAACTAAATCATGTAAGAATGTAAGTGATGCACAATTAATTTCATTTAAATGATACCATTTTACTCTGGAAAATGACAAGAATTTTGTATTAGAAAATTTGAGTCCATTACAATTTCTGAGCGTGTGTGTGTGTGTGAACTTGTTTCAAAATAGAGTTACTTTCTTTTTTTAATTTCTAAGCAAGAAAGATAAACTATTTTATAACATTTAATGACTCACCATATTTCGGAGTTTTATGTTCAATTTTTAGCTTATTTTTTATTTCCAACTCCTTTAAGCAACTTTCGGTTATTAATTCAAATTATCAAAATTGAGAAAGATAACACATAAATTCTCAATTAGAAACAAAGTTAATTGAATAATTCGGTCATATATACTTCACTAATGTTATATCTGATATGTGGGTGTACCGGATTTTGATGTGTTCTACTTAAATCAGCCAGCCATACTACAGAATCTGGCAAATTCAATAAAGCGATTTGTTTTTTTTTTCTTTGCGCCAACTTACCAAAAATGGCGGCAGAAACTATGCTGGTTGTTTGGTGTTTAGGTCGACTGTCCGGTTTTGGTATAATGAACTCATTTATTGTCATGTGTTTGCGGCAGTCAATTGGCTAGTCGAACTCTGTGGTTATCTGGGGTTTTTGGTGCAAACGAATTAAATGTTTAAATTTGGGGGAGAATGTTTAAATTTGGGGGGAGAGAACGATGCGAAAATGTCTTTGATGTTATTTAAAAATGAATCATTTTTGAAAATCTTTAAATAATAGAGGTTGCAGTTCAAAGAGAGTTATGGAAGGAAATAATTTCTCATAATTTCCGCCTGTAAGGCTGGAGGGCACTTTTTCCATTTATATGATTTTGGCTTTATATAACAGCGTACACCAGCTGTAACAGGCTATTTGAAAACGCTTGCAAAAAAAAAAAAAAAAAAAAAAAAATAATAAAAAATAAATAAAAATAATAAATAATTTTTTAAGGAGAAAACAAATTTAAACGTTATTTAAGAGATGAGTCGGATGGACATACAAAAATTACATTTATTGTATCCAATAAATAATATGGGATGCGCAATCTATTTTTAAATTCACTCAATAGTACTTATAATTTAGCCACGATTCCGAGCGTCATTTAGAAAAGTTTTTACTGGATTGGCCGGTTACTCGACTATTCGAAATGTTCATTAGACATATAGCAAGCAAGATAACAAAGTAAAACTTAACTATGTCGGCGTTTAGGGATATCTATTCGAAGAGCTTAGTTATGACCTTTGAAATGAAAACAGTATTTGTAAAGTGACTGTAGTATTTGTGAAAAAGTGAAGCCTATTTGTGCTATTGGTGATGCCTTTGTAGTGACAAGAAATGCATTGATTATAATTAAGTCACATATAGCAATTCAATAATTGCCATTATCGTCATTAGACTTTGCAATATCGATAAATGAAATGTGCTAAGAATGAACATCAACCTTGGCTCTCCTAATTTAAATTGCTATTTTGCTACAAAAAATAATTGTTACATCCTACAAAGGAGGCTTTTTGTGTTTTTTTTTTCAGAAACAAAAACTTGGCAGTAGTGTTATTAAATGTTCGTTTTTAAAGAGGCTTTAAAAAGCTATCTCCATACCCTTTATATCTAAAGAAACTTCAAATTTGGATATTTCGCACAGTTGAGTTGCATATGAACATGTAGTGTGCAATAATTTTTCAGAGTTCATCAAAATACTTTAAAGCTTGCAGTTTAAATATAGAAGAATTCAGATTCATTTCGCCTTTATTTTTTGTATAAATTTGTAAATTTAAATTTATTTAATTTTAAATTTATTTAGAGGGAAACTGGAATAGGTACTAATGCTTATTCTTCGAAACTTCGATTTAAGGATCAAAATGCAGAACAAATTTCTCTGAAAACTATTTTTTTTGTTCAAGTCAGCATCACTTTTGAGAGCTCATTAATACAGACTCTTTTCTTAATATTTAACATTTTATTAATATGTGCAAAATTCATATTTATATTTATTCATATTACTTTAGGGGGCAACTAAGTGCAACGCATTTTAGGATTTTAAAATTGTCTTCGTTCCAAATAACAACAACATTTAAGAATTATGTATATTTTTTTAAGTTTATAAAACTTAACTTAAAAAACTTTAAGTTTATCAAACTTTGTTCTAAACGGGAACAACATCTTGAAGTGTTATTTTGAACATCTTTCAACTTGTTGTTGTACTTGTTTGTTATCTTTATTCAAAGGGGAATAAAAGTTAAATTAAGTATTTCGTGTGTTTCCCATTATCTCAAGATTGTTGACTATGTCAGCTATTTTTACTCGATTACCCAGAAGTTAGCTGATGATTATTTAAGAACGCCATTTCTTATAGTTCTTGTTTTTCGGTAATCCTGCAAAATTTTTAAACTTTCTATTGAATTATAAAAGTAATTCGCGCCTCTGTTGAGACTATTAGTTGTGATTTTGTGAGAATTGTCTACAATTATTTAATAAAATAAAACTCGGTAGGCGAATGAAAAAACAGCTGCAGGAGTTCAATTCATTCATTAAAGCACTATTAATTTGTTTCAAAATTTGTTAATTTAAGAATTGGAGATATTTTTGTTTTAATTTGGATTATTAAGAAAAAAATGGCACCAAATGAAGAAAATATGTAAATACCAAGAGATGGGAGATAATATTTTTAATTCAGTAATTTCATATTCTTAAACCGAAATCTTTCGTGAAAAAATTGTTCGAAAAAGACGTTAAAAATTGGGGGTTGCCGTGGCGCAAGTTTTATTAAAATGAAAAATGTGCATATCTGCACCTACAAAAATGGGCACTGATTTGTTTTATACTGATTATCAAAATATTGCTGCCCTAAGTGACTGTTTGCAAGATTTGGACTATTTGTAAAATGCTTCTAAAAGCAAAATATTCTTCTTTTTGCATCTCAATGAGGATACCAGATATAATAGTGAAGAAAAGGAGAGTTAATGATTAGAGTGGGTTGGGGTGTCAATGAAGATTGTGCAAATTGATTGCTGTTGTTATTGCTGTAATTAATTTGCTGTGATGATCGACACTGGAGCGTGTTGGACATTTTTATAGTAGGTTGTGGGCAGTACTTTGTTATTGATGATTCAGCGGGTCTTTCTGAAATTTGCTCTTCCTTCAATTAACTTTGGTGATTTTGTGCCTAATTATATTTCCAGATGCTGGTTACTGGGCTTGCAGCCATTGCAATATCGCCGTATTTATCATACCTTGTTATTTGTACTCGATATAATAGCTGGTATAATTGATTGTTCTGAATTATTCTCGCTTATACCGTTTTATGTTCCGCCGACATCACTCAGATATCATTATATATTTAATGTAACACCCATTCCACAAATTATGCCCAACATAGTGCTTCGAATCGCGGATTTATTAAATTCAATATCATAAATAGGATTGCAAGAAATGAATACCCAAAGAGTTTTGCATGTCTAGAAATAACTTTAAACTGTTAAGAAAGTGATTAATTTAAATTTAAGGTAAATTTGTTTGGAGAAGCTGTGGCGTTTACCGCTTGAGTTGTGCAGAGTAACAAATTTTTGGTTTTAATTTTATGGCAGTTAAAAGTGCAAATTTGTGTCATTCGTTAAATACAGGGTGCCCGTCGGGAAGGCATACTACTTTGTTTTGCCGCCATTTTGGTAAACATTAGTCTTAACAGTTCATATTTGGCAGTCATGAAGTAGAGACGTGGCAAATTTATTATGGATAAATATTCAATAAACCAATGCGTTTTGATCGTTAAAACATTTTATCAAAATCAATCATCGATTACTGTGACGATGAGAAAGTTACGTGACATTTTTGGGAGAAACAACGTGACAACAAGATGCACTATTTATCGTGTAGTGAAAGATTTCGAAGAAAGAGTGTCTGTAGCCGATAGGGCCAAGCATGGACCACAACGTATTGCAAGATCGGCTGAAAACATTACTGCTGCTCAAGAAAGTATTCAAAACAATCCATCAACCTCCATTCGACGCCATGGTCAGGAGCTTGGTCTTCAAAGAACAACTTTGGCACAAGAATTTTTGCACAAGAATTTGCATTTGTTTCCATTTAAGATTCAGTTGACACAAGATCTTCTTACACAAGATAATTTACGCCGCCGTACATATGCCAATAGGATGTTACAGCTCGCCCATGACAACCCAACAACGAGACACATTTTCATTTGAACGGATATGTGAATAAGCAGAATAGTCGGTTCTGGGCAATGGAAAACCCTCAAATTATTCATCAGTCAACTTTGCATCCATTAAAAGTCACAGTCTGGTGTGCAATTTGGTCAGAAGGAATCATTGGACCTTACTTCTTTGAAACTGCAAACGACGTAACGGTAACTGTCAATGGGGAGCGATGTCGTGATATGACTGAAAACTTTTTAACGCCACAACTGCGTGCTTTGGCCTTGATTAACATATGGTATCAACAAGATTGTGCCACATCGCATACTGCTAGGAATATGATGAAATTACTGCGAGACCTCTTTCCACAACAAGTTATTTCAAGAAATGGTGATGTTGATTGGCCTCTACGGCCGCCTGATTTGACTGGTCCGAACTTCTTTTTGGAGGATGATATCCCGAAGGTTTATCCAAACAATCCAGAAACGCTTGAGCAACTCGTGATAAAATTAATAAAATACCACGTGAAATGTGTGAGAATGTAATGAAAAATGTGCTCAAAAGGGCTCGCATTTGTGAGGTTAACAGCAGCGAAAATTTATCTGATATTGTATTCCATACGTAATTGCTGACATTATATATAGCATTTATCAATATGAGATCCATTCTCTTTCATTTAATCAAAAATTATAAACAAACAAAGTAGTATACCTCCCCGACGGACGCCCTGTATTATCTGATATTCGTCTTATTAACAATTCACAATAAGTTTAACCCAAATATGGGTAAAAGGTGTAACTTAAAAGTACAATTTGGTTTAATACTAAAGTAAGTACGTTCACGGAACGTTTGCAAATTCATTTTTAATTTATTCTTGACAAAGTTTGGTAATAAAGGATAAGTATAAAAAAATAAATGTTCATAAAAAAATAAATACTCCAGTTCTTTGCCCATACATTGAAATAATTTGGTATTTCTAAGCTTCTTTTTTACGATATTATAAATAAAAATATAATGTCGCATGTTCAATTACACCGCATGTTCAATTACACCGCAAAGAAAAAGGTCTATTCCACTTCTATTGGTTTCTGAATAGAATTAATTCGTTACTGAAAAAAATGAAAAAAATTTTGCTATACAAATACTTTCTAGTTCGATTTACCCTTAAGAAAGCTGTCTGTATAAAAACAATGGTAGTAATAGAAAAAATACATTTCTAATGGAATTTTAAAGCCGTATATGTGGTGAAAAACTTTCAATATATTTAAAATTTCAGGAAAGTATTGCAAAAATCGTTGAAAATCTGCACAAAAATATCTCAAGCGTAAGAACAAATTTTGAAATTATTTCTATGCAAAGTTAAAGTACTGCAGTGTTCCTAATATATTTGGCGATTTATTGTTGCACAAGTGCAATATAGAATAAACAAGTTAATTTAATGCATCTTTTTTTATTTATTTTAATAATAGTTCATCTCACTAAAACTGGGAACTGCTTCAATACATACCACAATTCTTCATTTTTGGAACCTTTTTTGGAACCAACATTGGTTGTTAATGTTTTAATAATTGTGCATTTGAAACTGGGGGGAAACACAAGATGTTTGTTGAAGAAGGCAACATTTTTGCTGATAGCATTACAAGTTTGTATCTAAAAGATTTATTTAGAATACCACGATTTATCTTTATGTTTTTTTATTATATCTATCGTGCGCGTATGTCACAATCTGATCCGCTTCAAATATAAAAATAAAAATGTTCTCGAAAAATGTTCTAGATTTCCATGTAAGAATTCGGAATATGATTTGTTATATTTCTGTTATCATTTAGTTTGGAAATCCCAATAATGTTGTATTGAAATTATCATAAAGTTTTTGTCTTAACTCTATTGGTGTAAGCATCAAATAAGTCAGATGTTTCTGTGAAGCTAAAAGCTTTTTGAACAAAAAAAAAAAAATTTTTTTTTCAATTGCATTTATTTTTGTTGCCAAAATTGTTTATTTTTATTAAATATATATTTTTAGTCATTTCTACTACATTAATGGTACTGAAATGCTCACCACGGTCCTTTAAGTCTATCATTCTTAAAATATTTATGATCAATTTTAAAATTATTTTTGTTCTATTAAAATACGGATTTCTTTTAATAAAAATGTCCAATCCAGTAAAAAACTCTAAATTAATGAAAATTTTTCGAGTTCCAGCTCTGTTATTAAACCAAATTATTTTTCTGCAAAATGAACAATTTTCATTTGATGAAAAATTTTAAAAGTCTTCTTCTATAAAAATAATTAGATTTTTTTTGGTTTCTGCTGATTGTTCCTTTAATTTTTTTTATATCAAGAATTCGACAAATAATGAGAATTTTTTTCATGTTGATTATCAGTTGGTTTTTGCTGAATATTAAATTTTCCCCCCTAACTATTATTTTCATGCTGAAATCTCTCTCTCTTTTCTCTCTTTCTCTTTTCTTTCAAATAATGTCAATCATACTCGTATATACTGGTGCTAACAGTTTATGTTGGAGCGTTTCACAAAATATTGACATTTAGCTTTATGTTGAATTATGACAAATTTTTCCATTATAAATGGTTAATTTTGAAATTACTAACATTTGTTTTTCGATGACATAAATTTAAAAAAAAAAATCAAATTTTAAGCAATGCACAGTTAAAACTTTTTTTTATCAAATTTGGTTCAAACAAAAAAAAAAAAATGTTTTAAATTGTATATCACTTCACATTTAAACACTTTAACCCATCATATTGCCAGCTTTTTTTTTGTAAAAAACGGAAACCTAACATTTCCAAATCTTCTTCTTAATTTAGATTATAAATCGTGATAAATGTTGGAATTTAATTACTTTAAATTATGGCATATTCAACACTTATTCTTACTTTTTAATTAAGAGAAATGGTAGAGAACAACTAATTTTCAGTAGCTCTTTTAGATCAAATTTTCTTCGCGTCTAATTTTCAATATTTAAATTTGCGTTGAGCAGTTTTAAATTTGCCGGTTAATTGTTGTTTTCGGTTTGACTTAAAAGGAACTACTAATTTTTTGTTCTCTACGAATATTTGATATACTCAGTGGCAGTTGGCGGAGCTGCTTATTTTTTCTTCTACATTTGCAGTTTTGAATAAATCTAAAAGCAGAATATTTGCTTGACAAGAGCCGAGTAGTCTCCTTTTGTATAACTTTTACTTTTGTTCTTTGCATGGTTTATTATTGGAAATTTTACCTAATAAATGATGATGTTATACAAGTAAACACACACACATGTTTATAGATGGACTACATTTATTTATATTTTTAGCGTTTAAGAATGTGTTGTGTGTGTTCTTTTTTTAATCTTAGCAACAACTGAGAACGAGAACAAGTTGGATTGCTTTTGTGGTCAAGAACAACAAAAAATCAAAAAAAAGAAAATAATAATAATAAAAATAAATTAAAATATCAAAACCAAACTGGCAAAATTAACTGCTTAAATTAAATTATGTAAATTACCCAAAAAACAAAACCCGTTTCTAAATCGGTAAAACGTTATTAAACAAAAATATTAACAACTCAAGCGATGTCTTCTGGCCTTTGACAAATTAAAAAACACAAAATGTTATTCATTCCGGAATATTCTACAAATATTAACTAATATTTGGTGAGTTTTTTGAAGGAAATACAAAATTTAGCAGAGTTTAGATTAAATAATTTTCAAGGCTGTATAAAATCTAATTGAAATAACTTTTTCAGAATTATTAAAAAAACTTGAAAAAATTTGGCAATATTTCGAATTTTCCCATTTGTTAGTGAAAGCAGAGCTAATCAGAAGAATTGAGCATTCTAATTAAACGAAGTATTTGCAACACATTAAGAACCCCGTTTATTATATTTACTGTGCAGGGTGGCGCACCAATTGTGCTACAATATAATATTCCATGCTCATTCACGCATATGCGACAACCGATCATTGTTTTTTTGTGGCGTTTCTGAATAACAATTTGTTTGCAAATTTTCGTTGGAGCTCCGCCATAACCGGTCTGGTTATGTGTGCAGTTGCTGCATCTTGCTAGAACCAAATGCTGTTGAAACAGATACGTCTTCGACGAAGTTCTGGGGACAAAACTCTTTCAACGTCTTTAAGCGATATATAAAAACGCCGAATGTGAGAAGTTCTCCCATACTTGGTTTACGGGATGTAAGGAAAATTGTTATTTTTATAAAAGTTCACTGCGTCCATTTTGAGCCCGACTCGTTGACCCTTCAAAACCGACCCCCCAAAGTTTGGTGGCTGAATTCGGGATGATCTTTGCATCAAAAAAGTGCCAGATCAGCTGAGAACACCGCCGCTGTCTTTGAAAGTGTATAGATGAACCCAATGAAGTTGATTTCTAGCTGTGTACTAGAACTTGTTCTATAGCAGACTAAAAATTCCCGAATTATGTTCGGGTCTTCACAAACCGAACCGAACAACACTCAACTCGCCTTTCACTTCAAAGTTGTTGACCATAGACAACACCGTTTTTTCGGTAACTGGGCTTCGAAGTGTTTGGAAGAAGATCTCCAATTTGGTTGAAATGTCACACCTGACAAACAAATTATTGTATGTGGAACGACGCTAATCCACACAATGATCATTAGTCAGTTTTAAGTCGACAACATTATTGGTCCGTACTTCTCAAAATTAAGAATTTTTTCTAAATATATTTTCTTAAGTATTTTGTTTTGTAAAACTCAAAGCCATACTGCAGTCTTTATAATTTAATTTGATAATTTAAAGAACACTGTTGATTGATTTGAAAATTGTTGTAAATATTATTTAAAAATTTGTGTGTTAAGTCTCTTGTTTGACATGTCGCTGGAGTGAGTTTCGTTTTTTTATTGTACTGTGTTTTAAACAAAGTCTTGTTTACAACCATTAACTAATATTATATTTTTGGAAAAGATGCTAAAACTGAAAAAAATGTGACAGAAAGTATTCAAAAGTATTCAGATTTGTTACAAGAATTTTGGAATATGCATATCTTTGACCGGGAGAAGCCGGATACCAGTTATTAATCCACTATTTCGTTATAATGCTTCCTTCAAAACTGTCAAAACCCATAACAATAATATACTCGTACTTGCGAAGAAGAAGATAAAATTGACATAGCAGTGGGAAGTTGTTATCTGCACAGAAACTTGGGAATCTTTCTACAAAAAACATTCATGTTTCAAGCAGAATAAAAGCAATTGTTCCATACAATGTGTACTAAAATAAGCGACTATATTAACAACAGAACATAAAATCGCAGTGACACCTTTCGTAACGAACAATTCCATAACTAATCTATGAGTAAGAAATGTTTAAGGTTTGAAAAAAAAGATAATAGCACGTTTATTTATAATCAAGGTAACAAAATATTTATAGCTTTTTATATAGTACTATGTTTTGTTATATTAAATTTACATTTTTTACAAATTACAAATTAGACATACATTTAAAGCTTAACCAAATATTATTCAGTATTAGCTGCAGTACTAGTTTCTTTGTCGTCGGCATATACAGGTTTTCAGGTTGTTTGTTATAATAGAACATTTATGAAAATAAGCTCATCCGTCATTAGGTGTCGCACTGTTTGTCCCTTTGACTAAAATTAGCGAAACAGTTTTGTTATAACGCCGGTATTTCAACAACTTTTTGGTATTTACAAAAAATGTTTAATCGGAAATATTTGAATTATTTACCATCTAATTACATCCCACTCTGCTCATTGACCTTTTATTAACGCGTATCTTAAATCATTTTATTTCATTTCTTATACAGATTCAATATAAGATTTCGTATTTTTTATTCATTTTTATTTTGGGTGCGAAGACATTTAGACAACATGACATTTAAAAAAAAAAGTGTTATGTTCATGTTTATGCTTACTATTATGCCATAAATTTGATGAAACCAACGATAATATTAATAGACGAAAGCTAACTGAGAGGTAAAAGATCATTATGTGCAATATTGTGAATCTTGTTTTGCTTCTACTGATTTCGTACTGATTTATGTTATTTCGAAATTTTAATTTTCAATTTTTATTGTATAAATAACAAGTTCTGATTTGTTACTGTGATATACTGATAACAAACAGATTAATATAATAATAAGTTGATAACCAATTTTCTAAAACCTTTTTAGTTTTGTAATCTGTGGTAAAACTCCGGAAACAAGTCAATTAACCAAGTAAGAACCAATGAAAGAACGTTTTTAGCAAAATTGAATAAAATTTTATTAATTTTGTAATTACTCTTGATGTATTAATGATGTCAAAAAAATATCTTGAACGGCAGAATTTCGTCATTTTTGATCATTGAGACTGTTACTAACTTTTATTTTAAACAACATTTTTGAGCGACATAAATTTTGTCACAATAAAATTTCTTTGTATGTTTTTATTTCTTATTTTCAACCCTTTAAATAGTGTTAATATATTTCCTTTGTTATATATAAAAATATTAATACATTTTGTGCAAAATAATTTTTGTTAGAAACATTTTCTAGTATACGCACGAAAAATTTAGTATGATTTTGTAAATTTTTTCTAAAATTATTTCGGAGTAAAATAAAATTCGAGTTCTGCGATTAGTACCAATCTTAATAAAATCTAAATGTGCAGAAAATATTTTCGACATGTTGAGAACTTGTGGATAATGTAGAAAAACTTACTTTAACATTAAAATTTCGCCTATACTCAAGATTAGAGCTATATATTGAATAGTACTCGAATATGAATTTCGCAAAATTTCAATGACTTTTGTGTTGAGAATTTAATATAGAAAACATTTCTGAGTGAAAAGTTACGAGTATCTATTGCATTCATAGAAAAAACTAAGCAAATTAAGAATTTCATTTAACCAGACGAAATTTCAATGCTAGATTGAACAACCTGAGATGCTTAATTTTGGACCAGCTTTTTGTAATGTAAACATTAAATAAACGTTCAAATTTAAAGACAAACATTCAAACATTTTCTGAGCAGTAAATTAGTTAGAAAACTAAATAGATTCTTTGCTTTGCAAATTGATGTAGATCGACAATTTTCAGAGATAGAAATTAAATATTCGCTTTTTCACGAAATTTTGCATAACATATTGAACTTAGTACCATTCTTTTTGCTGAAAATGTTAGCAAGCGCCAAATACAAGATGAATAATGAAAATTAATGCCAAGATGTTACTTAAAGACGTTGGAAGAGTTTTTATTTTCAGTATTATGCCGAAAACGAATCCTTCTAACACTTTGTGGCATAACTTAGTAGAATGGCATCGAAAATTCCTCAGTAAGATGATATCAAGAAGCTAAACTTTTCATGGGCCCACAAGATCTTTTAATTTTATATTTTCGCGACAGTAACAAATAATGATGTTGTATAGGAGTCAGCAACCGTTGAGGTCAATTGAATTCAATTGTTTCTAGAGATATTTAAAAAGACTTAATGACATTTTACTACTTTTTAAAATTAATAAAGAAAAAAATGTGTGATATAACAAAAAGTTAACTCAGTTTGTTTGTTAATTTTCTATTACCTAAATGTTGCTATATTTCCTTATGGCGAAATAAGAACAAGAAAAAAAGTTTACATGTTATTTAAAGTTTTCATTACCGACATTCGCAATTTAAAAAATTTAATTTAAATGTTAAATATAGGGTGGCGCATAAGCAACGTTAAGATTTGATTAATGAATACATTTTTTGATTAAGTCTTCTTTTTCGTCTCTTTACAGAATTAACTAAATAATACTTGGGAAATGTATGATGGAAAGGCTCAGCGTAGAAAGTCAGCATTCGATTATTCAGATCATATCGAAATTTTTTTCATGTTCGAAGTGCTCCTAGCGCTCCAACAATTTACCGAATTTACGATGGTTCAGCGTTTTGGGCAACAAGGGACTGTCTGGGAGCTTCCGCGTGCTGGAAGACCTCGTGTAGTTCGAAGTGAAGTGACCATTGCTCAAGTGCAAGCAAGTATTGAGGAAAAGACCGAAACTTCCACCAGGAGACGTTCTCAGCAGTTAGAGATGTCTAGACGGTGCTTTCAAAGAAAGAATTTTATGAATTTGAATATCTTCTAGATAATTCTAGAAATAACATTTTAATTTTATATGCAGATTCACTAATGGATCCTATTGCTTCATAACTAATAAGAAAGTTCTATTTTATTGGTAGATAACAGTCCACGGAATTGCCAGTATCAATCGAGATGGCCTCTATTCAATGGAAAATATATAACTATACGGATTTCGAACATACGATTGCGTATGTTGCACGATATTTATAGTATTGTGAATGTATTTATGACAAGAAATCTTAGAAAATGTGAAATTTCTTGCACGTCTGCTCTTGTGTTTAGAATGTTCAAATTAAAATTAGATTTAGAATCCTGCATTTGGACTCCGATACAACCAGCTATAATCTGATGAACACCTCGAGTTGTCGAGTAATCGATAATTCTAGTAAATGCTGTTAAAACTAATGTTCGGAATCGTCGTTAAATTATACGTCTTGTTGGGTGAGTGTAAAAATAGAATGCGTACAAGACCCTGAATATGAGAAGCTTTCCCATATCTCATTCATAGAATGCGAAGGAATTTATTTGTTCAGCTATTTCTGCATTCGAATTTATAATTTTTGAATTAGAATTACATTTGGAATCTCTACTTAATAGAAGTGTAGAAGTTGTACTTACACGTCATGGCACGTTTCAAGATAAAATATGTATATGTGCTTAATTTCTTAAAGCCGCATTCTATTCTTAATCTTTTTTATTCTTTTGAACTGCAAATAAAGCTGTTAAATCTTAAACTGGTTTATATTTGTCTAAAAGAAGTTTCAAGATTTTTTGTTACTGAATTTGTTCGATTTAGCAACAACACATACAAGTAACGTAACTTAAATTAATGTTAATCTAATCATTTAGCATATTATAAACACATTATACGATACAAATACCAGTGCTGTCGCTGTTACTGTGGTACCGGACCCACCCAGTATGCCCCTCGTTCGCATTGCTCTATGCCAGTCAACCAAGCGACCATTCACTCAGAGCCACCCAGTTCGTCACTGGCTCACATCACACACAGTTGTCATTCTGTTTCATTTCAGTTTCAGAAACAGTCGCCTGATTTTAAGAACATTTACAGTGAGTTTAAGACTTTTATGTGCAAGACTTGGAGGGGTGTTGGTTTGCTTATGAATATATTGCTAAGCGCGAGTGTATGAGTTTTTTCTTTTTTTTAACTTTAGCGTACTTCCAAGGTTATTTAACAGAAAACCAGATTGTTGTTTTTTCTGTATAGGTATAAAGCTTTATACTACATATTTGTGAGCCTTTTAAAAAAAGTCAAAACCACTACCATCAGCAGCTAGTAGCCAGTAGCCAGCAGCCAGTTACCAAACCAAACAATGACCGTAATATCTTAATAATAATGGCAACAAACATTGCCGAAATTTGACAACGAAGATTGTAATTTCTAAGGAAATACATATGCACTGCCTTGCTTGTTGGGTGTTAAGATTTTTGGTGATTTACAAAAAAAAAAAAAAAAAAAAACTTCAAATGTTAATTGTCTTAGTTTCTTCCACTCACAAGAAAATGAAATGGTGAATGGCTAATTTATAAGTTATGAACAAAACATTGACGGATATCTCGATCGAAAATAGTTATTTCGGTTCAATGTTCATGAACTCATAAATTTGTAATTTGTTAATGATTCATAACATGCTAGAATATCGTCAATCTAGTGGGTTTTAGACTGCTTTATGATTTATTTTATTTTTCGAAAGTATGTCAACAATATGCCAACAAAAATAATAATAATGCAGTAGTAAGACAAGACGGTCGCCATTAATGAAATAGGATACAATTAGTTTGATCACCCGCGAATTTTGAGTGCTTAAAATGTTAATTGGAAATTAGTGTCAAGTACTGGGAAAAACGATTTTCATCTTCTATAAATATATCTAGATTACAATTTTAGGCTTAATGAAATTGGTTTAATGAATGCACCAATAATGGATCTTTGTCCCAAAAATATTAGAATATCTATGTGTGAATCCAATGTGAACCCTTCATGCACCCATGATGGATGCATACAACAAAATCTTGTTGCAATATGCTATTCGAATATGTTGCTTAACTTTTGGTAACATGTACATTTCAAAATTGAACAAAAGTTGGTTACCCTTTACAGACTTAACATTAGCAATATCAGGAAATTTCCCTACACGCTTTACAATCATCCAACAATGATTTTCGGAAAATCTTCTTTTTCAGACTTCTATATATTTGGAACATGTTGATACTTTTTTTTGTGAAAAAACTTCAAAATAAAATTGCTGACATGTTAGTGGCCTGCCTGCAGCAAAGAACTTAAACATTTTAACTACAACTAAAGTAAATTTTTAACATATTAATATCTTTTATATAGAAAATAGGATTATATTAGTTGAAAACCTGTAAATAAAAGAAATGAGCAAATGTTGAAAAGTTAATGTAATATTGGAAATGCTCTTATAAAAACAAAAAATTAGCAATATGCTGCGAAGAAACTGGAAAGTTTTTGAACAGATTTGCTAAAAAAATGTAATGCTGACCATCTACTTAGGTATACTTAGGATGGAATGCGGTAAGTCGGTGGGTCCTTAAGATATAATAAAAATGATAAATTAAAATTTTCAGAATTAGAAATTATAGAAACTAAAAATTAGAAATCAGAAATTAGAACTTATAGATGGAATATCGGGTTTTTTTCAAATCGTATAATAGAATTTGTACGTGGGTGCTCTAAGAGGTGTAACAAGGCCGCACATTTTTATTCGTAGGACCAAGTTTCTGATGTCCGATGCAAGATACATAGGTATATAAAGGGCCTATATAAAAGTTACTAATCTACCAAACATTATAATGCCAAGTGGAAGAATTACATTTTTATCCATAAGTCAATATGTATGGAGGGCACCAGAAAGATTGTGTGGTGCCAAATTGACAACATTCAGGACAATTGCTTGAACGATAAGAAGTTATGAATGCAAGTTATCACGTAGCTCTTGCGACGAATTGTCCGCAAGAAGAATTGCTGAATTCTTCAATTCGCCAAGCTACGTCCGGCTCGAGTGAACACCGACACTTGCACTTGGAAAATGCAAACGTTGCATATTCTAAAACAGCGAGCGAGGAGCTTTAAGGTAGATTTAAGTAATTATAAGTTTTTAGGTTCAGTTAAGTTATGGTCCGCAACAAAGCAACTAAACAAAAGCAATCTAACAGGTTGAAATAAAAATATAACAAACTAATTTGTTTAATTTGTATGGTTTAAATCCTTCATTTGCATGGAAACTGCTAAGAGAGGCATGGGCTCGATTTTTTCACGTTTCACAGAGAGTTATAAATAAATTAAATGTACAAAAAGTTATGGTAATACAGGCCATTGGTTAGAAATTACGGAAGAAAGATTGTATTTTCTATGGGAGGTAATATCAGATGTATTTAACTTGAGATACCGCTGAACATGTACAAAATATGAGTAACTTTAATACAGTTACACAAAGGACATAGTCCCACAAATACATGCGATAATTGGGTCATTTGTATGGGAGGTAATAAATAAATCGGCTTATTTTTTCAAATTTTACAAAACTTTATCATATCATAATTTAAGTTACTGCAGTCTTCGAATGAGGAGACACTACCCCTATAAATTTCGGAAAATCGTATATTTTGATATAGTTCATTTACAATCTCCCACAACGATGTAGCTACATATTAGCGTGTGTAGAATTTTGATAAGTTTCATAAAGTTAGAGAGACAGACAGATGGATATCACTCAATCGGCTCACTGGGTAATTTAAATGTTTCCTTCTGGATGTCATATTTCTGCTGTATTAAGACATCATGATATGCGCCTTTATTTATTCGAGTGAAGGTTTAAAGATTGAGAACATATTAGAAGGAAGTGTTAATATGTTGGCAATTACACACACACACGCGTATATAAATGTCGACAAATTTATTCTATAAATCATATTGTGATTCGAGAATATGTGCTGAAAGCTATAATTCTACACATAATATGCTTAAAATAAATTACAAATTTGAAAAGTTCAAAAGCACTTTCGGTATATTTTACAAATTTCTTTCAGAATAGTCTGCAAAGAAAAACTGTTTGCTGAAAATTATTTTGAAGAATTATTGAAAAATTATTAAAAATATTGATATAATTTAATTTATATTGTCTGCTTCTTGCATATAATATAAATATTGTACAATACGTGTAATAATAATGTTTAGAGCATAGGTACGTTATGTGGAAGATGAACCAGTTCGACTGATATAATTTGCATGCCATCCCCACCCTTCGTATACTGTTTGTGATCGAGAAACTATGCCAAATAATAATTTTACATTGCAAAATATTTGACAGCGATACCGACAAACACTGATTTTCACATTTATGAATGTTTGTTAATTAAATTATATGTTTAATTTCATGGACATGGGAACCTCCATTCACCATTTCAGATGTTATATTTAATTAATAATAAAAATTGCTATTTAGAACAATTTAATCACAATTAGTTTAATTAATCATAAGGCCTCAAGGTTGATCAAAACTGTTATTTGAATATTAACTTATAGTTTATAATATATTTTGATAAACGATTATAACATAATATTAAACACCAGAGACATCCAATGCAAGTTTTTTAAGATGGTGGGGAAAAGCTTACTGGAGTTTTTTGTATTATAAAATACAAAACCATCATACGAGTATTTATGTAAAAAGCTAATCAGAGTTATTCCTCATTTCATTTATCATAACATTTGGTATGAAACCGTGATGAACATTCCAAATAATTAACTAATTTGTAATAATTTAGTTTTTAATCTATCAATAATTAAATCATAATCACTCAAATAACCAGCAAGAATAGAGTGGAGCTTACAAGAATTTTGTAAATTTCTTAAAAAAAACCTTCACTATTTTGTTAAATGCAAGCTTGGGTTGTACTTTAAGCTCATTTATCATAATATTTTATAGCAAATCATACACAAAACTCTAATTTGTGTTGAAATGTATTATAATTACATTTTTACATTTCTTAAATTCTCAACATTTGTAGAAGTTGTGCCGCTTATCTCAAAACAGAAAAAAGGAATTACTTGCTCTTTATCGGAAAACAAAATACTTGTTGTTGAGGCATTTTGAATTTACAGGGGTAGGCGCTCGAAGTGTTTCCAACGTCACGCTGTTATAGTAACCAAGCGGATAATTGTCTCAATCTGATGTTTTGTTTACAAGCCTTCAGGGGCATAATATTTTAAGTCGCATTTAAAAAAGTTATCAAAATGGAATTTGGCAAAAAAATTCAATTGGCGAACATTTTTAATGTGTCTACTCGTAGAAAAAACAACCGCCGATCAAAAACAACCAATAATCTTCGGTAGAAACTACTGGATGTTTCAACAGGATTCGGCACCATCTCAAAAAGCCCATGAAACCTAACGTTTTTCACAAGAAAAAATTCTCAACAACATTTTTTCACAACAATAGTCACCATATTTCCCGGAAATAAATGGATTTTTCTACCATTAGGCCACATTTACGTATTGCTATTATCTCATATTATCTCATTCACGTATTGCTTATATCATAACTTATTTTTTTTTAATTTAAAATGTTTTTACGATATATTGAAGTTAAATAAAAAAATCGAAATTGAGTGCCGACTCCTGTACATTGGCTGAATGGGTTTGTTCCTTGTATGGGACGCATTTAGTGTTGGACCGATATTGCACCACTTTGACTTTCAACTGCTTAAAATTCATCGTTATCATTCAAATTTTAATTTCACAGACGGATATTTATATTAACATATGCATAAATAAATTCATATTAGTATAACCACCAAGAATCTGAGACGAGTTTTTCGTACTGATACAAATAAAATAGCAATCATGGAGTTATTAGATAACTCCAAAGGAAGTTACATAAAACTATAGTGAAGTATTTGCCCTCTTCTTATAAATTTGGATTACAACTGAATTTCAAAAGCTTTTGTGACCCCGTAAAAATTTTGTTCCTGCTTCACTTTATTCTCTACACATGGTCAAAAAAGTATTTCAGTTTCTTAACATCTTTTCCAGCAACTTTATCAAATGTCAATAATGATTTGAAGTGAATGTCTGAGAAATACAAAACAACCGGATCAGTTTCATATTACAAACATTAGAAATAAACTACAAGTTGACTTACTTTTGTAACCATGTACTTATAAAGAATTTCATAACGTATTAATGAATGTAAAGCTGACATTGTTGAATTGATCTACAATAAAGTTTTGCAATCGAAAATGCGTTCACTTTCCCCCCTTCTGATTATTATAACCTAATGATAAACAGAATACCGTTCAAAAATAACACCAGTCGTTAACAGAAATGCCAATTTCAAAATATTAAAATAGAATATTCAATAATCCATAAAGATTAATGTGCAAATAGCATAATAAACGAAAAAGCAAACAGTAGCAACGCATGTGTCTTAAGTCTTTTGTTTGCTAAAAGAATAATCTGTAGTGAGTTTGCACAGCAAATTTTGAGATTATATTTTTTATTTTTAAAAATTGTCAATGTTGATTTAATGTTAACATCAAATGAATTACAAAATTGACACGAAAAATATCCTATTAACACTTGGTGACAAAAAAGAATAAGAAACCGACTACAAAGTGTTAATTAAGTCGGACAGCTGGCTGTGTCCAGGCTTTACTAAGTCGTCAGTGAGGGTGGGATTAGTGACAAGGCTAATAAGTAAATTGTGCACTCAAACGAAGTCAGTAGGAGTTATTATTACAATAAGTGTATACAAATGCAAAAAAAAAAAAAAATCTATTAAATGACAAGAGGTAGCATTTAATAATGCAGAAGATATCAAATAAATATAGTGAACTGTTTTTATTGTTTCCTCTTTCAATTTTCAAAAATTATTATATCCACATCTGTTTGGCTCTTCCCTTTGCGGTATGAGATTAGTGACCTTAAAACGTTGATACGCCTAGGCAAGTTTATCATGTGAAACAACAACTTCATTGAGCCTGTTCTGTACAAAAATCTTCCGCAATCCATTGCGATGAAGCATGGCAAACGTGCTTAAGCATAAAGCGCAAAAAGCGGTGCGCAAAAACTGTAAAGAACACGAGTGTGATCACATATATGCGTGTGTATATGCAGTATAATTTAAGCATTGTGACTAAACTTCAAGCGTCCCTTTTGTCTATATATTTTGCTGCTGCTGCTGCTGCTGCATATTGATATTGAGTTCGTTTATTTAAGCTATAAAGACTGGCAATTTTGTATTTATTGCAATTATTTGTGTAAGTAGATAGAGTCTTTCAAGGTCAACGCTGGCTGTTGCTTTGTGGTGGCGTGTTGACGCCGTTGTGGTAGCTGGAACTACCGCCAACCGCAAACACCAACAACACCATCGACCACTGGTAAATCATTCAACATTGGCGTTTTATACGTGGTCCGAGGTATTGTCAACTACAGTAGTAAAAAGTTCATGAAAAACTAAAAACGCAAAAAAGTAAATAAATAAATTCCAAAATTGTCTGTTCGTCCATCCGTTTGGTCTTCTAATTTGCCGAAGTTCGGGTATGCAAAAATAACAGCAAATTTTGGCCACGGTTCACATTTTTCTCGGAAAATATCCAAAACCGAACCAAGCAAGTGTCGATGTAATTGTAAAATGTAGCTATTAGAAAGCCACTATACAACGCATACACATGCTTATATGTACATATGTATGTATGTCACACCAAGTAGATAGGAGCTTGTAGAGTGCGCAAGCGTTTATTGTAGAGTCTTGAGCTGCTTTCTGCTTCTTTCATGCCCGTACGCATAACCCATGTATGGCAAGGTCGTTCAGTGGTCATTAAATATAAGTTGATTATTTTGTTGTGTCTGTTGTTTTTTTTAGTATTATTGCTATTCATATTCTCTCATTCATTTATTTTATTTTTTGGAGGCTTATTAAGTCTACAGGTTTACAAACATTAACAAAAAATGAAAAGGAAAAAAGCAAAGAAAAAAAAAGAATATTGAACTGCCAACAAATTGAAAATTTTGCAATTAATAGTTAATCAGAGTTTACTTTCAATGTAACACATTTATATAATTTTAGAGTTCAAGGATGCTAATGCCGAAATGTTAAATGCAGAGTTTAACGAACGTTAAATAACTAAAGACATGCATCAGATGACGGAGTGGTCAAGAGCATGTGGTCGAAGGAGAAGATCAATGACTTAAAGACGGAAAATTTACGAAGGAAACCTAATTGATAGGAACTAAATTATAAGTTTGGTATAACCTTAAAGATAGAAAGAGAAAGAATGCAAACACATTATGATGTCAATATTAAATATCAAATCGTCACTGTGATATACGAGAAAGACATTAAGTGGAGAAATACATATTTTAAAATGTTATGAGAGAGTCAATAAAAGTGGAAGTAACATAAAGCTGTATAAATGCAGTTTTTATTTCAAACTTATAATCAGTTTTTTCTTTAATTTTGTGCATTTTATGTGGGATACAAATTTTTGTGCTTGGGCTTTAAGATAGTATTTGAAATTTGCAAACATAAATCTCGCATACACTCTCGAAAAGTTAAAGTAAATACGTAACTGAAAAAAGTCACTTAGAGAGTAATAAATAGCAAAAACTACAGAACAGTTGTAAATTTCTGTAATTTTGGGCATTTTCGGGCACTCTATTATGGCTACATATAATGTAAACTAAGTTATTCAATTATTTGTTGAAGAAATTTTTCTATATATTTTTAAGACATCTTGGCTAGACAAAAAATCCTAACAATTAAATTCAAATTAAATAAAAGTGACAATATTTAATATTATTATTAATAATGAAAGAAAAGATTAGTTCATAATATTGAGTTAAAATATATAAAAAATTTAAAAGCTGATAGTGATGAGTTTACGACAAAATACTCATATTTTGGTTTCAGAGTCCTCACCAATAAATTTTACTGTTTCAAAAGATGTACATACATTCAAACTTTGGACCTTTTTTTCAGAAATATGTAGGATTTTATGTATAGATTTTTTTTAATTATAAAATATCAGATGTAATGTAAGTTACCTGCATCGCTTATAAGTTTCCTTTCTAGTCACTTTACTTCTGATGTGAACTCCGTACATGCCACTCCACCTTGTGATGATTTTATTATTTGATAACAACATTATTATCTTAGATATATAATTATGTTAATAATACATACTATAACATAAATAGCAACTACTTGTTATCTGTTTGTCCTAGCCCACATTAATATTAGTTATCTAATTAATTATCAATTGCAATTGAGTTTGTTTAACAGCATCGCTTCCACATGTATAATTTAATGTAGTTTTATATGCAGATTATTATATTTGCAATTGATTTTCGTTAACATAATTCAAATCAAACACACCTTAATGCATAAATCATACTAATAATACAATATGCCAAATAATGCATAAATCGCGAATCAAACAATTAATAACGAACAAACAAAAATAACGAGAATACTTTATTTACATATTTTATTTTATTGGTTGTCCCTTTTTATTCTCTATCGCCATCATTGCCATCATCACCATCCTAATTATCATTAACTTGATCAGCAACCAATGAATACAAATTTTCAATAAATATCTAAGATAAGGCCAACGTGTTAATTAAATTTAATGTAGATATTTTATTAAGCAAAAAACGTTGCTGACAAGAGATGAGCTGATGATATTCTTATATACGACTATATCTAAATAACTTACTGGCTGAATCAATGACGTTCAGCTATTGCTTAACTTAAAAATTTGCCAAAATATTCCAACTTCACTAGTCATAACTGTAATATCTCTGCCGTGAAAAAGGAGGGGCAAAAAATCTTAATCATGTCATATTTTTGTATAACTATTTGTATTTTGTATAAATATTTGTATGGAGGAGTGATGTGTTTCACCATCATGATCATCGTCAATATTATCATTCTCTCCTTCTTTCGTAATGTTATAAAGTTCTTGTGTGCTCTTAGTGTTATTTGGCTGATTTGTGTATTAGACGAAAAAAGAAAAATAAAAATAAAATAACTATTTTATAATACATTTATTTTTGTTATTAATTGCTTAATCTTAAGTCATACAGCTTCAAAGTAACGACTTACACTTTGAATTACCAAGACGAGAACAATTTATTGCCTCTGACCAAAATTGTTGTATCCCTCTGTCGGCCAGTTTTTGAGAAAAAAATTAATTGTGATTTTCCAGAATAATATTTGTTAAAAATGTAATACCGACTAATGGTTTAATGGCGTAAAAGTAGCATGTATTTTAAGACAAATTATATTGTTTTCTTGAATATGACTTCAAATATAATGGAATAACATTTTAGTGTCTTTGATGTATAGACTACAAGTAATATAGCCTGCAAACACATATAAATCACAATAAAATGGTTCCGAAGTATGTAATGAAGGTGCCAGTACGTACGTATGTATTTAGGTATCTGGAATTGTTGAACTAAATATTATAAAGATTTAATGCAGAGTAACAAATGTTGACGCTATCTGTTCCCAAAACAGTAAAAGACTTCAAAGCTTTATCTCTCGTCAATGATGAAATTAAGTCCAAAACTATTCAAGTTATTATTACACAATGTGTTACCTAGATTTTGAAAACAGAAATGTTTTCGAGTGCAGTATAGCCTAATGCATCTATTTATTCAAGCGTATTAAGAATAAACAGTGAATTAAATATTTTTCGACACTGGAAAAAGAAATACTTTGGTGATATCCCAATCAGAAAGGAAAAACTGAAACTAAGATTATTTGTTCTAAAGTATGCGAAAAAGTTTCGAAGTTTGTGTCACCACATTTTCAGTCTGCTGGGAATGCATTACCATTTTTTGTTTGTAATTATGAGTATTATAGATACTGAAGATTTATAGTTTATTGAAATGTAACAACGTTATTGTTACAAAGGCAACAAAGAAAAACCTACGCTATTCAGTCGTTAGCAATTATCGTAGCAAAATTCCCAAGTGAGACATTCGAATTGATCGAAATTGCTACAGGGCTCAAAACAAAAGACTTAAGACACAAAAAACAACACACATCTTTATATCCATCGTCACTCACTCGCTCTCCACTCACGCAAATGGGTGATGCTGCCTGCCGCTGTCGTTGCTATTGTTTTTGTTGTTTTTACCAAACACGTCAGGTGTGGATATACAAATGTATACACATATGTATGTACATACACAACTATGACAAGTATTAGGTAATAAAACATTTCAAGTAATTGTTGATGTTGTCACTGATGGCCATAATATTTTTGTATTACCCCATTTCTGGGGCAAAAGTTTTTGCTTTACAATAAATCAATATCAATTACCAGAAATACAACTGAAACTAAAACTATCACATTAAACAGGAATGCGCAGTTAATACTAGCACTAAGTATTTGAAACGTTTACGGGTGGGGGCAGGAGGACAAAAACTTGACTAAAAGAAGCTCATTGTACGTTTGCGAATATACAGTGCCGGGGAAGATTATGGAGGCACTAATACAAATTGGAACAAATTAAAAATTCAAGTACAACTATTACATTGAGTTATTTCTTGGGTCATAGCTACATGGGAATTTAGCAAAAAATTTTTTTATTAAAATAATAGAACTATTTTACAAAGGGTTCTCTTTACATTTACTTTTACAATTGAATAGAAAAATATATATAATGAATAGCTAATCTTTCAAAATGTTGTATTTTTTGGGCAAAGAATCTCACTACACGGAAATATATAAGAATATTCTGTATTGTCAGAAATTAGAAATTTAAACCGAAAAACGAATTATAGTCAAGTGAGCTGGCAAACACGTCCTAAGTCAACAGAAGAGTTCTAAAGAAACTCGACTCGGCTTTGTCATATGTTAAATATTAATATTCGAATGTCACTAAAGGAATATATAAGAATATTTTGTATTTTCACAAATTCGGAATATAAATCAGAAGATAAATTTCAGTTAAGTTAGCTTATTCACACAGCCAATGTTACTGCGAGATCTCTGAAGAAACTTAGTTTGATTTTGTTATATTTAAATTTCACTGTCCGGCGAATGAGCCATATTTTGACAGTGGATTTGTTATTAGAAAGTTTGTTTGATATTAGAAAGTCATTTCTTGTTACAGCAATAAAGAATAATTCTAGATTAGGCTAAATTTTTGAACGAGATTATGAACATAATATATAATACATAATACATAATATACAATATATAGGTACATAATGTAGATGGGGTAGGAAGTATCGGATGCAGGCCATTGTACGAATTTTTAATATTATTTAGGGGTTCTGCAATATAAATCTACCTCTACAATATTGCTAATTTTCAGATAACAATATAACAACAAATCAAAAAATTAGGCAATGGTTGTACCGCAAATATAATGAAACGTGACCTTACAAGCAGTAGTAAAATACGAGTACAAAGAACAGATTATTCGCACAAGACTTTTAGCATATTTTAATGAGAACAATTACTTTTATAAATACCAATTTGGTTTCAAAAAAAGGTGTGGCACTGAAGAAGCGGTAGTAAATGTTGTTAACTTCATATGTAGTGGTTTGGATAATTGTTCAGTTGGTGTTGCAGGTATATTTCTTGATTTCGCGAAGGCTTTTGATTTAGTTGATCATGAAATAATGCTGCGGAAATTAGAATTATATGGAATAGTGGGGAAAGAACTGGAATTACTTAAAGACTACTTTCAAAATAGGAAACAATTTGTGCAAGTAAACCGTTGTAGAAGCGAAATGGTAAATGTTCAATGTGGAGTACCACAAGGTAGCTGTCTAGGGCCGTTATTATTTTCAATTTTTTTGAATGATATTTGTAATTTGAACCTTGTTGGCAAAATGTATATGTTTGCAGATGACGTTTGCTTACTTTATCCATATAGTTACGATTTGACTTTGAAAATGAACATGGAACGGGATATTTCCCTAATAGTTGAATATGCTAGATTGAATAAAATTGCTCTGAATCCAAATAAAACTAAATTAATACGGTTTAGACCACATGCCAATGTATTAAATAATCATTTTAGTGTTTTAATTGATGGTAATATAATTGCTGAAACCCATGAAGTTAAATACTTAGGGATTAGTTTGCAAAGTAATTTCTCTTGGGATTCACATATAACTGAAATTAAATCAAAAATAGCACCAGCTGTTGGTATGTTATACAAAATGAAATTCAAATTGAATGTGGAAACTAAAACATTAATTTATCAAGCCCTTATTCAAAGTCACCTAAATTACATGGCGTTAATATATGGTTACAAAAGAACAAATTTTACGCAATCATTACAAACTATGCAGAATAAATCAGTGAAAATAATTTACAATTTACCAAATTTTCACTCAATTATATCTTTGTATGTTAATGTTTGTAAATCCATATTGCCTATTTCTAAACTTTATAAACATCAATTACTCTTGTATGTTTTTGAGAGTTTGAACAATTTTGTCTATCGTGCCATTAGTTTTTCCCAGAACCAATCCTTTATGTGTACAAGACGTCAACAACATCTAATAACACCTAGATGCAGATTAGAAACTACTAAACAATGCATTGAATACATGGGTAGTTTAGAGTACAACAATTTGCCTGCAAATATGAAAAGAACAAATAGAATATCACACTTCAAAAGTGAACTAAAAAGTTTCCTTTTGCAGAACCTTGGAACGCTTCTTATGTAATTGCGGAATAATCCTAAAGAGTATTTTACGGATTCAAAACATGTATGTTTTGACATAATTTTTTATACATTTATACACTACATGTTTTTTTTTGTCTCTTCTTTCATACATAATTATAATTTTAATAATATTTAAATTTATAATTACTTTGTGCATGTTTTTGCCAACTTGCCTTTAACATGCCTTAAGGGCGCTGAGGCCATTTTTAATCTGATACATAAATTAATAAATACAATTATAAAAAAAACCATAGAAAGGCGTAGAATTGGAAAATTTTTAGAATTGAAAATTTTCAAATGTTGAAACAACCCCTTCCTTCAATCTTTGGGCTTCGGTTGGTGTCATTCATAATTTGTTTCAGTTATAATCATGGTTGGTTTTAAACAAGAACACAATTTTAGAGTAGTAATAAATGGTAGACACCACAATATAATTTCTTTTTTTATTCTTAAATATTACTCAATACACCTGTTCCCTACTTGACAAAAAAAAAAAAAAAAAAAAAAAAAAAAAAAAAAAAAAACACTCAAAAATTCATCATGCGCTCATACAGTAATACGAACTTTAAGATATGTATATTTGTCGAAAAGTGACAGAGAAATTCAAATTTGGTAAATTTGGAAATGTGGCGAACCATGATCACACAGCAGGCAACAGAGTACAAAAATGTAAGTGCCCATTTATATTTAAATCGAATGGTGTTGAAAGAGAATTTGCATTTTTCGATTTTCTTTGTAAATACTAAACTTTCAAAGTTTATTGTATCTTCCGTATATCATGATAATTTATTAGGTAGTTTACATGCTTCTTTTCAGTATGGTTTTAATGAATGTCGTCCTATGTTTTCATACATCACTGCATGCTCAAAGGCATGAGACGATCTCATGCAGTTAAAGTTTTTTGCTGCCTAACAGGAAAAAAGTTTGACGACAAGTGTGATAGTTTTAAACTCAAATCACTGCACAACGAGGAGTTTTATCTCAAATAGGAAATCATAAACGTCTTGTCTTGTATTGTTGGAGCTGCTGCATTCATGGTGTAAAATCAGACGTAAAACGTTCATGAACAAATTAATTTAATTTATGGCGGTTAATTATAAGATCTTTAACTGAAGTGATTACTGTTGATATTGTGCGCTGCCGTTCGGTCTTTCAAACTTACAACCGAAAAATTTCACGAAAGTCAAAAGAAAAAATGCGAAATAAAAAACAAAAGCAAACTTAAAACATTTAACAATCATATAAAAACCATATTAATTTAATAATACTAATAAAGGAATGTCTGAATATCGCACGCTAATTTTTAGAGTTAAAGAAAAAGCACAGACGGAATGAAAGCCATATAAAAAGTAGACAAATTGAAGTAGATGTAGGCAAATTTAAATGTGAGGACAGAAAGAAACGAAAACCTCACAAGAAAACAACTGAAAGCAATATCGGGCTAAAGAAGATATAACAAATCACAATTCTATATAATTAAAGCATTCGTCCGTTTTTGCCATGTCTCAGGGTGATAGAATTTACTGTTTAAATTTTATTTTCAGTTTTCTAAATTCCATGGCTGTATATCACAAAAATTAATATTATAACTCTTTCAAAACCTTTATGCAATCCCACAACAACATGATGTCTGTAAAACGGGAACCACTTTAAGAAAATTATTTGCGAATTAGCGCAATTAAGTTCATCGATTGCCGATCTCGAATTGTTGACAGTGCAGTCGTCGTCGAATATCGGCAAAATACTCTCAATAACGCGAATATAAACAAGTGTGTTGTTTTAATTACAAAAGATGAATTTTTTTAGCATATCCTTAAAAACATTGTTCATTATATGTTGTTCACGAGAAACAGCGTGATGTGTTTGAAGCAGATATGAAACAGGGGTTAGAAATGCCGTGCAGGGAAACATAAAAATACATCTTTGCAGATGCTGTCCATTTATTTTGTGTTTACTCATATTTCATAAAAGACAAATTTTCATTACAGCTACCATCACTATCTTTATCACTACCATCGCCAGACACCAGTTATTACTCAATGAAATTAGAACTGTTTTTTTCTTGTAATTTTCTTTGCCTGGTTAATAAAGCTGTTGCAATATAGTGAGCGGCAGCTGCTGTAGTATCTAGAAGAAATAAGTATAAACTAGATGATTGCCTGTGTCTAGATGTGTCTGCTGGCACATTTTTCTTAAGCTCTACTTGGTTTAGTCATGGCTAATTCGTTACAAAATATCATTCACTTTCAGCAACAATATATAGTACTGAGACAAAAGTAGACTCAGACACAAAAAATAACTAACTAACATTAAAATAATTTTTTTCACGAACTCAACTAACATTCTGCCAAAAAATAATTGACCAGTTTTGCTTAGATTTCAGTTTATTAATGACTTCATTTGGTATTTACTTTGACCATTTATATTTCATTTCACTTCAATTGCTAAGATTTGGAACAATTGATCATTTGCATGATCGTCCACTAGTGTGTTCAAGTTGTACACTGGTTAATTAATTAAATAATTATGATTGATATGAGCCAATTACAGCGGAAGTTGTGAGTGTAATATAGTCATTGTTGATTTGAAAGTATAGCTTAAGACACAACCGCAAGTGCTACAAATAATCATTAAGTTCATATTGTATTATGGGAATTTGATCAAATTTGATCAATGTTTTTTGATAACAAAAATAGTCAATGTTATCAATGATATGTTTATATAATAATATAAGAAGTATTTAATAGAATGAATGTATGTGAATTTTTTATTGATGTTGTAGTCAGGGTCTTGTAAATGTAAATGAAATGCCTGTTTTTCGTATCTCAAAAAGAAAAAAAAAAATGTTTGTAACATTTATAATTTACCACCAATAGTAATTTTTTGTCAGAGGTTTGATAAAAATTATAAAATTTGATGATCTGATTTGATGCAATTGAGACAACAGTGGACTTTAGCAATATTGCTAATTGGAATACTAATTTATTCCTGGACTCAAGGCTTCTTTTTCAATAAATATTGCTTAAATATGCCGTTACTACAATGCGTTATAAATTTGAAAACTACTGCTGCTTGTGCTTCAAAAGTTGTGAACCATTACAAAAGAAAAACTAGGGTTTATTAAGCACAGCTTATAATTCCTGTAATATTATTTTAATATTTCTATAAGCCAATAATTAAACATATATCTGGTGCGTAATAGAACTTCTCATAAGGCAACATTTTACATTCAAATATACCGAAAATACAAATCGGCGACATGATTTATATGCCTCCTGTTAAGCTATAGATAGGCAAAGTGCGTAGCAAAAAATTCAAAGTTCACATCAAATAACGGAAATCGGTTTAGTTTTTTGCAAAGACCGATTGACAAAACGAAATTTTTTCAGAATGGAATTCTTAAATTACTCAAAATGACAATGCGGGTAACCATTTTCATATTTTATTAACAAGGTGATAAATTATACTTCATAATGGAAATCTTTCCTTTAACTTACCTTGTATTGGAACGGCAATAATCTGTTTTGCTGAAAGATATACAAAAATACGATATTTACTTAATACAATAAGAACAATTGTATATTGTAGTTACTTATAAGATGACTTCCCAGCCATTGTACAGTACAGTACAGCCACTGTACAGTACAGTACGATTATTTTAATGTTTCAATAATTAGGCTTTAACTAAACATACTCCTAAACATATAATTGCATATAAGTACGGGTTATCCATTTTTCGGTTTCAAAAGTAAAGTTAAATAAAGCACACACAAAGCTATGATTTCGAGGAAACGTTTATTGCATTATAATGCTTGGACCTTGCCATTATTAAATAAAATGTAATTTAAACGACCGCCTATGGATTAGTTGCAGCAGTGGATCCTTTAAAGGTAGTTCTCGAGCACTTTTTCGCACATTTCGAGCGGTTTTTCGGCGATAACTTGACGAATGACAGTTTTAAATGTTCAAACATTTGGGGATTATCCCCGTAAACACGGTTTTTGACGTACCTCTGCAAATGTTAGAGCATTTGAAAACCAACATTCGTCAATGTATCGCCGAGATACCGCCCGAAATGTGCGAAAAAATGGTCGAAAACTACCTCAGAAGGGTTCATTGCTACAACCAATCCTTGGCAGGGTTTAAGCATTATAATGAAATAAAAACTTGATCGAAATCATAGTTTTATGTGTGCTTTATAAATGTAAGTTTCCTTTGGAAACCGAAAAATGGACAACCCAATATTAAGAGGAAATGCTTATCGACACTTTAGTATGTTACGAATCCGTTTTCCTCATTCGTCTTCATCAAAAAGCAACTGATTAAAGAGTTCGTGAGGATTTCTTCATCAGGACATCTGCAAGCTTAAAGTAAACAATAACCACTGCGTACAATTCAAAATCCAATATAAACAGTGTACCACCCGTTAAATTTCACCTGTAAACAAATATCGAATTACACATTTTCCACAAATATCAACAGGTGCCATCAAGCGCTTTTGACAGATGGTTATCCACAATTTTTCAATATTTTTTGCAATTACAACATCAGCTTTCCAATGATGTAGAAATCCATCAGTATGACAACAACCACCGCTGCAACAACACGCTCACCGCTCAATGTAAACCATGTTATGTAGTGCAGCAGTAGCAAAAACAACTATAATAACAACAACAACCAACTATTTTAGATATTTTTTTGCATGTCTAAGATTACATCATAGCCAACCATAATAAAAACAACAACAACTACACCAGCAGTAACCAGCGTAAAAAATAAAACCAAAAGAGTAACAACAGCGTAAATAACTGCATATCTTTCTTTGCAGCAAAAATTAAAAAAAAAAAAAAAAATAAAATAAAATGAAAAATAAAACATCACAACCAGCAACAACAACAACCACAAAACTTCGAGATAGAAATAGTCTAGTGACAAATGCCATAAAAAATCGACAAAATTCAACAAAATTGTTTGCGATTCCATTCAACGATTCACAGCTGTATTTTCTTCTCCTCAAATGTAGCCAGCTCCATAACACAAATGTTGGATGAACTGGCGGTCTAAATTGAAATACATTTACAATATCAACAACTTTAACAGCTACCGATCATAATAATACAGTTTTGCCGCTTTGGGATTGAACACCCAAATGAAGAATAATAGAGGGTGTGGGGAAGCTAAAGCCAATTCTGGAACACTGAATAGAAATGGAACGAGTGTACAACTTGCCAATATTGTCACGTCCTCTTCGCGTATTTAAATTAGAGTGTTTTACTGAATGTGACAAAACTGCATTAAATTGGCTTTTTGGGGGTCCAACAGTAGGACCTAGATAGATAGCTTTGTTACTTACGCAAAAGTTGAATATAGCAACGGCGTTATATGCACTTATCGCAAAATCGAAATATTCAATTCAAATAAATATGAAAGAAAAAATAATGGCCTATTTTAAATACATCGTTGTTGGATATTCGACTGCGCTACAAATATGCATATTTGGATATCATATGTGTCGTTTATGATTATGAATTTCTATACAAATTTTTGCCATGTATTCATTCTATGGCTGACAATGTCGAGAAACAACGAATAGTAACCAGCCAGTACAGGAATTTGGGGCGGGCGAACCTAGCAAAGAAGACATAACAAAGTTGGGAAAATTTTCTTTATTTTTCAAAAGAATCTCCTTTTATCTTAATACACTTTTTCCAGCGATATTCAATTGTTTCTATACCTTGTTTAAAGTGGAAACTGTCAAACTCTTCAAAATAGCCATCAACCTCAGACGCCACCTCTTTGTTGGTGGCAAATCTTTTACCACTGAGCCATTTTTTCAAGTTTGGAAATAGAAAATGATCCGAGCAAAGTGAATCTGGCGAATAAGGCACGTGGTAGAGTAATTCGAACTTTAATTAATTAATTTTGGTCGTCGCAATAGTGGATGTGTGAACTGGATTATTGTCTTGATGAAACAAACCTTTCTTTTTTGCCAAAATGCGGAATTTTTTTATAATTCCACAACGAAACTACAATAAATTAGCATAATATTCGCGGTTGATGGTTTTTCCCTTCTGAAGATAATCATTAACAATAATCCTATGAGCATTCCAAAGAAACAGACGCCATGATCACGCCTACAGATGGAACCATTTTCGCTTTCTTTGGACACGATTCTCCCATTTCAGTTCACTGCTTTGACTGTTCCTTTGTCCCAGGTTTGAAGTGGTAGATCCATGTCGCATTCATGATTACTAATCGACGCAAAAATTCGGCTTTATTGCGGTGAAACTGAAACATCTTCATGACGCTGGTTTTGCTCTACTGGAAGCAAGCGCGGCACTCATCTTGAGCACAGCTTTTTCATCTTCACTTTTTGAAATACTTTCAGCCGACGATCATCAATACCATTTTGTGGGTTTTCTTATTCGTGTCTGACGTGGACTTCTCAATTGATCGACCCAGTTCGTTTACAGTCGTAAACGAAAGAGCAGACTTATCCGGAGTAAAATCTAACTCGGCTTTAATATTAGTTGGACTGAGACTTTTCAAATGGAAATATTGAATTACATAATGGTGACCAATGTTTTCCATGTTTACAAATTCACTGAGATCGTTTTCTTTTGACGGCTCAAATAAGAATACTAATCAGCATGGCACCTTGAAACTTAAAACTTTTGTTTTGTAAGATTGCCACCTTTCACCAAAATATTTTTTTTTTCAAGCTACTGGCACAATCTATATGTCAAGTCTTCTAGTTTTGCGACCGCCCTCGTAACTTCACCCAACATCCTTTCCTGTAGGTGCGAAAATGTGCCATGGTGATGAGTCTTTTGCTTAGAAACCGAAGAGAACTGGCAAAGCAGTTCATTTTCAGATTTGTTTTCAAGCTTGACTTAATTTGGAGCAATACGAATAAATATGTTGAATCGATTATTTGCATATGAGCTACTAGAAGGGCAACATGAAGCATTAAAAAGTTGTATAATGAACAAAATTTTATATTACTGCTGTCTACTGCAATCAGATATACCAGAAAATTGAGTTTCGGTAAATCATTCAATATGTATGGAAGGTACCGGAAAGCAAGTTCATTCTTAGACCTGCGTTCTAAAAATGCTTGATGTGTGCTGAATTAGTTTAAAATTAATACAATTGAACAAAAAATATAAACCTAAGAATGTATAGATTAAATTAGGTAATTTATGTGGGAGGTATTAGAAGCGCAATTTTTCAAATTTTATGAAAGCAATAGAAAACAATAAAAGGGAGACAAAATGCAGGTTATTGCAACCCTTGATTCGAATAATAATTTGTTCAAATATGTTGCAATTTTGTTTGAGTTTTTAATTTCTTTGATGAAATACTTTGTACTTCTGTACCAATAAAATTAATTAAATTTTTAATTTAGACAACAAAAATATTTGTTTTAAAATTTTATAATATTTCAATTAAATAATTTACTAATGTACTATTAAGTTTGTTGAGTGAGTATGAGCTTTTCACTCAATTAACGGGATTGAAATTAGTTAATTATTATCATTAGTTTGTTCATACTTAAAAAAAAAAACAAGTTAAATGAACATGCGAATTTTCTATTTGAAATTGATTTTAATTCTCTCTATGTAAATGCAAAAAAATGAAACAGAGAAGAACAAAGCGCTAAGAACTATTTTCTATTGCCTAAAACTTTGCAAGATTTCAATCGGGTTTAATTAAATTTCTGAAGAAAAATTTAAATTTAATTAAATAATAATAATATCAATTGTTTCTTTAATATTGATGTTTTCTTTACAATTTTTTATTTTACTGCAGAAACTTAATATGAAAATGGAAATTAAGTCTTTTCCCAGAAAAAGGTTGCACATTTCCAAGAAAAAAATATAAAAAACATATTTTTTTTTTAAGTATTGGAAGTAGTGTTTGACAAGTTTTCAAAGTATTTGACATCTCATCACAGTATTAGATGAGTCTCCAAAGTAACGTTTCAAAATAAGTTTTTTTTAGATCGAAAAATACAAAATGTTCAAATATTGATGCGCAACTAAGTTCCCGCTGCCAAACGATGGCGCCAGCTGTAAGTGCTGGTCGGTATAATAAACATACCGCCTCGACATAATAGTGATCATTATATGCAGGAATTATTGACTTTCTTCTTTCAGTCGAAGAAAGTGGCGACTGAAGCTCATCGAAAGCTTCAAAACGTTTACGGAGATGCCGCTTTAAGTGAAACAAAGTATCGAGATTGGTTCCGTCGCTTTAAAGACGGTGATTTTAATGCTGACAACAGCTCGCGTGAAGGAAGGCGAAAAACCTTCGAAGCCACTGAATTGACACAATTGCTTTATGGGGATCCGTGTCAAATACAGGTAGAGGTAGAGAGGAGTTACCCGCCAAGCCATTTCCAAATGATTGCATGCGTTGCCAAAAAAAAAAAAAAAACGGGTCGTATTGTAACGGGTGATGAAAAATGGATTCATTACAGCAATCCAAAGAAAAGAAAATAATGGGGACTACCTGGTCATGCTACGTCGTCGCCTTGGCCGAATGTTCACGCTGCGAAGGTTATGCTCTGTATTTGGTGGGACCAAGTCGGTGTTTTTATAACGGGCTGTTGAAATCAAGCGAAACCATCAGTGGTGATCGGTATCGATTTAAATTAACCGGATTAAGTCGAGTTCCGCGCGAGAAACGGCCACAATATGCGGAGAGGCCGAAAAAGTGTTTCTTTAGCTTGACAACGCTCGGTCACACGTAGGCAAGCCCGCTAAAACCTACATGGAAGCGCTGATATGGAAAGTTATGCCCCATCCGTCATATGCTCCAGATATTGCGTCGTCCGATTATCACTTGTTCCGTTCGACGGCACACGGTGTGGCTGACCAGCAGTTTCACTCATGTCACGACATCAAGGAATGGTTAGATTCGTGGATAGCCTAAAAGGATGAACAATTTTACCGTGACGGAACTCGAGTTGTGCCAGGAAGATGGGAAAAAGTAGTAGCTAGCGATGGACTATACTTTCAATGAATCATTTGTAAACATATTACCAACTTCAACTTTATTAGAATTTTTATAAAAAAGAACAGCGAGAACTTAGCTGCACACCTAATATATATTTTTTGAAGACCATAATTGACAATCTGGAATATATTTCCCTAGAAGCTATCAATTTGCTGTGGTTTAGTTTTAGAGAGAAGTTTAAGTCAATGATCCATACACTTTTTTAATGAAAGTGTATAAACGGCCATAAATTAGTGATAGATAGATCTGCCTAATTTTCTAGTAGGAAGCTTTTGAAGCTTTTGCAGTTGGAGACTAAATTGTTCAATAACGAAATATATTATGTATATTCTATAGGTTTTGAAATCGATTTAACCAAGTACGCCGAAAAAAATACGGTTATGAATTTTGAATTTACTCTTCATTAAAATTACAAAAAATGTTACATATTTTATGACGTTAAAGCTGTTTGTGAATAATAAGTCATTAAAAATTCATAACTACGTCTTATTTGTATTCATAGATTCAATGTGTTCCTTTGCAAAAATCAAAAACAAAAATTTAATATAAACGTTTTTGATAAATTCATTAATATTGACTTGAAACTTTTTGATATTAAAATGTAGTGCTTAGACAAGCAGTTTGTCAAAAAGGGAATAATCAATATAGAGTTTACTCTTTATTCACTTTCAAGAGAACAAACCCAAAGCTTATCCATAATCACGTGAGCATAATGAAAAGATTCATAGTTATTTTGGAGTTTCTCTGTTTTATTTTGAGGAAGATTCTTTTCGAAAGTTACTTATCGTTTGATTGAAGCTGATTGAAAACTTGTTGCTAATTAATGGGTTCGAAACTAGAAACCTGCATTGATTTGATTTCTCCATCAACATGTAATGAAATTGTATATTTTGATATCAGAATCCGAAAAGAAATTATAGTTTTCATGTATGGATCTGAATCAAAACTAGTACAATAATAACATACCTGACACTAAATTGCGAGAAAAATTGATTAAAAAACAACTTAACAAAAATTAAAAAAATATTTTGTAATTGGATCGTCCACAAAAACCGATTATTTTAGAGAACTTTTTAAATATCAGCATAATTTTTTGCTGTTTACCGGATTTGTTCAAAAAACTGCAAAACGCGTTAACAGTCCATTTGTATGGAAGCAAGTACTAGGTGTACATCGGGAAGGTATACTACTTTGTTTTGTCGCCATTTTGGTAAACATTAGTCTTGACAATTCGTATTTGACAGTCGTGAAATAGAGATGTGGCAAATTTGTCCGTGCTCAGGAGCTTGGTATTCAAAGAACAACTCTGGCCACAATTTTGCATAAGGATTGGCATTTGTTTCCATTTAAGATATAGTTGACACAAGAGCTTCTTCCACAAGACCATTTACGCCGCCATACATATGCCAATAGGATGTTACAGCTCGTCCATAACAACTCCGATTTTCATGAAAAAATCATAATCATATCCATTCAATTTTCATTTGAATGGATATGTGAATAAACAAATTATTCATCAGTCACCTTTGCATCCATTAAAAGTGACAGTCTGGTGTGCAATTTGGTCAGGAGGAATCATTGGACCTTACTTCTTGGAAACTGCAAACGACGTAACGGTAACTGTCAATGGGGAGCGATCTCGTGATTTGATTGAAAACTTTTTAACGCCACGACTGCGTGCTTTGGACTTGATTAACATGTGGTATCAACAAGACGGTGCCACATCGCATACAGCCAGGATTACAATGGAATTACTGCAAGACCTCCTTCCACAACAAGTTATTTCAAGAAATGGTGATGTTGATTTGAGTGCTCCGAACTTCTTTTTGTGGGAATATCTGATAAGCAAGGTTTATGCAAACAAATAAACCAGAAACGATTGAGCAACTCAAACAAAATATTCGTGATGAAATTGATGAAATACCGCGTGAAATGTGTGAGAATGTAATGGCAAATGTGCTCAAAAGGGCTCGCATTTATGAGGCTAACAGAGGCGGACATTTATCTTATATTGTATTCCATATATAATTGCCGACATTAGGTAAAACATTTATCAATATAAGAACCATTCTCTTTTATTTAATCAAAAATTATAAACAGAAAAAGTAGTATACCTTTCCGACGGACACCCTGTATATCAGAAAATGGACAGTAATGCCTAATTTTTCTATTTGTCCTGTCTTTGTCCCTACTTTAAAGAATCTACAACCAAACCACAACTTTCATATAAATAGCTGTCAATTATATCGATTTTTTTTCAACTTCTAGACATGCATCAATGAAAAACATTTGATAATTAGACAGTGTTTATACAAATATTTTTAAGAAATCGTTCAAAATTCTTGCATAATTCCTTTTTTGGCCATTATGTGACCTGAGTAAATAAAGTCGCTTAAACCAATTGTCTAAGAGGCACAATTAATTACACTGTGTCATTTAATGTACCACGGAGATTACTTTTTATAATATGAGCTTAAGCCTAAATCTCCAAAGAAACGGTTTTGAAGTAATAGAAAACAATGACATCAGCGCTACATACATAGTTGGTGTGTGCGATATGTAAATTACGGTCATTATGCTGCACGAAATTCTTCAAAATTCATAACCCTCCGCCAAAATCACGAATGAGGAAAACAGCTCAAACGCTCAACGCTAAATGACAAATTGTATAAACATATACATAGTATAATAGGTACAAAGAATATGGCACGAAATACTTATATATGGTATACAAATTTAGGAAAATTTAAAACTTACTGTGTAGTACCATCAATCATTTGCGTTTGATGTTAAGAAAAGTGTTAAGTGTTGGCCTCTGGTTCTCAAAAATGTAATCAATCAACAATGTTCAACGAATTTTAGGCATTGACCTATTAAATTTGTATGCCCTTTTATGGGGCAAAAACATATTTTGAAAATGTTCCGCATAAAATATACTAAAATGAAAAAAATTACATAAACTTCGTCCCTGTTAAGTGAATGACACCTTTCATTGCAAGTTCTTTTCTTAAGTCTTTCGTTTTTTTTTTCATACTTCTCTCATTAACATTTTGTGGTTTAGAATTTTTGTGTATGGCCCAAACGAGATGAGATCATCTATTAAAGTGGGACACGTTTGAAATATATAATACTTGTTTATGACAAATACGAATACAAATACATATACAAATACAAAGATACAATATCGAACTGCTAAAATGTAGAAAGAGAATAAATTAATAATATCATGGATGTTAGTTATGATAAATGGCTTAACAAAGTTTGATGATTTGCATAAGATGTCAACAAAGAGGTAGAAAGAAGTAACTAAATAATATAAGACAAGACCAATGTTTTTGACGTTGCCATGCTGATGATTTTATAACGTATTAAATAATTTCCGGTTCCTAAGTTCAATAATTTCTATTCTCTTTTGTTAATTTTTGCAAATTTCTTATTTGTAGTAGGAGTTTTTAAACATTTTTATTGTTTCTTTGTGAAGTATTATTTAATTCTAGTAAAAAATAAAATCAGTGCACTATTTGAGTGTAAAAAAAAGAAAAATACTTCTTAATCAATATGTCTGTAAAAGTGTAGGAGGCAAAATTGTCTTTCATATAAGTTGTTAAATTCCTTTCAGTGATTGTAATAAGATATTACAACTGATCCTTGTGAAATAATTTCTGTTTTCTAAATGATTTTTCGTGAATTTTTGCTTCAGTATACATTAATGAAATTTTTAATGTATAGGTATACGAGTACACGGTGAAATTTAGAGTATTGTGGATATCATTTACGACGACTGTCCTAAGCGACATTACAAAGAATGAGATATGCTGCAGAATAACTGATATCAGTGACGTATTCTCTGGATTAAGATGAATGGCTTTTGAAATCAGGCTTTGTTGGTTTCTTTGCTTTGTCTATAACTCAATTTTGAAGGTATCATCGGCAAATTTTCTAGTATTTCCCCATGCAATGTCCACCTGAATTTATTTACAACATTCTATGCTCGATCATCACTTGTAAGATATTGACTACTATTTTTAATTTAAATGTGATCTTATACACCGTTTTGTCTTTAACATCAACAACTTTTGTGTTGGCAGTGATCAAAAAGAAAGGGTTTCTTTTCTTTTTAATTTTTTGAAGCGCAAATTTTGTGAAATCATAAAACTTGCACGCAGTAGTTTCGGACAATATTAGATTCTGCGAAGTTTAAAATTCAATCAAGCAATCCTCTGCTGTCCGTTCAATAAAAAAAATAAAATTTATAGCAATTTTTCAATAATTGGCACAATTTTTTTAGTTAATTAAAAAAAAATCTGGTGGAAATTAATAGATGTGGATTGGAAATATCTAAGATTATGAAAGTGTGTATGGCTGCTCCGAAATTCAAATTCTCAGTACATTTGCTTGCAAGAAACAAAAGATACAAAGAAGAGGCAAGAAACTTCCCATATCATATGACAAAATTTGTGACAAAAGGGGTTATTTTTAACAAGCAGAAGTGGCGTCAGAAATGGCTTAGTCAATATCACTAAAGAGTTATGCCATCAATAACGTAATGAATTTGATTTGGGTCCACTATTTGCTGTAGCAATTTTTTTCAAATTATTATAGTTGTCCAAATTAAGTTTTAGGACTAGTTGCGAAATATTACATAGCCAGCACAAAAACTCTGATAAGATACTACTTCGGATAGTTCACTTGATATTGTGACGTAGTACTCGTATATTGTACGATCGACCATAAGTAATTATAATGAGACGTCTGTAAGCTCTTGTCCAATTCCTAGCAAAAAATAGTATCCAAGGATGTCAAAAAGATTCTCAACTTGTGATCCGGAAATAATGACAATTTTACCACTGGTTCGTCATAGAAGTTATGCTGTCGTTTTTGGTCCCATTTCAGTGCATTTTCATTAGATCTCATAAACGAGTGAAAAAATTATGATCTTTATGCAAACTTATCATTGTAAGCGCTTATGTTAACTATGCTTAGTTGCTTTTGATGCTGATGAAATTTTTCATCACGAAGATTTCGCTGTTGGATTTTAGAATGACTTTAGAATAAACATTTATTTGTTTTATGCTCAAATGTTGTATTTACCAGCCATTTCAAATAGATTAAATACTAACTATAGCATAACTTTGTAAAGTAGACTCTAGTGAGAAATATATTTCAAAACAGCATTATGTTAGAGAGCTTCTTAAGAAATGGGAAATATACTCATGTAGCATTCATAGAAGTTATGAAAATGCAATGCTTTGGCAATGACTTCCTTCTTTTTTCGCTGGATTGTTATATTTCAAAATATATATTTGAAATGTTTAATCGATTGCCCCACTAATCGCTGGCATGTTTTAAAAATGATCTAATAATTAAAATAACATATTAATTACATGTTCTATGCAAACCAAATAAATTCAACATAGTTCCCAACCCTCAAAGACAGATTAAGGTAGTAACTATCGTATTCGTTATTATTTAATTTTAATTTAAAACTTGATCAATATCAAAATTTAAGCTAATAATTGCCGACTTTTCATACCTCCCCTAATAATTTCTAGATAATGCCACTAACTTTAGCCTGATTTGAGGCAACATTGTCGCGTGTATGACTTGCTGAATGTTTTCTTACATCAAGCTGTCTGTCCGCTGGTGTGCCCGCCTTAGCGACACAACCAATAACAATTTATTTGCGCATACAAACAAATGAAAAACGCAAACTTTTTGGTGAGGGAACTTGCGAGTACAATACAGAAAATAGACAAATGTAGAAAATATAATCATTAAATTTCTCATTTAATATTATGTACATACGATGCTGTTACATTTACTTTTTTTTATATATACATGTATTTAATTAATTAGTTCAAACAAGGAGTATACGATGGCGTTAACAATGTGGATGGCATAGATTAGCTAATATGAAAAAGGTGAATGTAGGCTTTGGCACAAAAACTTCCGCTGTTTTGTCGATTTTAAAAAGAAAGACAACAAAGAAGGAAATTTTCGACAAATAAAACACAACACTGACACTCACTTGCAACTGTCATTTCTTGCTTCGTAATGCAATATTTTTCCTATTAAAAAAAAAAAGATGACGGAATTCCTATTAGACATGAATTGAAAAAAAATTGCAGTTTATTCTTCGTTTAGTTTAGTTTCCTAAACAACAATATGGAACAATTTTAAAACAATTTTCTGGTTGTAGCTGTGGCTGATGACGGCTCCATTGTTAGTGATATTTTTGTTTTGGTAGATTTTTCAACTGCCAAATATTTTTTGTTTGGCTAATGACAGTTAACACTCACGCACTTGTTTGCATGCTTACATTATTACTGAAAACGAAAAATACTACCACTCTTGGGAGCCATGAAATATATGTGTTTTTTTGTTTGGCTCACTTTGAAGATCATCATCAAGACTCAAACGTAGCTTCAACAAGTGCCAGGCAAGTTCATCAGCACCAAGCCCACTTGTATTCACATGATTCCATCTTTTTGTTTATTTCCAGCCAAACATTTTTAAATTCAATAAAACCTTTTTCGATCTCTGCTGGTTTCTTTTACTTATCTTTTGTTTGGTTTGCGTAGTGATGTCTGGCCGTTTTATTTACATTTAATAAAATTATTAAACGAAAACTTTAATAATCGTCATAAAAAAAGCCATGTAAAATATTCTGATCTTGTTCCGCCTGTGATCTTGGTAAGTTCGTTGGATTACTCATGCCTCAAAGTAAGGGGGGTTTCCAGCTTCCAAATCTTAAGATTGTTATAATATTTGACATTGTTAATGAACGTTATTTTTGTGAGTTTGGTTATATGTGGGGGTACTGTGTGGGGGTAAAATGTAAGAAAGTTTGTGGCTAAGTTGTTTCGAAGAATATTGGTTATTTTTAAAGGGGGGTTTTTGATTTTTTTGTAAAGGAAGTTAAGAATTTCCTACTCATTGATCGCATTTTATAGGTCATTGGTTAAATAATATTTACATTATTAATTGATGTGGAAAAATGATTCAGTTGAGTAACTTTAATTCTCAGAATCAAAAATTATATCAACATGCATATGTGAAAATACATACAAGTATTTCATAAAGTAGTTTTGTTAATACCAATAATTTTACGAACTATTTTACATATAATATGAAAATTTCCATAATAAGGAAATAATAAATCATATTAACAATTTCCAAATATTTGTCTCATCTTTTTGAAAGCATTTAATTTTTGCTTACAGATGCTTCAATAGGAAATGACATTTTGTAAATAACGACAGACATCATGTTTATAACATTTTAACAAAACAAAATTGTATTTCAGAAAATAAGCCAACTTGTATGTGAAATAGAAGGGGCCTGTTAAAGCGGTCCATTTCTATTTTCAGAAACTATACCGTCAAGTTCTTAATGTGTAGCAAATCTGACTGAATATAGAAGATATGAACCTTAGAAAATGTACGTCAAATCGGTTATTTGTATGAGACGTACCAGAAATTCCATGGAAATTGAAATTTTACCAAGAATTAGAAGAAAAACCATAAAAAAATATTCAAGTTGCTGCAGTCTTCATGTTGGGAGTTGCATGGATAAAACTGAATTTCCGCAAATAGGCCAATTTCTTGGCAGATACCAGAAGCGGCGGGACAACACGGTGTACCAAGTTTGATAGGAAATTTGAAACTAACAATATTTCAGTCAAATAAGTCATTTGTAGGGAGGTACCGGAGAATTGAAAATTTCAAAATAGTGGATAACAATTCATATCACTGCAATCTATAAACGATGGGTTACAGAGTAAAAGTTGAATTTCAGAAAATCGGTCAATTTCTATGGGAGATACCAGAGGGCTGATATAGCCTTGAAATCGATCTATACAAACATTAGGCCATGTAAAGTTTTAGATCTTTTCGTTTCCATCAGGTAGCGAGCCAGATAGGCTGCCGTGAAGTACATTTGGCCATAAGATACTTGATACCTTAGACGCTCACTTTTGGGTGTTATATCTGCACGTATCGAATGATAAAGATGATATATATCTTCTCACCAGAAACTTGAATATGTAGTTACAAGCTATGCCAAATATAGTTCAAATACAGGCGAAGTTATTTACAGGGACATCGATTATAAAGACCAGCCGAATACAATGACGCGTTTCCAATGTCCCGATTTTGTAGTTATAATAGATATATTTGACTATCAGTTAAAGTAACTTAATACCATTGCTCCGTTGATTTCAACTGCAAAAACTGCTTTATAAGACTGTAGTAAAAATAAAATAAAATTCACGAATACAAGAAGTAAAAAGTATTTAAATTTTACGATATTTCTTGAAAATGTGGTTAACAATAAACACATTCTTAACTCAATTAAAGGTGTGAATTTGGTACCGTTTTCAGTGTGAAGTGCGATATTTTCCAACTCATAAATATGAAATTGGGGATATGCACTTTGATTTTAATGATATAATAAAATCGGGTTGATAATGTAATTTGTGAAATCTTATGAATAAAGGCATCTTTTTGTGAGTTGTTGCCATAAAAGTATTTATAAACCGCAAAAATGACTTCAGGTTGTTGTCTTAATAATAAGATGATTATAAAATTATTAGGAATATGCAGGACTCTGACTAAAATTTTTTCGCATTAAGTTGTATGTTAAAAAAAGAATAAAGTTTCCCATTAAATCCCATATGTGAGTATGGTGTTGCAGTTAATGAGTTGAGTAATGTTTCTAACTTTGAACTCACAAGACTGAGTTCACCCTTTTACGGTAAAATCGAGAATGATTTCAACAAGTTTGTTCTAGGACCATGTAATATTTGTATAGATTGCCATTAACAAAGTTTTTAAGCAACATAAATACATATTTTTAAAAAATTTCTATGAAGTTACATACAAGACTTGATTCCAATTTTGACTGCTGATATTTTAAATTTCCTATTTCCAACTAGAAGACCTGAACACTAAAATTGTCGTATAAAACTTACGTTAGTTTGAATCCTTTAAAGCGGGCAACGAATTCCCAATTTTTTGAATTCAGTCAATTCTGGAAAGAATAAGTAAGAAATTATTATAATTTAATCGAAATTTTATTATTGGCTTAAAAAGATCCACAAATATTATAAATGGAATCGGGAGAAAGAAAAATAATGAGTAAGAATGAAAATGAATAATTGTTCTAATTGTTGTGTTGAATGTTAAATTTATTTAGCTGTTGTTTAATTTAAAGAAATATATTTGATATCCATACATTAGGAAGACCATTTTGTTCCTAAAACGTTTTCTTTTAATAAGGTAAAATGTAAAGAAAGCGTCATCTACAATGAAACAGGCTGCCTCGTGACGAACTTTTTAAAACAAAATTAATTTATTGTATTTGTTGCTTCATAATCAATTTCATTTAATTTATTTCAAAGAAAAATTTGAAAAATTCTTTGTTGTTATTTATTTCAATGGCTAAACTAAATTTTTAATAACGAAAACACAAACAAAAAAGTCGTTATTGTGGCAAACAATAAAGACGAATTATTTAAAAGGTGTTTGTTTGATGAAATGTAAATTTAGATTTGAAATAGTTTTTTCTACCATCTTTTTATATAGGTATCTCTCACTGTCCATGTTATTGATAATTATGAATATACCTAAATCTTCGCTTCGATTTATTTCGGTTCAGGAGAACATTTTGTTGCGCCTCAATTTTCTGCTTAAAAAATGCAAAAGACAAAACGAGTTCGTGTCCCAATACAGTCGCCTGATTTTCTTTGAGTGGCGGTTACATCGATGTGCTGACGGAGACTTCGTGCAGTCGAATGGACAAGTCTGGTAGAAGCTTCTCAAACGGATGGCTTAGCAAAAACTCCAACATTATTTATCTCCAAAAACAAATCAAAAAGCTAATGATATCAGAATTGAAGTTAGACATATTTGGCTGAAAAGGCGAAATGTTATTGCAGTTTTCTCAGATGTTGAAAAGAAATAAGATATAAACAAGAACAAAATCAAGTTATTTGCTTCATAATGACATTATCCTAATACGTAGGAGAAGAGTATTGCTTGCAAAGGAATGCTACTATGGATTTAAAGAGTGATTCAATATCAGTGTTTTTTATTGGCGATCTCGATTATATCAGATACAAGTCCAACCTATTTTGCTGCACAATTTAGAATCTTTGATTTTGAATCAACTCTAGTAGCTTTTGAGAGAATCCATCATCTTTGATGAAGTTTATCGGCATCATGTGAATAACGAATTGTTTGAGCAGTATAGATCGTTCCCAGATCTTGTCCAAGCTGGATAGTTCCTGGATGATGTGAAAAGTAATCAATGTTACATACAGCAACACTCGAATATGACATTAAACCTATCTATATATAAAATTAATGAAAGTTCTTTTCAAATTTGGAGTCACAAGTCTGTTGCGAAATACCTTCAGTCATTTATCTTTAACAGCAAATCTTCATTTTTATACATAAAACGATTTGCAAATTAATAATATTTGTGTGCAAACCTTAGCTTTAATCTCAATAATATAATTAATATTTATGATTATCGCTTCGTACATGCTTAAAACGTTCCATCTATATAGGTATCTGTGTTAATGGGAGAAAAGACATAAAAAGTCACAAAAAGATCCAAGAGCGAGAAGCGAGAAACGAGAAAAGGCGACTTTAATCTTTTAATATAAAAAAAAACTTGTTAATTAAATTACAACTTAAAATGATTTCAGGGTTAACATGTAAGCTGAGCTGCTGTTGGCTTTTATTTATTTACTTTGTTTACTCATTTCTGTTAAGCACATCTGATGTATGAAATTGGTCTACAAGAACTGACCAGTTACGTTGGGTAATAAAGTCTCATTCAATTAAAAGCTAAAACCTCTTCGATAATGCTTTTAATGTGTGCTAATTGTAATTGAAAGCATTCAACAGGTAATAATTTGTTAAAATTTCTTAAAAATCCTCAAATACAATCAGTTGGCTGTTTGATGTATGTCAGGTTCATGATTCACTTTAGTTTTCTTTATGTTTTTGTTCTTAAGGCATTATGGATTTCTATTTCAAAGTTGTTGGTTTTTTCTTAACGAAATATATTCTGTTTGGTTATTCACCTCAAGTTCTGGAGAGATTGTTATCATAACTGCCAGATGGTTGAAAAGATAATTTCAGTATTAAAGAAATATTTGCCGCCTAACGTTTTGGATATTATTCAAAAGTTACACTGGTCACGTTGCCATTTACTAAATTAATTTACAAGATTTCTTGTAGAAACTGCTAACTGAATAAATATTTGATGAGGTCGTTACCAACTTTTGCCAGTTACAGTATAATGAAAACATAATGATGTTGCAAAATATCTCATCAAAAACCAGTGATTGACATTTAAGTTAAGGCAAATATTTTAATAGTTGAAAGTGTTGGAGAAGAGTTTGGAATTTAGGAATTTTGTTTTTTTAAGATGATAAAATTTGTGAGAAGTTCTTTGTAAAGTTGGTCACAAAATCAATCAAAACCAAAACATATGAAATAGAGAAGTTGAAAAGTGAGCATGAATTTTGCGTTTGAGTCTTAAGTTTTTTGTTTGTAATGGGTTTGGTTCAGCAGCGTTCTGATATAAGGCGACAACTTTCGATTTTATTAAAATTATGATGTTTTATTCGGAATTCATTGTGCCTTGCACTTTGTGTATAAAAATTGACTTTAACGAGAATTTTTTTTTAAAAATTCACAATTTAAATTTCTCCTGGCTTGTTATTTACTTGTTTTCTTTATTGCTTTGAATATTGATAGTTATAAAACAATATTTTAATAATTTAAACCAAAAGAAATTAGCATTAGTGTAAAGTTTCAGCGTCTTGCAGACTTTATAGAGGCGAGTTAGCAATACTGCGAATATTACATTATGTACAATGTTTTAAAATGAAAGAGAAAAAATATAGGTGCTCGTATATATATATTTTGAATGGAAATTACTTTTCAATTCATTTTGCAAATCAGAAATTCTTCTACGTTGTGTAACGAATAAGTTTTAAGCAAAATTTTAAAGGAAGAAATTCTCGTTTCAGCCTTTAAATAAGGAGGTAAATGGTTAAATTCTTGACATCCTGAAAATTGTATTCGTTGTTTCGTGGTTTCAAACAAACATCTTATTACGCTGAGATTGAAACTATTTCTTGTATTGAGACTGTTTTGATTTCCAGTGAACTTTATAGTAAGATGGCCTATACTACGAACGCATTTGAAAACGTATAATAAAAGCTGCAGTTTATAGATTCCGCATATTGGCAAAATCGTCGGAAGAACATCTTTATATAAGGAAACAGTCGAAAATGTCATAGGAAGATTTGCCACTATTTTCAATGCCTTTGACTGAACCCTTTGCAAAGATTTTATTTCTCCACCTTTCTTATACAACAGCCAAGCAATTGAAATTGCTTTGGATCAACGCCTTATACGATACACCAATAATCTAGTATTTCGGTCAAATTTATTCTTGAATTTATATAACAAGAGAGCTTGTGCAGACTTCATTTTCAAGTGTTGAATGTGACGATCCCAAGAAAGGTTACTTTAAAGGTATGAGCCTAAGTATTTTATAGTACTGACTTCTCCGATTTCTTTGCTGTCAACATGGACAACTAAGTTCCTGCTGTGAACATTATATGGCCTAAAATGTATAAGATTTGTTTTGTCAGGGTTTAAAAATAATTTATTTATTCGTGCAAATTCTGATATAAGAGAAAAATTCCTCGAGAGATTTTGGCAATTTAGTTGTCATAAAATAAAGCATACCAGCTGAATATTTTCCAAAAATTCGGCAATTTACACTAATAAAAAGGTAATTTTTCCTGGTTTGTAGCTTAAGAAAAGTTAATTGGATTTTACATTTTTTTTTTGTTAAAAATAAGCGAAAGGAAATTGTTCAATATATTTACAAATTAAGATGAAAACATTTTGGAAACTACGGCTTTGTGCACATATTTTTTGTATCAATGTACGCATTTTTCGGAAATTTTAAATTTTGTCGACATTTTGAGATATTCGATGCCGATTGTTTGAAAAAAAAGTCAACATTTTTTTAGTCTAACCGTTAAGTCAATTATAACTACTTCTGGATGCAAAGAATTGTTTTCAGTTTGGATCAGTTGCAATGAATTCAACATGTATTGGCCATAGAATTTATGTGTTTTTGGGCTATGTTGTCAGAGCTTCTTATGCGGCTCTCATAAATTAATGAGAATTTGTTTTTATGTTATTATTTGTCAGAGAACAGATTTTAATTTTGCTTCAGTACTTCAGTGATTATGAATTATTGAAAATCAAATTTTAGGAATAATATGTGATAAATTGCCTTTAATTGCCTTTATTTGAAAATTGTGTACTTCCAAAAGAATATATTAGAATTGATAAGTTTAGAAGAGAGAGAAGACCTGCTGTGTTATGAGATATGAAACTGAAAATTCGCTAACTGTGTAATACTTGCTTAATTTTTTTAAAACTCGTGATGTGCTTTCTATAAACGAATTGATTTATATCTTCATGTCGTATTCAAATTACTGGAATTGAATATTCTAAAACGAAAATGTTATGGGATTCCTTTTCATAAATATGTCATTGTCGCCGTCTGCCTCTATAGTTATCATAGGAAGCCATCGGTTTTGTGAGCCTAGAGTTTTGTTTATCCATTCTTTAATCATTTATTTTGTACTTGCTTAAGAATTCTTAGATTTGTTTCTGCTTCTAAATTGATTTACGCAATGCAATACTAAAGGCTTTGATCTACATGTGTTTTCAACTTTGGTTTGCATCACAAGTTCTTTAACTTGTGGCTCACAGCTAGTCGTGACATAATGAAAAAATTCCGAAAACGTGTTGTAGCTTTCATACACTTTCGAGAAGCCATTTTCTGCAATTTTTGTAGAGATATTATACCATTGCCAAAAAATCGTTAGAATTTGATTAAGTTTTGTAAGCGACTCCTGTGTTCAACACTCTCCCGTAATTTGTGTCAGAAATGCGGTAGCGGTCGCTTTTTCAATATTAACATTTTCCAGTAGTTGGTACTTTTGTAGCTTTGCTGAAATATACGTTTTACTACCCTACCCTCTATGCTTGTTTACGTCTTAAGTTTGTTTTTATAAAACTGAATTGAGGATTGGGGAGAACGCCCTGCTTTGCAGAATATGTTTCAGGGACTTTCGATGATGTATGATTCACATGGGGGCGCCTTATTCATAGTTTGTTGGTTCTTAAGTTCTTATTCTTTGGCATCCAATACCATCAATTGTTAATTAATAACATATTGTATTGTTTACTTGTTGAGTGTCGTCAGGCTAGCGTATTATTTCGTTTGTGATCCGTTCATGTTTTGTTATTTAAATAATAGCAAACTGATATTTGACCTATTTCCATAAATTGTGTTCTTTGGTGTGGGTTTCGCTTTTTGCCAACACATTCAACTATGACACATTTTCTTTTCATAAAAAAACGCATGTGGTGATTGCTTGAGATTTAAAAAAGAATAATTCAAATAATCTCTAATGAGTTGGGCAAACGAGAACATGATATCATACTGAATAAACGTTAATGATTATCTGAATTAATCTATGAATGATAAACGGCGGGTAGCAGCTTTTCTTCATTCATAAAGTTCTTTCGAGTTTGTGTCTTAAGTCTTTTGTTTGGAGTCTTAGGGTCGGATGATTATGAAAGAGTATGTTAGTTAAATTGATCGTTATGGGAATATTCAATCTTTTATAATAACAAATTTTTAACTAACAAATATGCGAATCTAATGCCTGGTGTTATTTTTTATGCAATTCTTACATAATTAAATGTAGTTACCTATAGATTGTTGTTAGGGCACATGTTATGTGTGTCTCATCTATGCTCACATGAGGTTTTAATTATTTGCTATTGATAGAAATTTTAGCAGCTTGAGATTTCAGAATATTTTTGTTTTGGAGCGAAACTAATACGATCAAAAGCTGTAAATGGCAAAGATTTTTTGTTTGAAATTTAACCATATTGTTAACGTTTGTATTAGATATGGTTTGTATTAGATTTTGGTTTATGGAAGAAATTTAAAAGCTGTAGAAAATGTTATTTTAAAGGTGGAAGATATGCATTTCAATTAAACTATTTAGAAAAGACTGTGTTCTACTATATTTAAGATTAGTAAGATCAAAGAATGGATTGAACGCTGAATAGGTGATATCTACTTCACATATTCGTAAATGGCCTATGGTTATACAAAGAATAACATTTTAATAGTACCGATCATATGTCAGCCGATAGATCGTTTCAAATTTTTCTGCACTTCATGTGAAATCTGCGAGAGAAATCCATTAAAAAATCAATTTGATTTAATTTTACTACTGAAAGGAATAATGAAAATTTTTGAGTTTTTTTTAATTATCATCTAATATATTCATTATATATGACAGTGATAAAATTTTGAAAGGATCGTTTTAACTGTGAGCTTTACTATCAAAAAACCAAAAACTAAAAAACTACGAGTTTTATGTATGGCATTATGATGATTTTATGATATGATTTCATACGGGAGAGGAGGGCGCTTCTGACGCATCCACACGTATGCCATTGCCCACAGCTTTCTAAACCGCAATCCATGGCCATGAATATATAAACCTCAGTCTGGCCAAATTTGAACCTATTTGCTTGTATTAAAATTATTATGCAAGGACATTTTTGACTCACTCATTTGTTTACTTTATTGTTTAAAGACTAATATATGCATATTATATTTAGTTAAAGAGCATAAAACATTTCAAAATAAAATTTACAATTTGAATATTTATAAAAAAATATGCTACACCAAATTCTTGAATTTGAGCAAATTAATTTTTAAATTATAAAAATGTAAAATTTGTGGGAAGTTTATTGTTTTAGATTACTTTTGAAATAAATTCAATCCCAAGTTAAAGTTTATATTAATTTTATCTTTAAAATTTTATTGAAAAATTTGTTTGGTTTAGATTGAGTTTAAAAAAGACTCTCACTTTAACATTATCAAATTTCTTTGCAGAATATCTCGATAACTGTCGCTATTAGAGTACCGCAATTTTTGAACTCTTAATCCAACTGTTGGAATCTGCACATCATAAACAAAATTCACACTTTTGGCAAATCATAGAAAATCAAATTTTGTCGTGTCGTATAAAAATAATAGCACAATTAATAAGGCTCCTTAGAGTAGATCTCCAAAATTGCAAAAATTTATAAGATTTGTTAATAAAAGGTAAATTTGTTGCTATCTGTATGTTTATAGAGTTATTACGTGGCTGATTGGCAACTGAAGCTAAAGTAGAACATCACTTAGGAAATATTTTTTATAAGTTCGAGTATTTTTGGGTGGAGAAAGCTGGCAGTAGGATACAATATTAACATGGAATTATTGAAAAGAATTGCAAACTATCAAAATGAAATATCAATGGCATATAGTGAAAACTATGCTATGAAAAATCAATACAGTCTACTTAGACAGAAAAGTGAAAGGCTTCCAATAAATTTTTACTGTAAATATTTTTGCAATTTTAAAAGTATAATTGAAATTTATATTAGACTTGAGGATAATATTAGGTATAACTATTTTAAATAAATCATTTTGGATTCAGATAAAATTAAGTCAAAGTTTCCATGCCAAACAAATGACCCCTACCATTAAAATTACAAGCTTAGATTGAAATTAGCGATTTTATGCTAGTATTGTAGTATACAAATTTTACATCGATTCTATATTGGCAATATTAACCATTTTCAAGATATTTTTCAAGTATTTTTTGCGTAAATGTCAACTTTATCTCCAACATTCTATTTTTTTTCTTGCATTCAGTACATACACTTTTAATATGCTGCCAATTATCTACAAGTAATTAAACATTTAGCAAAAAACGACAACATTTCAATAATAAAAATTCAAAAAACCAAATTAATTCAATATTCTGTGAATTTAGAATTCTTTGCGACAAACAGTTATTAAATACAAACAGTACAAATTAAATACAAATGCAGTGACCAGCTATAAAACATCAATACTTTGCCGTTTCATCGACAACGTACAGAAAAAAACACAAAAACAAAAAATAATAATTAAATAACGAAACAGAATTTTTATTTATTTATTTATTGTGCTTGCTGATGTTTTTTGCCAAGTAATTTTTTATATCAAAGTGCTGCGATAAATTAATTTAAAAGTCAAGGTTATCGCTGAGCGCACAACGACAATCATCATCGTAAAGAAGATGAGAAAGGTTTGCAAAAAATCAGGGGGCGTCGCAGCATTAAAACAACAAATAAAATACAGTTTCAAGAAGTGAAAATTTCAATCTATCATAAAAAGAGGCCAATGCCTTCCTTTTTCGGCAAACTTTAGAATATATCTAATAATCAAGTCATAGTTTGACTAGACTAGAGCTGTTGCAGCAAATTTTGCGACTAAAAGACTAAAAGTATGTTATAGTGAATATATTTATTGTTCAATTATTAAAAACTATTATAATTCAAAATTTATGCTGAGAATGTAAAAACTGAAAACACCATTCAATTTATAGTCTCACATAAATATTTATAATGTTTTCTTTTTCAAATCATAGATTGTTCATTTTATTTTTTTTGACTAAGTTAATAATAAGACTGTTTAGCTAAGACTAAATTGAGTAGTTATAGCACCAATTGGCAAATGATTTTTTAGTGTTTAGGGATCCATTCTCTATCTATATTTCGCTGCCATGAGCTTCGACGAGTTGCCAATGTTGTTATAATTCGAACTCAAAATAAATTTTGTATTTTTTGTATCATTTTTTTGTCGTTTATCCAAATTTCAATTAACTACTTATATTATTTTTCTATATTACCAAATTTTTGACTTTAAATATTTTATACTTTTGTTTTACTTAAGACTTGTTTCATCACATGTTTAATTTCATGTACCTTCATCAAAAAGGCACAAAAATTGTAATTCACCCTTTAGATAAATGTAGAAAAAAGGCGGATTAATGCCAGTCAATTTTACCGTGGAAATTCAAAAATTAAAACACAACTCTTCTCTCTGTTCAATACTTAAAATGTACTTTCAGTGTTTGCAGGTTACGCAACAAAAGTAAGATTTAAATTTATTTAATATTAACATTTTATTTGTCTAAAATACTGAATAATTTATTCAATTTTACCAATTTTACATTAAAAGGTTGTGCTTTTGGTCTTAAGTTTGCTATTGTGTACCGTAAGTTTATTTCAATAAACTTAATTTGCAAACCAAAGACTTAAGACACAAATTTTAAATGTTAAAATCTTGTATTAATTTTTTAATATTTAATAACTACTTTTTCGTTAATTGCAAATGTAAATTGTGAACGATTGGCCAACCTATTAATATTTTTATTAATAATTGTTGTACATGTAATCGCAAGTAATAAACCGGATGTTCCTAATTTGCCAAATGATACAAACGTGGATTTCCAAACCCTATGGAAATCGGCAAGTTTGTAAACATTTTAATTCTGAGATTTCAAATTTTATGGGTTATTCCTTTTTAGAAATAAAAAAGTACTCAGAAATGCAAGTAGTTCTTAAGTTATAAACAGGGACTTTTACGAAAGTTCAGTTTCCTTTCTGTTTTGATATTATAAATGTATTAAAAAGCGTATTAGAAATTTATGCAGTAGTTTCGTCTTGGATGTTTAAAACAGAATCAACGTTCCATGTAATTTTGATTTCGTTGTTGTATAATTCTGATTGGAATGCCGGGAAATGAAACTAATCAAAACTATTTTTGATTGTAAGTAAAAAATACTGTTAAAACTAAACTTAATTCTTTATAATGAAAACATTTCTGTTCTGTTAGTTCTATTACAATTTTGCTCTGTGCCTAGTAAAAGAAAATATCTTAAGGTCTAAGAGTGATTCAAAATTGGATCGAGGATATTGAATATGACATGGGTTTGTTACAGTTTGTTATAGGAGGGATTATATTTTTGTATGTCGACTTTATAGTGGCTGTTTTGCAAAGTTATAAATTAATGAAAATTTGATCTTAGTATGAAAATACTAAAATCATAAGCATAATTTTGACATCAGTAGAAGTTCTTTAAAATAGTTCCGCTATAAACGGAATTGCTTTATGACCATTTATTTTCAGAGCTTCCCTTCTATATTTGCTGCATTTTATAAGTAAAGCCATTATGCTAATTTCCTAACCAACTGAATAAGTTTACTGCTATTATTTTGAGATCTGTGGTATTTTTTAATGATTTATAAATAAAAGATTTTCTCAAGAACACTAAAAAACAATCTAGATGTTTGACACGGAAATTTCATTTGATTACAAGAATATTACGAATAATGTACGAGGTGTGGTATGCGAACCATTTTTCTACGAATTTAGCTATATGCATTTTATCAATTTTACAAGAGGCTTGCAAATGTTTTGGTACGCAAATGTATAACTATTTGAGGTTCCAAATAATTAGATTTTATTAGTTTTAAAAATTATATATAACTAGTTTTGCATATATATATTCGAATATCTCTTTCCGGTTTGTTGTGGAATGAAATATACATATACATATATTGTACACTTAATATTGTTTAACACAGTAAATATTTTATGAGATAAATACTCTTTATACTTTTCCCACAGGAACGTTTTAAATTTATTGATTATTTTAAACGAAGTTATTTAAAAGATTGTGAATTTCTGAGTTCAAGCGTTTGGAGAAACCCTAAACTATGAAGAGTTTTTAAAAAAGTTACAGGTACATTATAATTAGATATTTTTGAATATTACTGTGACATTAAAAAAGTAGGAAAGCCTCGTGCTTTATTTCATTTTATTTCATTTATATATTGATTATTTCCAAATCTTTTGTGATTTTACAATTAAATCTCAATATTATTAATATATATATATATATATATATATATATATATATACTAAGTGAAAATTACCTATTATACTTTTATTTAAGGGATATCTTAATAAAACTTATCAGAAATAAGAATTTTTATGGCATTCAAAAACGTAAATTGCGTACATTACAACACATTTCTAGGACTAGCACTAGCAAAGCAAAATTGAAATCGAAAAATTTTTCGACATAATTTACATTTATAATCAAGACATACTATTTGGGTCAAATCTGACCGCCATATTGGTGTTTTCCATATTTTATCAGTATTCGGAACTTAAGTATAAGCAATGCAAAAAACAAAAGAAAAATTAGGAAATTTGGAAAACTGTTTCTAAATAGAAAACAAGCACAATCTATTTATTAAAAATTCGGTTTCAAACCAGACACAAATAGATGTTATTGACCATATACTGGATAGAAGAGACCTTTGGCACATATTTTAAGAAAATAGTAAAAATACCTGCCATAAGGAGAATTAAAGATACATAGTCGATTGGTCTTCAGAAAAGTCGCCAGAATTTTTCAATTTTCAAGTTTATGAAAACTACTGTCTATGTTGCCCTTGCCAGATTATGGTTGATATATATGGCTATGTCCACATTAAATAGGTTCTACTTATCGATATCAACATCTGCCTTATAAGATATTTATAATACGAGTTTCAAGTTGTTATCTGTTAAGAATTTCTGAAATATTTTTGGTACTGTCGTTTTTAGAATTGCTTTTAAAATTTTTTATGTTTGTTATATGTAAAAATAACTATTTAGAAAGAGCTGACATCTTCATCTTACATTTTATATTAGCGTAAATAAATTACGGTGCATCTGGATTCTTTGTAAACCGTGATTTTTATATTATATTAATATTCATAATGCTTGAATAATACTTTAATTAATTTTATTAAATTCTAACTGATTTTCTTTAACGACATTCCTTAAACACTTACCGTTTGTTGTTATTTTTAAATTGCATGTGATTTCAACACTGTTAGATCCTTCGTGTAAGGTTATTTACTTAATTTGCTTAAAACAACTTTCAGCTAATGTGCATCGTTTTTTTTTTTTTTTTGTTTTTAAAAAAATCACTCTTTTACACGTTTCTATAATCGCAAAACAACTGATTTTTTTTTCTTTGGGGTCTTTTTAGTTTAGTCATAGAAGAAGATTAAATTTTGTGTTAAAATTCTGTTTTAGAGAAATTATTGTAAAGAACAAACGCACACAATCAATTATTGTTAATTCGTTGTTAAATTGCAATTCTTGAATTGATGCAGAATTTTCCTTGGTTGATGTAACTTTATTGTGGGTTTGTTGATTAAGTTTTTCGTTTAGTTAAATGTTGCCTTTAGCTATTACATAGATGCAACTTGTTGATCTTTTTTCTTTTCCTAATTAGGGCATTCATTAAGAATTGTTTAAAATATTCTTTTGTTGTTTTCGAATCTGTGGGTTCTTTCGATTAAAAGAACGTTTTTTCGCGTTTCACAATCTCTATATTTCTTGTCGTTGCTTCAGAAAGCTTTCTTCACTGCTACACCGTTCAATCACTACTTGCTAAGTCTGCCGCTGGCGCGCTTAGGACGACCGCTCGCCTAAAGGTGCTAAAGTAAACTAAACATGTAACGGTAGACTTCAGCACAAGTTAGCCAGCCAAGCGTGCATGGTTCAATGTAGCAAACCCATACACCTTATTCAACGCCAGCAATATCACAACACAACATATCACTTGCCAACAACAACAAGACCAGCCTGCAAACTTAAAACTTTTGCACTTTGCTAAGAATACAACGCAGCCGCAACAACAGCAACAACTGAAATAACCTGAGTAAAGCTCAAAACGACCATGGCATTTTTTCGGGCTCCAAAAAGACCGAACTTCTTGGTGTTTTTTACTATTTCTTAATCAACACGAATGAGCAAACGTACGAAGCGAAAAGTCATAGCGTAACGAATTGAAATGATCTTTTCGGCCAAATGAAATTTAAAACCAAATGAAATTCAAACTTTAACTCATGCTCACGCTCTCGCTGAGTATTAGTTTTTTGACTCTGGCACAAGCAAACAACAACACGTTTGCAAATACTCTTGCAGTCTCACAATTGATTAACTTTGTTTATCTCAGCTTTAAGCCAATCTTAAAGCTTTCAGTTCTTTTGCACAAATGCTAGGACAATCAAACTAGAGAGAGAATGAATGAATGAGAGAGAGAGAGAGGGAGGGAGAGCTAAATAGTATGGCGAATAAGTGTCTGTGTTAAACTCTCGGCGATTTCAGTTAAATTGATTGTGTGTACTTACTCACGTGCTCAAAGTTTGATACAATTTGACCACTCCGTTAAAATAATGGTAGTTTAGCGAGGGGTCACCAAAAGTTTCTTCGATATGAATAGTAATTCATTTAATTATTGATTTGAAAAATATAAATATCGAATTGTAATAGTGTTGATTTCTGTGTGTGTACCTGATGCCATATAATAATGAGTACATACTTGTACATATTATATAATTGGGATTAGAGTTGGTATTAGTAGTGCCGTTCGTCTTAGGATGTAATAGGATTTTTAGTCTGTTTGTTCCTCATGCCTGTTGAAAACATAATAAAAGTCGAATCGCTTGAGTGCATTTTTGTAAAAAAAATGCCTCATAGTCAGAGGGAAATTAATTTCGAACTTGAATAAAAGTAAAATGCAAAAGGAATAAAAAGTAGGAAGCACTTGCTCACATAAGGACTGGTGCAACCTTTACAACAAATGCGCACTTTTCAGAATTCTTGAATGCATGATGGACACTGAAGCACTTGAGGCACAGGGTTTAAAATTATGCAAAAAATGTCTCAGATGTGGATATTTTAATTTTCTAAATTACCTCGATAGAAGTCGAAACTCATATGTTGCGTTAGATGTCTGAAGTTTTGCTCAAAAAATTCCCATAGTGACAAAAAGAGGGTCATTTGAAGTTGGGTAATATCATTCTAATTAGAAAAATAAATAAACTTGTCTCTAGGAAGGAGTTTTGTGAAAAAATGGGAATTTTTCAATATTTTCCTAATAGCTTTGGCGTTTTTATTAAGAAATATGATTTTGAACGAAGTAGACCCCTTACCTATTTGCCAATGAATACTAAAACACATAAAGACTAAACCCAATTTTGGAAAAAAATGGTCCTTTTTCGGAATTTATTTCTATGTTTTTGTCCCATTTTCATAAATTAAAAAAATTCAAAATATTAATTGATGGGTATGAATGGAACTATTAAAAGAAAGACACAAAAGTTAAGAAAGACATTAACAACGAGATCTTTCCATTGGAAAATTTATTAAGCCGTTAGAAGATGACATTTTTGGATGATCACTTATCTGTCAATACATCATAGACGACATTAAGCAGTGCAAGTGCCCCAAGTGTCAATTGAACTATTTATTATTATTTATTATTACTATTTTTATTATTTAAAAGCAATAAAAAGTAAAAATTGATCCAACACAGTTCATACAAATTTGAGACGCACCACTCTGATAGTGGGTCTGGTTATTTAAAATTACTAAAATTATGCTGCCCCAGATGCAATCTTGGCATTTGTTTATTTGAATGTTACTACTAATAGGCTTAAATGGTGGTTAATTACCGATAATCGATTATAACGCGTACTAAGGAAAGTATTCCAAGCGCTTTGGAATTCTGTGTTCCTTTAACAGTTCGGCGCAGTCAGTTCTTTTAATAGCAAGTGGTGCATCTAAATTAGTTTTGATCGCTCCTCGTCATCTTAGAGGAGGCTCATAATTCATATGACATCGTTACTCTTCGATAACTACAGCAACAATATTCTACAGCTTGAATATTGCAGTCTAGGCAATCTGACCTCAGGTATAGCTAGATTTTGCAATAATCTAGATCTGCAATAAAAATGTTTATTTTCCATCATTTTTTATAATTTTTATGTCTGCTCAGAAATACGAGAAATATTACATCACTCAAAGTTATAATTGCCATTGTTCATGTAGTGATCCAACATATAGACTATTTGATATAATTCGATTTGCCTCATTTGTCACCCAAACTACATTTGACGAGTACTTATCAATGCTTGAGGAGCTTGTAGTAACATATCGCCATACTCGATCAAAGATTTGTCCACCATCAGTGCATGAAAGTAGCGTAAGGCTTTAGTCCAAGACGGTAGGAATGATGCTGTCCACAACTTCCCTCATCATCATCGAAAATTGTCTAACTCTGATGGATTAATTGCGCAATTCCAGAACTTTCAATTCTAACTTTTCAATGTTTCATTTTGAATAGTTGATTGTCACAGTTGCCCGTACCAAAAAGGGAGATTAAAAATATTCAGATTTTCAAAATATATGTAATAAGTAAAATATTCAAAATGTTAGAAAATTTTTAAAATATTTGAAATGTTCAAAACATTCGAAATAATTAATATATGCATATTTAAAATATTCGAATTTCTTGAAATGTCCTGACCTAACGTATAGATGGTGCCAGTAGTTTGAGGAAGATTATTTTGGTGAAAAGTGGCAACCGTATAAAACATATGTTTTAAGTCTGAAGGCGCCACGTTGTTTAGTATTTTTAATTGAGCCATGAAAAGTAAACGAACAGTGAAACATGGAAAAATTTGGTCATCGCTGTTTAATTCAATATTTCCATTTGAAAGGTGTCAGTCCAACTAATATTAAAGCAGAGCTAGATTTTATTCTAGGGAGTCTGATCCTTCGTTTATGACTGTAAAATATTGGGTAGCAGAGTTTAAAAGAGGTCGTATAATCTGCCAAGGCGAACACCAATTGAGGTATCTACGCCGGACATGGTTAAGAATATTATCATCGGCTGAAGGTGTGTGAGCTAGCTGAAATGATAGGCATTTCAAAAAGTGTTATACATCGTATATTGACCGAAGATGAGAGATATGTGCGCTAGATGGGTTCTGCGCTTGTTTTTATTGCAGCTTTTAGGTGATTAAATTATGGTAAAAAGGCCGCATTTGGCGAAAAATAAAGTGTTGTTTTATCAAGACAATGCTCCAGTTCACACATCCACTATTGAGATTGTAAAAATTAATGAATTAAAGTTCGAATTGCTTATTCTTTAGAATTTGCTCCCTCGAGAACATGAAAAAATGGTAAAAAAATCGGTGGTAAAAGATTTGTCCACAATGAAGAGGTGGAGTGTGCAGTTGATAGTCGTTTTAAGGAGTTTGACAGTTCTTACTATTATGTAAACAGGGTATAGAAGTTACCATTGGAAGAAGTGCATCGAGCTAAAACGAGATTATATTGAAAAGTAAAGAAAATTATTCCCAACTTTTTTGTGCCTTCTTTGTTTGGTCGGCAAGTTTTGGGACCGCCCTCCTATAATTATTAGTAAAAAAAAATTATACTATTAAATATATTTAGAAATTGTCAATATACTAATAATTCTGTTATCATTTATTTTTTGTATTAGATAGAGCGGAGGTCATATCAAATTAATCAAACGCCGTCAGGTTTGATATTAAAATTAAATAAATTTTCAACGAAAAAGCTCAAAACATTTCAATTAATATGTATTTTTTATTTTTAAGATGTACGAATCTCAACGTTAACAATGGATAAACTCCATTGCCGATGATGAATACATGTTTCGTATTCACTTAAAAATAAAACATTATTTACTAAAATAAGAGAATAGATTAAATAACCGGCACAGTGCAAATGTAAAAAGATTAGTTCGAATTATTTTGAATGCTGATGTTGTTCTAGGAGATCATTTTAGCAACAGATTTTCATTACTATCCGGCACTATTCCAGTTCTTGTGGATAGACCTGTTTTTAAATTGTCTCTATTGAACTAATCCGTATCAACAAATGGTTCTAAAGTAATTCAAAAAGATTTTTGAACTTGTCCTAGACTAACGCAAAAGGAACATCCTTGCATTAAGTTAGACATTCATTGGTGTGTCGGGTGAGCTAATTCAGTGGTTTATGAAGAATTAAGTACGAAATTTCATGCGTATTGGAATCATTATCTTCTGTGAAACGAAGACACTAGATGTAGAAATTACTGTTACATTGTACACAGTTAGTTACAAAAATTAATTGAAAGAGTAGGAATTTCTACATTTTTTGTGTTTTCTTTGTTAGGTTAGTTAGTTTCGGGACCGACCTCGTATCACGAAAGCGTAGCTATCCTATCTCGTGCGCGATCAGTTTAAATTTAATATTGAAATATTTGCAATTCATAATTAAATTATTTCTATTGAACAGTCTACCGACACTTGACATTAATTTCAACGAAGTATTTATAAAGACGTCGCAGGATTTCACTAGATTAGATGTCATATAAATATGTTGAACGACACCAAAAATGCTATTTCTACAAGCACTAACTGAATAATTGTATTAAAAAATTCTTTAAAAGTGTTGGGAAACGTTCTGAGTAAAAGCCTTAAAACCAGAACTGTATTGAAATGAGACAGACCACGATATGCTAGAATGGAGGCTTCATATTTTTATAATTGAGTAAAGAATTCAAAAAAATATTGAATTAGGCATGAAATAGGAATAAAACCAGTATGAAGTACTGAAGTACTGACTTTCTTTTGCTTTGCTGCAAAAGTGTGAGAGGCGTCAGAAGGGGCAGAGCAAACTGTTAAGTGTCTTTCAAAAAATATTCCAAACTAAAGCATAATAGTTTGCATTTTTCTATGAAAAAGTCAAACTATCGATTTTAGAGAAATACAAACAATTATTGACAGAAAAGAGGCGAATGAAAACAATATTGAATACTGAATTAAATGAAGCAATAAATGGGCAAGCAAAGAACAATAAATGAAGCAAAATTTAAAATCTCTTAATTTCTCCGGGAAATTTTTTGCCAAATGTAGAAAGATGATCGATTTTTGCGAAATCGGCCTATTTGTGTTGTATTTGTGCTCTAAGTGGCGTGGCAGTGAATTTTAATCTCATTCGCAGTATTAAATGCCTGATGCGTGCTCAATTACACTGAATATGTATATAAGTTAATTAAGAATACAGAAGTTAAAAAAAAGAGTTCGTATTGCAGGTACATGAGAGGGCGTGGTTATTTGGTAGATTTTTGACGTTTTATTCAGCATTATAATGTAATATTTGGTGCGCAACTAAGTTCCCACTGTTTGCCAGTAGATGGCACCAGCTGTAAATGCTGGTCGATTCTGCCATAACCCAAACGTCATGAGCCAAGCTTAGGCATATGGTGAACATACCGTCTCGACACAATAGTAATTTCAGTATTGACTTCCATTAATGTGATTGAGCCAGGCTCTGCACGAAGAACACCCAAAATACGCGAAGATACACGAAAAAGTGATTCTTCAGCATGACAACGCTCGGACTTACGTGGTCAATATTCCCCAGATATTGCGCAGTCCGATTATCACTTGTTCCGTTCGATGGCACACGGTCTGGTTGACCAGCAGTTCCACTCATATGACGACATCAAAGAATGGCTGGATTCGTGAATAGCCTTAGAAGATGAAACGTTCTACCACGACGGAATTCAAGGTTTGCCAGAAAGATGGGAAAAAGTAGTAGCTAGCGATGGGCTATATTTTCAATGAATCATTTGTAAACATGTTTTCATAATAAAGCTGCATTTTTATAAAAAAAAAACAGCGAGAACTTAGTTGCGCACCTAATATAATTGACAAGAATTTAATTAAGGCTTCGAATCGACCAATTGGTATTGGAGGCACCGGAACGGAAAATTTATTTAAATGTGAAAATGGTTAACTTGGTCATTTATATAGGGAATACCAGAAGAGGTATGACTGTTCTGCCAACTTTCTTGAAATTACGCCAAGCATTACAAACCCACCACAAAAATGCATCCGAGTAAGCAATTGTTCATCACCTTTTTGTGATGAAGAAGAGGAGGAAAATTGCGTATTCACCAATGAACTTAACATTGGAGGAAATTATTATTTTATGGCACCTCTTCTCTATATATTCAAGAGTGATATAGGTGTGATGAAAATTCAAAACTTTGGTTGTAATTCTTCATTATTCAAAAGAATTGCTTTCGGTTCTTAAAAATGTTTCTTTAGAATATTTCGCCAGAAGAAAGTATTTCCATTGAAAAGTGTTTCCTCAATACAAATAATTACACTGAAATTGCTTTTGAAAAAACCCCCTTAAGTTTTGTTTTAAATACAGGGTGGGCCATAAGGGTGTTGGCGGTTTAAATATTCAATTAAAAAAAAACTACGAAACATAAAAAAATATATTTGTATTTTTAAAAAGTAGAAGCATGAGAATTTTTAAGACTTAAAAATAATGTTGTCCAAATGGCTTCCCTCGGCTGCTTGACACTCTTGGAACCGAAGTCGCAAATTTTGGAAGACTCGTTGAAAAGTTGTTCTCGGTATTTTGTTACTTTCCTGAATAATGTTCCTCTTCAACTACTCTAAATTGGTCGGATTATTCTCGTAGACTACCGATTTGAGGTAGCCCCATGGAAAATAATCGCATGGAGGGAGATCGGGGCTACGTGGGGGCTATTCAATATCCCCCCTTTTCGAAATGAGTTTTCCAGGAAAAACATTTTTCAGCAGCTCTATGGATACCCTAGCCGTATGACATGTGGCCCCATCCTGTTGAAACCACATCCTCGAGGTATTGCCTTGAAGTTCTTGCAAAGCTGGCACCAAAAAGTCTGCTAGCATGTTGCAATAATTGTTCGTTCTAACCGTCATCGCATGCCCTCTTTCGTCCTCAAAAAAGTATGGTCCAATAATACCGGTTGACGTTATCCCAGCCCACACGACAAGCTTAGGGCTGTGAAGTGGACGTTCATGCAAGCGTCGGGGATTAGTCTCGGACCAGAACCTACAATTTTGCTTGTTCACATGGCCATTAAGGTGAAAATTGGCCTCATCACTAAAAATCACGTTGTTGAAATTGTTGAACCGCTCTAGCATCAAATTGACAAAGTTAAGTCGGTTATTGGCATCATCGGGTTTTAATTCTTGGACTATCTAAATCGTATAAGCCTTCAAATGCAAATCACGTTTCAAAATTCGTCGTAAAGTTGTTCTTTTGACATCCAAAGACTGACTTCTCTTACGTGTTGACTGTTGCGGATTTCGCTGAACTGAAACACGAACACGCTCCACAACGTCGGCTGATCTTGCAGAAACTGGGCGACCACGAACCGTAATTGGTACTGTTGAGCCGGTTGTTTCGAACATTCTGATCCATTTTCGTATCACATTGGCGCTTGGAACTTCACTTAAATCGTGTAAACCGTGTTCATGCCGATACAAACGTCGTGCAGTAATCACTGATTTATTGTTTTCGTAATACGCTCGGACACAAACTGCGTGCTGCACTTCCGTGTACGGCTCCATGGCGATTAAATTTCCAGGAAGCGGCGCAGAGAACAACATATACCCCCGCCACCCCGCGCCGCGCGTTACCGAGAAATTGAAGAATTAAATCGCCAACACCCATATTCTGATGTTTTTGGTACTTTCCACAAAAAAAAAACCAGCAGACAGGCACTGAATTGGAAAGACACCTATTGTTCCATAGAGTCGAAGATTATACATACTTTACCGTTAATTGAAGTCCACAGCAATGGGACGGACATTAACGACATACGACATACGAGTACGAGTATACGAGTATGTGTTATTTGGTTTCTGAGTATTTGTAATTTTTACGAAATAGGAAGATAAAAAAGGAAGATAAATAAATGTTTTTCTCAAAAACTTTAAATTAGGCTTCCTTAAGTCGACTATCAAAAATTATGTCTTCGAAGCATGCTATGACCCAAAAAACAGATTCTGAAATATTTCTTAACAGCATGTTTTGAATCAATGGTTGGTGCAGGAAGTGGTTTAAAAGTGCTTCGTTGGATGCGAAGTAATAAAGATGTGATTTTTTTTTAGATGACTTTCACTTTTTTTGATGGGAAGCAATGCATAGGACAAACACTTGGGTTCCTGCAGGTTACGGTTACAGTTACGGTTACGGTTAAGAAATTACAGGGAGGAAATTGAATTTCAGAAAATTGGTCAATTTGTGTGGAAAGTGTCAAAAGAGACCAACCGATATAGCCCATTTAGAATCCCCGGCTCTGATTAGACAAATATAAGGCAGTGAATAGTTCTAAGAAATCGCTTAAAGATTTACTGTAGTTATTGTGTCTACCAATCAGCCAGCAAGATAGAGAAACGTCATTCAATCGATTTGAAAGCCATGAAATATATTTGGCCAAATGATATCAATATCAAATAATACATATTTGTTGTCCTCTGGCTGTAATAATAGTTGATAGTAAGTTGAAATCTTCTTTTTGAGGGTTAGGCAATAATCACTGGAAGCATGATTGAAAGTAGTAATTTATCGAGGGAAACATAATTTGATAGAATATTTTAGGAATTTTAAAGATTTTTTGAAAATTTTGCCATCTTCAATGTTCCAACTTTGTTTTCCAAACTTATATTAAATGTTTTTCGATATCTAGACTATTGTTAAGATATTTTAACTTTCAAAATCACCAATTAATTTTTGGAATTATTTGGTAATCGAACTACTCGTAATTTAATCTAAAGTCCACCGCCAAACCATTTGTAATGCTGATATGTAACAGAATTTCAATCATTAGATTATTTATAACTTTTTACATTACAGCGTTTTGCTTTACATGGCCAATAGTACGTGTGTGCGTGTATATCTGATAGCGAATGGTAATCAAAATATGCATAATATAAATTCTCAAATACTTGGCGATGACGCATTTGCCTAAAGATCCGTGTTTCTACATTTTAATTAAAATCTTTGTTCCACATTAAAGAGCGAATATTATTTGAAATCTCTCATAATTTGTTTGATCTTCTTACATCATTCTTTTGGGGTCTGCTCTTTTTGTGCGATTCCATCTATGACATTTAGCTTCGTGTATAAGCACGAATTGAGACGGGTGTTTAGAATGTTTTGTTGTGCCCACATATACGATAAGTTCTTTGTTTGACGGTAAATACATATTGTGCTTATTTGTTGTTTGTGTGTGTGCGTGTGTCTGTGTGTGAAGACTCATTGCGGATTTCTGCGCGTGTGTTTTGATGCACGGATTTCCCCAAAATAAGTTGTCTGCTACAAATGTTGATGGCTACAATTTATTTATTTCGAACAAACGTTTATGATGCTTAATTTGTTGTCTTTGAGATGACGAAATTTATTGTTTTTATGTATAAAAACTATTTAGTGAATTTTACAGTAAAAACACGTAGTTCTAATTGAATTAAAATATTTCGTTATTGAATGATAGTTTGTTGTTTGATGGACAACAAGCAGTGGAATTCTGGGAGAGAACAAACAAATACCGCCAGTTTAATGAGATCAGCTTCAAAACGATGATTTTATTAAATCTATTTTACAATTTTTTTTAAAGAAATACCTGAAATTTTAAAATACTATTCTTTGTTTAATTAAAGTTATAAAAGACTTAAAAGAAAATGGTTTAGTTCGAAAGCAGTAACGTGATTAGAACTTAAGTATCAATGCTTTAAAGACTCTGTTATACTAAAATCTTCATATATTTGCTTTGCAATTTAGAATATTTTGATTTAATCGTGAACCCTTTTTCTGAAATGCACTCAGATTGAATTGCAAGAATTGAAAAGTTATTCTGTAAATTTGATTTTGAACTTATAAACTGGACTGGAAAAAAGTAAAAAAGTAAAAAAATCTCCAATAATCGTTGAAATATCACAAATCTTATTTTTCAATCATTTTTATACTCAATATATTTAAATAATGAAATAAATTGCACAGAATAGTCCGATTTGGTGACTTTGCATTCCCCTAATCGTGATTTTCGTTCAGAATGTTTATTTTAACCTAACAGATTATGGAAATAATGAATCGGCTACAAAATGTTAGAAACTTGCTAATAGATTTTCTCCTTTCTGGGATTTCCATTTAGAAAACAAAACATTTTAAAGGAAATATGAACACGATTTTTAGTGAATGTGTATTAATGAAAAATGTTTTGTATACTACTCTGTACGATATACATCTTACAATGAATAACTAAGGAAATATAGGGTTATCCTAGGTCTGCCTCATTCATAGGCATAGGCGTAACAACGGTGCGGTGGGGGAATGCTCAGTCCCACCAGAACTTTTTTTGGAACCAGTAGCGTTTACAGATTAGGCAATTGAATGAATTTAATACGTCTGGGGTGGTGGGGGGCTATATTCACGTCATCGTTAATATGAAGCCAACAAAATAACATGATTTTACCGTAGGTGATGGTAATTTAGGATTCCGTGTGGTATCACCGGAAAAATCGAAAGATATAAGTCTCTAAGCAATTGCTGTAAATGCTACAGACAGATAGACTGATTTTCAATTTATGTAAGGCAGACATATCAAGTACCAGAAATTTATGTTTCGAGGTTGCTAACACTGTAAATGGCATCTTTGCCAAATTTTACATTACGAGTATATAATAAATACCATTAAGGTTCGAGCTGCGGTTGATGTTGTAGAATAGTATGGTGATTTCGACGATTGGTACAATATGTGATTTTGTTGAGCAAAGAAAATCTACTAAATTTTGTATACGAGAATGAATTTCTGTCGTTGAAACATTCAGAGCATTGTAGAAGATCATCGGTTAACAGACTTTGCCGGAAAGAAATGTTTACAATCGGCACAAACAGGAATTGAATGACTTAAAAATAAAGAGCGCTCCGGACGATCATCAGCCAATGAAAGACAAGTCCAATTAATCCAAGATTTGGTGTTTAAAAACCGACATCTAACGTTTACTATAGATCTTGCTGATGATATTGGAATTTCAGTCAGGTCATTGAGTCCCATTTTACAGGATATGTTGGGCCTCAGACGCATCAAATATCGATTGGCATAAGAAGTACTCAATATTTCCAAAAAAAAACCTTCACGTTAAAATGTGTAAACACAACATTTTTGGCCACCAGTATATTATAAAGCGCATTATTACGGTAGATGGGATTACAATAGTGCTTAAATGTGAGGCAGGATCGAAAAGATCACAGCAAAAGTCACTCCAACATAGAGGCATTACTGAAAGTTTTTTTTTCGATTATCATGATAATGTGACAAATTAATGATATAGAAGCTATCATTTGCGTGAAGGTATTCTCAGAAAAAGATCGGATTTGTGAGCACCAGGACATTGCGCCATTTCACACAGCATTGACACTTTTTGAGTTCTCCGTTAAAAATTATACCAATATTGCTCCACTAACATTACTCTACTGCCACCATTTTCGCTTGAATCACCGTGAGAATTCTGGCTATTCCCTTAACTCAAAAAACCACTTGGGAAAAATGGTTTAGAGCCCATTAAAGCCCATTCAATGTGAATTGCAGGTGATTCTGAAGATCGTCCCGGAAGCTGATTATATATCATGCTTCGAGGATTAAAAAACATGGGTAATCGCGCATTAAATAAAAACAATAAATTCAGATCTTATAAAAGGAAAAAATAACGCACTGCGAGAGATTTTAAGCAGTGTAATCATATCCGCCAGTCAGTCAGACTGTCGGTAAACCATCTCAAAAAAGACGTTCGATCAAAAGACCAGGAAGACGAGCTTTCAAATTATGTAAGGATAGTAAATAGAAATCCACTATTTTTCCAATAGATGCATTTAGAAATCTTATTTTGCGCTGCGTAAGTGCGATCGTGTTACGCTGCATGGCAAGGAGCTTTTGAGGTGTGTTTGGAGGGATTGGTAGGTTATTACCTACTATGAGGCGCCCCCTTACGGTGGGAGCTGTGCTGCCAACAATTGGACTGTCTGAAAGAAGTAATCGTGCTCCATCAGGACGACGTCACCTTTTTTTCCCATTCTAAGCATGATGTGTGGCAAATTTGTTCAAATTTGGTACAATCGATTGGAAGATATGGAGTTAAGAATATGTGGGGTAAATTGATAATTTATATGGGAGGTACTAGAACGGGCGTGGTTAATTAATCGATTTTCATCCGATATTATGGAGAATTGAAAAATAATATAACGTGTAAAAATCTAGGCTGTTACAGGCTATTATTTAGAACTTACAGAGTATCGATTGACAACGGACTAAGATTTGAGTTGTTGTAGGCAATGGGTGAGGAGTAACATGGAGAAATTTAAATTTGGAAAATCGGGCAATTCGTGTAGGAGGAATGTAAGTAATGATTATTTTAGAAATTATATTTGGTTGTGAAAAAGTTTTACTTCTTGACAAAGCTGTTTTAAAAAAGAATATTTTTTTTTTGAGAAGTCGAAGTAGGAGTTCACTGTTAGTTGTAACATTAATGAACGATTGGGTTTTTGGTGCTTTTACATCTTTTGCTTCTTGACAAAGTTGTTTTACTGAGTAATATTTTTCTTTTTTTTTTTGTGAAATAGGGATAGATGTGCAATGTTATTAGTGAAATGTATTAAAAAATTGTCTTTTAAATGCTTTTACATGTTGCTCCAAAACAAAACGTGCTTGTTAAATCTGCATAAACGTTCAATGCAGATTGCAAATATCTATTTACTACCTACTACGATCTGAAAAAATATTATGCCGTTTTAACAACTTCCCTGATGATTTAGGGCAGTTATTGCGCCAGCCAGCCAGCCAATCAGAAGGTTGATTAAAAAAATCATGAAACAAATTCTGTCAAAAGTTAGTTCGTACTTTAAATGTTCCCTTAGAGATACCAAAATGTTGCTGTATCGAATTATATATTCCTTTAGGAGAAGATATGACGAATGTTTTCAGTCGATATATTATTGCATATTCTTTTGTTTTAGAATGGAATGAATGACATTTTTCGGTACTTTTGGGTATTTTTTCGGGACTTTTTATATTACTTGGATTATATCCACATATATACAACAACTATCCACATATTTATATACTCGTATTTAATAGTGTAAGAATCTAAATGTTGCCCGTGAGTCATTGCCATGTTCCTCCTTCCACTCAAATAAATCTTGATGCTGACAACTTCACAAGATTAAGACCGCCTTAAGTAAAGGCGTTTCATCTTTAGTGCAAAAAATTATCAAATTAAATATTTAAATTTATTTATGATAGTATAAAAACTGGATTCAATTACCCCATGGTTAAGATAACAAACAAACTAAACATTGTTAGATAACATTTTATTCGAGTTTCTTATAAGCCTCTTCTTTAAATCCGCTGGCTTTATGTCAAATTTTTGTATGTTGTTATCAGCATTTTAATATTTCAAAAGTATTTTAGGTGGTAACAATTTTTTCACTTCAACTCATCTTTGCATACAAAAACAAAAAACGTTTAAGTCATTCCACTATTTTAAAGTTTTGAACGAAATGTGAACAAGTTTTTTCTTTTTTGGTTTATCAAATTACTAATAAATAATTACCAGGAGAGGGGAATATGAAGCCAAAAAGAACGAGTTATGAAACACTGCTTATGGCGGTACGAACAAAATAGCAAAGTCCAGTCAAATGGACAGAATTTCAATGTGTGAAATGTTCTTCTATGTTAGAAAAAATACAAATAGAAAAATGTTAAAGATATTTGTTTTACTACGACCATTAAATGCCAAACATAAATTATTTAAATAAATTCACCACCATCGAATAACAAATGTTCCAAAAAGGTCTGAAGCTCGTTAGATTTGTACCAGCAGCGCATAACCATATTACTCATCATCATAATCATAATCATGATCCAACATCCACCATCTACTACGTATATGAACAATGCTGATATCAGAATCATAAAAATGTTTTCCCACAATTAATTCTGTTTTAATTTTTGTGTTTTGTTTTTGACAATAAAGATTGTTTGGTTTATTAACTCATGTAAATAAGTGCATGACGGAAATTATCAATAAACAAAATGATTGAAATAAAGTCCCTCCCTCCCAATAGATCAAGATAAAAGTGTTACGGTGATTTGTAATGAGATGTAAAGGCAAACATGTAAATTCAGAATTAATGGCAAAGATTTGTAAAGAATACCACTGAAAAATATCTTACACACGCAAATGAGAAAACAATGCAAAGGAACGTAAAACTAAAAAATACTGATTATTTGATTCATTTCAATTGTGTTAACCGTTAAAAGTATTTTTTTTTAATGAAAACTTAATTTAAAATGTTTTGCGGTACTGAGCCGAAAGAACAGAGAGCATGTAATACATTTTTTGATGATTTTTTCAAGACTTGTCACTTAATGTTATGTTACTAATTGACCTACTGATCATTGCCTATATCAACTGCCTTAGCATTAAATCGTAAAAATTGGGGCATACATTAGGCCGAGTCGTTCTTTAGTCAATCATCCATTACGGTTGAAGTTCAGTCAAAGAATTATTTTGGGCACTTCCCCAAATGTTATCGTTTTTGGTTTCTTGTAAATTGTGTCTGCATTTGAAATTCGATTTTAATACAGGGTGTCCGTCGGGAAGGTATACTATTTTGTTTGTTTAAAATTTTTGATTAAATGAAAGAGAGTGGATCTTATATGATAAATGTTTTACTTAATGTCGGTAATTATATATGGAATACAATATCAGATAAATGCCCGTCTCTGTTAGTCTCACAAATGCGAGCCCTTTTGAGTACATTTTTCATTAAATTCTCACACATTTCACGTAGTATTTTATTAATTTCATCACGAATATTTTGTTTGAGTTGCTCAATCGTTTCTGGTTTATTTGTTTGCATAAACCTTTCTTTTCTAATATCCCCACAAAAAGAAGTCCGGAGCAGTCAAATCAGGCGACCGTGGAGGTCGCTTGATTACAACTTGTTGTGGAAAGAGGTCTCGCAGTAATTCCATTGTAATCCTGGCTGTATACGATGTGGCACAGTCTTGATGATACCACATGTTAATCAAACCCAAAGTATGCAGTTGTGGCGTTAAAAAGTTTTCAATCAAATCACGAGATCGCTCCCCATTGACAGTTACCGTTACGTCGTTTGCAGTTTCCAAGAAGTAAGGTCCAATGATTCCTCCTGACCAAATTGCACACCAGACTGTCACTTTTAATGGATGCAAAGGTAACTGATGAATAATTTGGTTTCCCATTGCCCAGAACCGACTATTCTGTTAATTCACATATCTATTCAAATGAAAATGAGCTTCGTCACTCATTATGATTTTATCATGAAAATCGGGGTTGTCATGGGCGAGCTGTAACGTCCTATTGGCATATGTACGGCGGCGTAAATGATCTTGTGGAAGAATCTCTTGAGTCAACTGAATCTTAAATGGAAACAAATGCAAATCCTTGTGCAAAATTGTGGCCAAAGTTGTTCTTTATAGACTAAGCTCCTGAGCACGGCGTCGAATTGAGGTTGATGGATTGTTTTGAACACTTTCTAGAGCAGCAGTAATGTTTTCAGCCGATCATGCAGTACGTTGTGGTCCATGCTTGGCTCTTCAGCTATAGACCCTCTTTCTTCGAAATCATTCACTACACGATAAATAGTGCGTCTTGTTGGCACGTTGTTTCTGAAAAACATTTCACGTAATTTTCTCATTGTCACCATAACCGATGATTGATTTTGATAAAATGTTTTAACGATTAAAACATGTTGGTTTATCGAATATTTTGCCATAATAAATTTGCCACGTCTCTACTTCACGACTGCCAAATATGTTCATGGTTTGATAAGAGCAACAGTTCATTCTTTAGTCATTTTTTATTTTTTATTTTTTAGTTGAAATTCATTAATTACTCATTAAAGTAATTAAGTACTCATTAAAGTAATGTATAATTTAATAATTCGAATAATCAATTCTCTACTTGGTAGTTTCAGGTCTACACTTTGTTATCCCCAAGTTATTATCATTTCTGGTATTGAACACTTGTTAGTTGATTACAAATGTATACTGTGGTCTCCTATATTGCGTAAGCGTTTGAATACATACAAACGTAAGGAGTTCCTTCAGATAAATACCATGTACAGGCAAAATGCTTGGAAATATGTTTCTATGTAGCAAAAGTGTTAAATATATTACCAGCAGATTTTCGATGGCTTTCAAGACGTTGTTTTGGATTCTCAGCAAAGATTTCAGTTACGTTCTTTTTTTTTAATTATAGCCATATAAAACAACCATATAATTCATGTTTTACTGTTCTATTGAACTTATTTTTGAACTTATGTAATATACCTACTATGTACTTGAGGCTGATTTATTTTTTAAATGTTTAAAGTGTTTATTCTTGCACAGATTACTTTGTAGGTGTAAACCTAAATACTTTAGAATCGTGGGACATATTTCCACTTTAACGTCAACTTAGAACAACACACTTAGAGAAATCACATTTATATATACATATACATATATATCTATATATATATATATATATTATAACTCGCCTGATCTCACAACGCACTTGATTTTTCCTCTATACCTCCTCTATACTACCGCCGAATATTCGCGTTTTCTAGTCATTCTGGTCATTCCCCAAAACTTTAGATATTTTATAACGCCCCTCAACTAAGGTTTCCCTCAGAACATCAGGTGTTTCACCCCTTTGTTTCGTCTCAAACAACATTACAGTTGGATGTTCTGCAATTGACCTGCTTTTAACGCTTTGGTGAATATTATCATCAATACAAACTTCAGGCTCGGAATTCGTTCCTGTCACATTTAGAACTAGTTTATTTATTTGATCAAACTCGCTTATTAAGGACGCATTGCATTCAATGTATGATCTGGCAACTATCTCCTGCTAGCATAAGTTATCTGCATACATAAAGATCTTTCCAGTCAATCCTAGGTTTCCCACATCATTGAGATATATTTTAACTAACAAGGGTTCAAGTACACTACCTAGTAGTACACCGCATTGAGGTCTTTTATAACTGTTGACTCATACATATTGTTTTCAGTCCTGAAGATGGTTGCCTAAAAGAGTTTTTTTTTTTTTTTTGTAAAGAAATCCATTACAATTTTACATTTTCTAACATGATGCTATGATATCAATTACATTAGATTTAAGGCCTTAAAAGCCTAAAATCATAAAACACTTCAACTACTTCTTTATAATCATATCCTAACCCTTTACATATTTATTTTTACATTTATAGCAGTTTCCTCAGTGTCACAGCCCTTCTTAAAACCCTACCACGTAATCATTTAAAAGACTGTACCTTTCTAGGTACAGTAATAGTTGATTATGCATTATTCCACCAAAAATGGTATTAAATACGGGTAGTATTGCAATTGGACTATGATATTTACTACTGATGCACGTTTTTAATTGGGAATGAGAACTATCATAAGGATTTTTAAGATTTATCTAACCTTTGCCAAATGAGGCGCAATAATATCACAAGATTCTAAAACGATTTTAGAGGAAATGTCATAGTCTAGATAGTTTTGATATAAATTTCTTTAATTCGTTATCTGTCGTAAATCTGAAATAAAATATGCTATTTTTGTGAATCAATGTTCTCAAAGAATTGAACATACAGGTATAAATATGTTCAAACTGCATTTTTAGTTCCTTGATTGATTGTCGCTAAGTATTTCATTTCCATTCGCATCTTTGATTATATTAAATAGCTTTGGTTTTCGTTGTTCCTACAGTATGGTTTAGAAATGTCCATCCTTTTTTTCCAGACGTCAAATTCTTGCAGTGACTTCTGGTATCCCGATTCTTATTCACCCTAAAGATTTCTTTTTTTCACATTATTTGTTCGTGATAGAACTTTGCGAGATTGCTAGCTTTTCCGATATTGGTTTCTAACACCGAGATTGGAACAAATTGTGATTTTACGTCATTATTTGTAAAGTTGTAAAATTGTAAGTTTACAAATGTATTATCGAACGTATTACGATGCATAAATGTAGATTATTCTGATATCAGCGTTGGAGATCAATAACAAAAGATTGACATTTTATATTACTGTCTTGTGGAAAAATTTAGTTTAAAATTTCACTACCATTTTGTTTAAGAAGTTTAATATTCTATGAATCTTTCGCGTTGAAAGTGTTGATTTTTATTTTTGAATAAGAAGACTGCAGTTGCAAATTTTAAAATATATGATTTGTTAAATTCGACGATTTACACCTAAATTCGTCGAAATCACTTAGTTTTATCATCTCTCTCTTAATATACCCGTACAAATCGCAACATGCGGGTATATTAGTTATAATTCATAGAAATAACATTAGGTGAGCTTCAGTTAACACGATTATTAACATGATAGGTGGACATTTTCAAATCTTTTAATTGCTTCGCTGCCTTCAAACATCCGTTTCGATCTAAAGCCTACTTCTTATAGAGGGTACTAATATAGAGATTCCAATTCGGTCATGACTTCAATGTCATCACAATGATGATGTACATTCTTCTACAGCGTAGGTTCGTGGTAAAAAGACACGTAATGAAAAGGGATAAAAACGGTACCTGTCATAGTTCATAGCAAATTATTATTTTGTGTTTGAATATCTGCGCTTACAAGGGGAAACTAATTAAGTTAGATTTTGAATATTTTGCAAGAAATCATTATTACGAAACTTTGATATAATTTTTGTAACATATGGAATCTTAAAATGATGCTTAGACAATAAATCCATTTTAGTGACGTAAACTATAAGCTATATTATTGTCGCTTGCATTAATATAGAGAAATATTATATAATTTTTGAAAAATCTGTGTCTTGAAAAATGACCATAGCTTGTTAGCTTAATAGGGAGTTTTGCAATGCGGATTGAACATGAATGTGCGCCTAACTAAGGATAAGGATAAATAAGTAAGGATTAATCACGGATAAAACCAACGTTGTCCTAAGTCCATACTCCTGTATTGTGTAGTTATGCTGTAAGAGTGAATTTCCCGATTCGAAACTAAACAGCAGTCGCCTTTCAAGACAAGTCAAATCAATCAAAATTTGTTTAGGTACGAATAAAAGTACTTCAAAACCTATATGTTTTTTCAGATAAACCTTTATTTGCCAGATGTGTCTGGAAGAAACAACAGAAACAACATCATGACAGTAAAAGTTAAATTCAAAATATTGAATTGAAGGACAAATCGCCATACAGCGCTAATTTGATAACACATGACTTCATATCGTTTTCCCTCATCTATAGTAAATTGCAATTTATTGCAATTGCAGCTCAAATGCATATTCGTACTAGAAAAAGTGTTAATTTAACCGTACGCAAGGGTGAGCGCATAATGGAAATTATGAATACTGTACGGTTGTAGTTGGACCGTGACACGATGGTTAGTACCCGCGACTATCGTTCGTATAATCGTAGGTTCAACCCTGCATACAGCCACATGTCATTATTCGAGCGGCTATCATTTCGATGTGTCTGACGGACACTTCGTGTAGTTGAGTAATCGACAAGTCTTATAAATGCTTGTTCGGAATCGTTATTAAACTGTAGGTCTGTTTGAAGTAGTCGAAAAATAGAATGTGTGTAGGCTCACTGAATGTGAGAAGCTCTCCCATATCTCATTCATGAGATGCAAGGAAATTTGTTTTTTGTATTATACTTGGAAGATACGGAGTAGCACTATTTAAAACCATAATCATTTTTACACCGCCGCATTTATTGCGGGCGTTGTTACCAAAGAATACTAAAATGCCAATTTTCATTGAAAAAACCGGTTAAGCGCAGGGTTTATTTAGCATAGTCAGAATATAGCCGTTTTGTGGTTATTTTGAAATTAATTCCATTATGTTTTTCATAGAAACTCTCATTCCCATAAGAAAAAAAATTGGGACAGTCATAACCTTCTCTTTAGGCGAATTTTTCACTCACAAAATCATTCACCCCAGACAGAAATTGGTAGTAATCTTTTGATAAAGGGTCCAAATTATAAAGTGGATGTACTAGAACTTGCCAACCAATTATTCGGAGCTTCTGGCGGGTCATTATCGTTGAGTGCAGCCTGACGTCCTGACGGAACATAATTCCTCTCCTATGACCAAAGCTTTTAGGCGATTGCTTCTTTCAGATAGTTCGGCCTACGTTAAGAGTTTGGTGTTTTTAGATGGACGATTCCCTGCCAAACCCACCAAACACATAGAGCAAACATTTTCCGACCGCCAACCTTAGCTTGGCCAGCGTTAGTGCTGGCTCTCTGCTATTTAACCACGACCATTTGCACTTGAGGTTGTCGCAAATGCCCCTTTTTTATCATCAGCTATCATCCGATTTAGAAATGTGTCCCTATGGTTTTTTCTAGTGACACTGGTATCCAGTTTTATCCAGCCTTATTCAAGTGCTTGCAAACGGTTTTTGTGCAATGTTTGGCCATGACATGTGCTCACCAACATTATGATTGGCAGTATCAGGACCACACACAACCATCTGGCTTCCGGTTCTTCCCTCATCGAAGAAAAACTGTTAATATGGCGTATTTGGCGTATTTGTTGGAGTCCATTTCTCTTGTACGTTCAAACAGTACTGATTCAAATAGTCACGAAATAGTGTGAGTTCGTACCTTTTTAAGGCCATCTAATTCATCTACCCGATCGCACTTACACAAAGTGGACTACAGATTTCGAAAGTCGTCTATTAGAAAAATATTGGATTTTTTTCTGCTATAACTTATGTTATGTATGAGAACAAGACACGTTCGTTCTGTTTGATGAGGTGTTAGAATATTGTAAACAACACGGTAACTGAATGTGATACACGTAAAGTGTGCCAAAGCATGGCCTGGGAATGAAAATTAGCAGCATTATTGCTTCAACTATATCGTAAATACAAATTGGCCAATTTTTCAAAAATTTTTTTTCTTCTATAATTTCCCATACATCTGGGCATCTCTCAAAAAAGGTCGACCACGAGTGAAAAATTCAAACTGCGCAGAAAAATTTTTTAATGCCTAATAATAAAAGTTAAATACCTATATTTTATAAATCTAAAAGCGTTTTTATTTTTTTTAATTTTTTGGCCGAAATATACCATGGCAAAATAAAAAAAAAAATTGTAGGCATTTTGAGGAATTATACCTACATTTTTCTTTGTGTTTTTAGCTTCTTCAAAGTTAGATTGTATTGTTGCTGTAATATAAAAATGTTCTACCAACAACAATATTAGCATTAGCTGTCAAGCGTTTCAAATGCAAGCAGCTGTCAGGTGTTCAACAAGTGGATTATCCCAGTTACGAAAATATAATAATCGGCTCCTGTCAAAAAGGAAAAACAATTTTATTGCTGTCTAAAATTTGTCGCGTCCGGAACCGTAAGCTCTGAAGATTCGTTAAAGTTTTATAAAAAAGACTTAAATTAATATTTTATAGATGGCACGAACATCCAAAGTTACAAAAAGTGAGAAGGCAAAGAAGTATAGGGAGAAGATAAGAACAGATGACGCAAAATGGAAAGATTTTAAGAGGAAAGAAGCTCAACGAAAGCGAGAGTATAGAAAAAAATTATCGGAAAAAATGAAAAGCGACAGCTCTCTCTTGGAAAGGAAAAAGGAAAAGGACCGCGTTAGGCAGCAAGTATTGCGACAAAAAAAAGAAAGATATCAATATGACTGTTGATAGTTTTCAGTGCAAAGTTTACAGCTCTAAGCAAACGAAGGCAAAAGCTATTAAAAAAGTTGAAAAAGCACTACCAAAAGACGTAAATAAAAAAATAGCTCTTCTCACATCTTTGTGCAGAAAGTATATACCCCCAACAATGGATGCGAACGTCCCAAAATCACCAATCATCCAGAAGCGTGAGGAATTAGTTGAAAAATTTTATTTGCAAGATGGAATCACCATGCAAGCTCCAGGATACAGTGTTAATTAACGGGAAAGCAGTAGCAAAACGTTTTATGCTTATGACTGTGGAAGAAACATATCAACTTTTTAAAGCTGAATATACAACGGAAAACATTAGCAGAACGTTCTTTCACGGTTGCAGGCCGATTTATGTGAAGCTAATTAATCACTTACCACACAATATGTGTATGTGTAAGTATCATGCCAATTTCAATTTTTTGCTAGAAGGTTTTGCAAAGATTATACCGTTGATTCCGGCTAAACATGACTTGTTTCTAAAATCAGTTTGCTGTGATGTGATGAATGAAAAGTGCATGGCTAATGAATGTAAGAGCTGTGTTCACGATATTAAACACGATCTAATTCCAATAGAGTTCCTCAAGAAAATAAATACAGAAATCAAATGGCAACAATGGAGAAAAATAGATAATCGTATAACCCGTAACTGGACTATTGCTCCATTAATCGACTTGATTCATGATTTAGAGACTCGGCTACCTGCTTTTAAAATGCATTGCTTTGTTAAACGTTGCCAACAAAACTATTTTGAAAACAAAAAAAAAAAAAATATAGCAGCTAATGAACTAGTAATGCAGGTTGATTTTGCAGAAAACTATCGCCTAAGCTGTCAAAACGAAATTCAAGATGCCCACTTTAGTTACAGCCAAGTAACACTTTTTACGTCTGTCGTTTGGGTTCGTGGTGAAACAAAGTCGTTTGTGGTTATCAGCGATAATTTGAACCACAATAAATTCGATGTTTATTGCTTTATCTCGAATATTTTGAACATATTACTAAAGCAATACGAACGAATTACAAGCATTTACATTTTTTCAGATGGGAGCAGTTCCCAGTTCAAAAATAAATTTATTCTGTCTAGTATTCCCAGACTCGCTACTACATTTAATTGCGGAATTTTAGAGTGGAACTTTTTCGCCACTTCACATGGCAAAGTTGCTGTGGACGGACTAGGTGCCGTGGTGAAACGAAAGGTATGGCAAATTGTTAAAGCAACAAGTATTACTCTCGAAGATGCTTCATCCTTTTATGAATGTGCTAAGAATAGCATTGATGGAGTCATCATTTTATATATCCCTGGAGATCAAATTCACAGTTTTTCAAATCAACTATCAGAGATATGGCACAAGGTTCCAAATATCAAAGGAGTTAAAAGTTTTTATTGGTTTTCATATTTGAACAGCAAATATATTAAAGTTGCTCGAACCGCTTATTCCTTAATGAAACAAATTAAAATAGACCAATCTAACAGCTTTTAATTTTAATTTTTCCTTATTTAATTACTATGTATATTATGTAACTTGAAGTAAATTTGTTATGTTTTATTTTCATTAAAATTTGTGTTATAATGTACATCATTTCTGTATTTAATTCCCCTTAGAAAAAATTGTCGCGTCCGTCATGTCGCGTCCGTATTCATTACAGCATCAATTAAAAAAGGTTAAGAGATTATTCTCGTATTTCATAAGTCTACGAACAAAAGTCATCATTTGACCTTTATTTACATGTATATGTTGAAACACAAAGTTATCAAAATTCGCTGAACTTTGCATATTTCTATAAGAGCTTCAAAATAACTTCTATTTTTTGTCGCGTCCGTTTCATTGTATAATTGTTTATAAGTTTGTAGTGATTTGTATTAAATCCTGCGAATATCTTCTAAAATGCAGTACTCGTTCAGTGCTTTAGAACACTAAAAATATAGATCGAATTTTTCTCTTCTTTCTTGTTTTTGGAGTAGTTAAAAGCGTACGAATGTCGCGTCCGCGCCACTGGGAGATGCCCATGTGGCTGATTCAATCTGTCAAACAAATTCGGCACACATTATAAGTTTGACAAACTCAGCTTAGGTGATCAAAGCTCGCTATGTAGTCATTTTCATTCGGCCTACTTATACAAATTTAATTTTCTTTTTAATTTTTCATTCGTAAACAGCGGTAACTTGAATTTTTATCAATTACATTATATTGTTATTGACAAAAGGTGCAAAAACCAATCGGACAACCACGTCTTTTCTGGTATCTGCCATATATTCCTAGATTCCGAAGACTGTTAAGTTATTTTTTCTGAATGTTACGACAATTTGATAGAATTTTTTAATGACGATTTCATGTGTGAACTCGTGCATGATTTCGCAAATATTATCAGAAGTCATGATTCATTTTATTCACTTAATTGCACCACAATCACGCACATTCACGTGGTTCTTTCTTAATCTAATCACGTTGAAATAACAGTATCACGTCACTTGAACACCTCTAATTTAAAGCGAAAGCTGAATTACTTCAGATTATCATTAAATTTCAGAATTCATATCGAACACTAACATTATTTTCTACCTGTATAAAGGATTAGATTATATTCCAATTCGCATAAAAATTATAATCAAAATCAATGCTCAGTCCTGCTGTATTTTCAATAATTCTTTTCTCTGCGCACTACCACCACTGTACGCTTGTTAAGAAGTTCACATCCGCTCTGAATACTTTCGGAAAATATAGCAAATTGTGTTCGCTTATTCAATTATTTAATAATGGTTACATCTGCTAAACATGACTGTGAAGAATTTGTCGTAAATTGATTAACATCCAAGCGTTGTGGCCTCCGCTGGGAGATGTTGTTAGCATTCAACAAAATCACGAAAATAGGAATAAAAACAAACTGAAACAGTTATAACGAAATTAAAATTTCATACTTTTTCTGTGCTCAATAATAAATATTCAAAATCCGGGGAGAGATGTTAAAACGATACGTCGACCAGTTGTTAACAAATCACGTCTGATCATAGAAAAGTGGCAGTCTGTACAGAAGCTCAGAAAGCCAACTATAACGGCAGATGCGTATCCGTGGTAAAAAAATGCGATTATTACGCATGAATTGGACAACATTGCTTGGCAATCAATAATAATGCGGACAACAAAAGAGCGACAGCAACAACATAGACGTTGACGCTAAGAGCAACAGCAAAACGCGAGTTAAGTTGTAAGTAAACAACTTCACTAAAAAAAAATATATTTGGTTCCCGTCAACGGGGAACTTTCACACAATGAAACACGTCTTTACACTTTTACTATCAAGTTTATTCTGATTCTTGATCAATCGTTTAAGTTTTTCCTTAGTTAATTAATATTGTTGACAATGCAAAAGATGTTTTAATTCTAAAAATGAATGTGTATTATGCTAACAATGTAAAAGATGTTTTATCGAATGTGTTGCAAGCGGAAGTGTCGAAGTGTCAGCAAAAATGCTTGCACAGCGTCTACTTAAAATTATTGGAGGAAATGCATTGGATAGGTCAAAGAGGTTCACACAGGTGTTGAAGGTGGAAGGGAGCTTAATTCTATGGAATTATATTGGTATTTTAGGTTGGCTTAATTCTATGGAATTGTATTGGTATTTAGATTGACTTAATTCTATGGAATTATGTTAGGGTGTTATGTATGGTGATGTAGCTTAGTGGCTGGGGTGTTAGGGTGTTGTAGACGGTAACGTAACTCGCGCCATCGATACCACCAGAGAGTCACCATATTCAAACGAGAAATAAACTCGAAAGCGGAAACTCTTAAAGGTCATATCGAAGCAAATCGTTTCTTAGGTCCACCATAGCAAAGTGAAACACTGAGCGGGCATACACCAGTTTCTTCACGTATCGGGTTATTGGGAGAGATTCACATGGTTGATTGGGTTTGACCCAAACTAGTTTGAGTGCATTTACATATCAAGTCAATCTACTGCGATATGTAGGGAATTTTTAATTTGTCACTTTTCTGATGAAAAAATTAAACGGTGACGAGGTGGTTGTGAAAAGCTCGGCACAATTGTAAAGTTAAGAGAAATGTTATCAAGAAGTGCAACAATTTATTTAGATTTTTGCTCCGACCATCAAGACAGGAAAATGATGCGGTATGCCATAAATTTGAGACACAAACAAGATGTTCTCAATCCGATTCCTCTGTTTTTTCCCCCAATTTTATACTTTCCGGATTTGATACGGCAAAAATGTAACATCCAGAAGTAAGTTTCGGAAGTGCCAAGCATTTTTTGTTCAAATGCGTTTTAGCCTAATATTCCTCAGATCGTAGTGAATGTGCTTGTTGTGAGTGGGATATGTCGGTATACGTTGGCAGTTTGCCAAACTAAGGTTTTAGAATGAAAACTGATCACATTGCCACACCAACTCTGGTACTTCCCATACAAATTGATAGATTTTTCAATCAATCGTTTGTAATTTCTAATTAGTCGGCCGTACGAATCTAGATTTGTATCCATTATATCGTTTTACAAGTGACCGAGCGTGACTCAATGTTTTGTGTATGCAGCAATCGTTCACATGATCGCGGGTTCAATCCCTATCATTATTTGAGCGGCAGTCACCTCGATAAGTCTGACGAACGCTTCGAGTAGTCGAGTAATCTACAACTCTAGTAAACGTTTGCCAAACTGTGACATTTGGAATCGTGGTTAAACTGTAGGTCCCATCGAGCGAGTCTAAAAATAGATGTGTAAGCTCACTGAATGTGACAAGCTATATCCTATATCTCATTCAAGGGATGGAAGGGAGTGTGTTTTACACTATCTTGGAACTCTCTATAATATAGGAGAAAAATCGATCAATTGGCTATGCCCCTTCTGACACCTCAAAAAACGAAAAAACAAGATTTATTCTATATAGTCTTGTTTCCACGTCTCCAATCGCTTGTACTAAACACAAATTTCCCATATATTATAGATTTGGCAATCTAAGCTCTGATAACGAAAATGGGCGACGTTACCACGCCCGTTCTGGTACCTTCGATACAATTTGATTTTCCATTCTAATCTTTAATTTGTAGCCTGAAGTTAATTAATTTTTCATCAAATGTATTGTGAAAAGAGTGAAAAATCGACGCACCATGCCCTGTTTGGTAACCCCCATATAAATCATCTTATTTAACTCATATATTCGTATATTCCTACCTTTGCTTTAATTAAGTTATGTTTAGTGTAAATGACCTCGTATTAGTTATTCAGTGCTGCGAATGAGTATAGATTTCACTGCCACGCCCCTTAGGGTACCACAAACTGCCTGATTTGGTTTTGATTTGATGGGTGGTGCCTCTACATTTCCCAAACGGAGGACTTTAGAAAGTCATAATTTTGATTCTTTTATTGTGTTTCAATTCAGAGGATTTTTTGCAGTGGCAAAGGAAAGTTAGGTGAAGGTATATGCAAATCAGTCTCTGTACTGGTTTATTTATGCATTCCAAAGCTAAAGACTGTAAAAATCTGGTTCGCTATTTCTGTAGTTTATGAACTTTGGTGTGTCAAAGTTCTGATTAGTATGTCCTTTTAAGCAGAGAAGGCTACACTTTGTGCGTTTATATGTAATCACAGGTTGTCATTTTAAAAATGGCAAACTATTTCTATTAAAATGAACAAAAAAATCTTTGCGAAACAAGGATATCTCAACTTGAAAAATATATTTTAAAGGTTAAAATTTTAATAAACTTCTTATTTTCTCATAAATAGAATTGTTTGTTGTGAATCCTCTCCATATTTCAGAATAGAATCTTTAAAGCTTCAGAGGAAATGAAAAATATAATTAACAAAAATTGTAATAAAACTTTAAATTTTATTTTTCAACTACACATAACACGAATTATTGGGATCGAGGATTTCTTTCCCATATAGATATACTGGATGAGCAATAATAAAATGATATATGAATTGTCTATTTCGTTTTCTAAAAGTGCTGTTTGTGAGTAAAAGGCGTAAGTAATAAAATTTTTGAGATTTGTGCTTTAAAGAACTTTTTTTAATTTCAGACATCCTTATTACATTTTTATTTGTTTTAAGAGCAGCAAGAGCCATACATTTTAGAAGGATTCCAACAGCTCAACAACACAAATAAATAAAGAATTGCTCTCTCAAATGTCGCTGCCAAAAATTTCAAGTGCATAACATTGTGATAATTAAAGAAAACAGTCAACATTACCTTGACTTTTGATAGACTATCGTGGTTTTTGATCGTACAAAGATCAAACCTTTCCAAATTGGTTCAGCAGCAGAGCCTTTCATTCCTAAACAATCGTTCAAAATGTTGCGAATTGATTGTGTAGCCCAGAAAGTTCAGCGGTTACCTGTCCCAAACTGAAATAATTATTTTCTGTCACCATTTTCATCTCTTCGGCACATGAAATTCAGTTGGCAATATAAAATGTCAGACAAATTCTTGGTTCTGTATTTTTATTCGACCGCGGCGCGATGGTGAGTGCACACGACTAACGTTCGCATTATCGCAGGTTCAATCTCCGATACAACCAGCTGTCATTATTTGATGTATCTGACAAACAATTTGAGTTATCGTGTAGTCAATCGACTAGTCTAATAAATGGCTTTTTACCATCTTAGCGACAACAATATTTTGAAAATTATTTTATGCGGGCTTTCCTCTCGTTAGATATGACAGCCCAGACGGCATTCCTGGTTAAAATTTAAAATTTTAAGACAGCTTAACTCGCAAACAATTAGGATTACATTTATAGATTTTTAGTAATAGCTCCTCGTAGAATGCATAATCTGAAAACAGCAAAAATCAAGTGGGCTATGGTTGGGGACCATGTGGAAATTTTGGAATTTTACCTGATACTAATATTGATTTCTGAATAGGTTTTACATTTAACATTTTATTGTTGTCAATTTATTGTTCTGTTTTGTTTGTAAGTATAAACCGACTACATGATCTCAAATTGTATAAAAACAAAGCTAACAAAAGTAACAAATGTAAAAGTATAGTTATATAGGAAAAATGATTTTTTTCAACAAAATAATAAAGTGTTTAAGAAACGCAAGAAAAAAGGAGAATTGGCTTCAGTTGTGTAACTTTTTTTTTACGATTAAGGTGTATTTCTTAATGAAATAGCATAGTATCATACTCTGCCAGTATTAAACTAAATTTTTCTACGTGCCCTCGTCGAAATAATTTACATTTTGTGGTTGCTGCCTTCATAAACGTCAACTGGAATGAATGAAACAAAATCGCTTCCAACACTGAAACGAACAAAAAATCACATTGTTTTGTGTGATTTCAGCGTTTATAACATGTAAATTGTGTCATTGACAAAGTTCTTGTGGATTTTCGTTATCATTCCAAAACAGCAAAACTAAAAGACCACCAAATCGTTCATTGACACTGAACTGCTAAATTTGTTATAATTTCCGAAATATAAAACTCGTATTAAATGTTAAATAAAATTAAACTAGAGAACCACATAGTATATGAAATATTGTTAATTCTGTGCATTTTATTTTAAGTCATAGTTCAGTTACTGTGTTTTTAAAAAGAATTTCAAGTGAATCACAAAGACAAGAAGTTTGGATTTTTTCCACAAGGGGTCAAAGCAAATGATTTTGATTGTTTGGGTGTCAACGGTGGCAAATACCTGAAAAAAACTATTACTTCGTTTCTTGGTATTTTATTATATTGTCATTTGTGCTCGACATTCTTTTAAGCCCAAAGAATAATAATAACATTTCAATTATTTCAACTAAACTTGGTTAGGTGTAATTGTTGCTACGTCTCTTTTCATGTTGTTTATTTGAAGTACTTAATCGACTTCCGTAAATAATGTCGAATAATTGTAGCATATTTTTGTTTTTTTGGACAATAAACGTGAGATATCTTTTGTTGTCTCAAAGGACAAAAGTAAAAGCCAACATATTTTTGGTAATGATAATAATGTCGACACGAACAGGGGGAATTTGTGGTGACCCTGATTGAAATTTTGTGAAATATTTTAAAGTATGTTTCGAAAAAGTTTGAATTTCAAATTTCAAAGCCATTAAAGAGTCACGATCATTGAACATGTTCGCACAATTGAAGATTTGAACATTCGAATGATTAAATTACCAAGTAATTGAATCGTCGTGTAATTGAATAATTAAGGAGTTCAATATTTGAATAAATTAGTCGCCATAAGTAACGAAACATAAAGAATGCATCACAACGCAAAGTTGCATAACTCCGAGGCAGCCACGGGTCATTATAATAAACTCTTTCAATTACTACGACAAAATGCGCCTATTCCTAATATGGCTGTCAAAATGTGACAACAAAATGCGCATTCAATGCCAACTGAATTGAAAGCTTAAGTTTGCAAAACCGCGTGTAGACAAATACTGGCACGGTAAAGAATGTCGTATTGATTTTCAAGAAAGGACGCCGCATGTGTGGTAATGACAGTTAAAACGCATGGAAAAAAACTATAACAGAAAGAAAACTAGTCCGTCTTTTTAAATATAAGAAAATATTACGGAGTTATCAGGAAAGTACGGGTATAGAAGACTACAAGGATATGCGTGGTTCAAAAGTTTTACCAAAATATAAATGGCAAAGGCTGTGGTAAAGAAAACAATGTACATTTACACATACACAAATACGCATAGTGTCCTGTAAATATAGAGAGAAAGCTTTTACAAATTGTCAATTCCACAATGCCACAAATTTCGTAGACTGACCGTCGCTGAGCCAAGAACTGAGACCACTGAGGGCAGAACTATAATATCACGATTTAAGATAATTTAAATAAGGCGGTTAACATATTTCTACCAATTATCGCTGGATAAATCTTGGCTGATAAAGATTTCAAAAGGCTGTCGTGAACAAACATTCAAGATTAGTGTGAAAGGTATCGAATGGGGCTTTATGGGAAGGCTTTTCAGACGTTACTTTGAGTTAATGCACAATAAAAGAATCAGTAGTACAGTTTATTGAAGCTTTCCGTTTAGGAATTACAGATAAACCATTTGATTTCTACTAAATTGGACAATTTGTGTGGAAGATACTTCAAGATGGATGATAAAATGGTCGAGTTCACTCTCACAACTAAACTTACTAAGTGCCTGCTGCCCGCTAAATTATTCTGCATATAATTCTGTTGGGTAAAAAGAATGAACCTGGAAATGCATGGGTTTAATTAGGTAATTTGTTTTTAATCAGGTGCTTAGATTTCGTCGTAAAATTGTGCATTACGGAGTGGGAAAGATATAATTTCGATAAATTGGTCAGCACAGTTCATTTTCTTTCTTAGAACAAATTTTGGAAAATTTGACTGAAATAAGTTGGTTATGACATTTACCGGGTGCTTAACAGATTCGCAAATGTCATTTGGACGGGCATATTTGAAACGTTTCAAAAAAGTACACATACTTTTTCCCAAAAATAACGGAAAAATAAAAAAAGTTAATTTTAGAGGATGATCTTTATTATCGTAAAAAGAAATACTTCTTCATATATGTTTTCAAATATTATTTTTTTATTATTATCCGTTACTGCAACTAAAATTTAATCGATTTTAAGATTCAAATTTTTGATGACGCATTCGGATATTTCGATTGATATTTGGTGAATGACGCAGTAGTATTGGCTTCCATTACTTAATAAATCTATGTAAATTTGAGATTTTACGCAGCCAAAAGAAAACACTCTAATATAATCACATCTAATATTACAAGGTCTATTCTCCCAATTATCGTCCATCCGAAGTGTGAAATTAACAGCGTCTTTTTTGAACGAAACATCTTCCAGATTGCGGGCTTCAATTTCAGGCCGCGACAACGGACGCCACTCACTGTTGAATTTTGGTCGTCATAATTTTTGAGAAAACATACGAGTAGATCGATGTTTAGACCAAATTATTGTTTCGTTTGGACGTAACGACAACTAGTTCACATTTTCGGTTTGTTCTTCAGTCCAAATAGCCAACAAACTTCATTGGTGAAAAAAAATTTTGGGTTGCAAGCTTGTCAAGATCATAGAGGCGGAAACGGTGATGGTTTGTCGGCATGTTTCAGTTCTTGCACGAGATAAATTTTGAAAACAAAATATCTATATAAAATACGTCAAGTTGTTGGTTACGGCAAGTTCAGTTATTATTCCCAGCTTTCGTATTTTCTGTATGTTCGTAACTACGCGCTGAATGTGGTCTACTTAGTCGCGTATAAACTAATGAAAATGGAGTGAATAATTGAAATTGGATTTTGAAATTTTTCGACTGTAAAGAGGATTGTAGACAGATTATACGGATCATAAGCGGCTATACGTACACGAGTCACATTCTATTTAAAATGGTGATTTTAAATGTCAAACAATTTGAACAAAAATGTCATGACAATTTGAACATACTGTAACCTCTAAAAGTGAACCACTCATTAGTTGTTACAAATGGAATTACAATCAGTACAAAAATTTCAGTGAGTTCAACTGACTTATAAATATAATTTCATCTAACGTCCTTTTGTGTTCCTAAAAAACTACTCTAAATTAAAACACAATAAAAGAAACAAGTTAGTAACTTCTCCGTTTGAGAAATGTGGGGGAACCAACGATATTTGCCAAGTCAGCAAATTTGTGGGTGCGGTACATTAAGGGTCATGAAAGTGCATTCTATTTTCATTCGCAGTACTACAGGCGCTTAGTGCGGCCTGAATTATACAGAGTATGACGTATTTGAATGAAAGATACGGATCTAGAAATATATGAGTTAAATGAGTTAACTTTTATGGGAAATATCAGAAAGAACGTGGTCAATCAATCTCAGTATTATAACGCAATATAACTGACGAAAATTTAGTGACTTCAAACTACGAGTTATGAATTATAGTAGAAAATCAAATGCCAATAAATCGGTCAATTTGTTTGTCGCCCTTTCTTCTTTCTCAAAACATAGACTACCAAACGCATGAAATATGGCAAATTTGGTCAAATTGGGTGCAACCGAATAGAAGCCATGGAGATCATGGTTACTTGATTGGTCTTTCTCCGATATTGTAAAGAATTATAAAGCAATGAAGTTATCAGAATAGGTGCGGCGATATGCTCCGTTTTCAGTCCAAGACCAAACTTTGGCAAAAGCTCTATGTGTGTCAAATTTGAATAAATTTAGTGTAATCGATTAGAAGATATGAAGCCTAGAATATATGGGTTAAATCGGTTATTTGTATGGGAGTTATCAGAAGGGATGTGGCTAATTTGTCGATTTTTTCAAATTTTACTAATAATTGTGAAAAATGCACAGACAACAATTTAAGTTACTGCAGGTGATGGATAAGGAGTTACAGGAAGGAAATTGAATTTCGAAAAATCGGTGAATTTGTTTGGAATGTACCAGAAGAGTATGGTCGTTATGGTCTGTTTCCAAGTTTAAAAAGTTCATTAAAGATTTGTGGTACGAATTGCCGTGTCCATAAGCCTGCCAGCCAGACAGCCGGACATCGCTCATGAACCGCATTTGATACTGAAGGTACTGAATGAATGATATATACCTTCATTTATACACTCGTATAATATAAAAACATTGTACCATATTATCATATCATGTGGCATATATCATATAAGCATTTAAGTGCTTCAAACTGCAGTCTGATTGTCTGGTGCAAATTGATGGCAATACTTTTCCACGAGAGATTAATGGCACTGATAGAACTACGTAGTTTATGGAATCTGTATAAAAGTTTAGTGTGCTAAAAACACTGGTCTAGGAATTTGGGGAAAAAATTGATTGCGGAAACGAAGCATGTTTTTCCACTAATTTGGGTGCGCTGAATTCGAATCTGATATAAAGATTGGGCTATCACGTCTTGTTCATTTTCATTTTTTGTCAATGTTGACACTACAATTTCACAATTATTAATTTGACCGAAGCCCAGATTCATTCTAAATATTCATAAGAGTAGTTTTTAGGTATCTCAGGGAGATCGTGTGTTACTGATTCAAGCTATTTTTGCTTTGTGTGTGGCGAATATTTGGTTGGAAAAAAGGATATGCAATATCAGAATCATTAAAATATGCGTATTTACGTTACTTTGGTTTTGCTGTCAGAAACTTGATCAAACCCGTGGACACCGACAATGTTTTGCAATAGTTGCAAAGCTGTTTTGCACAAGTGGTCAAATGGCAAGAAGATCTATTTCGATTTTTCAATTCCAGTTCTTTGGAGAGAGTCAAGTAAGCACCAAAGCGATTGTTATTTCTGTTTAATAAATGTTGCGGGATTCAATATAAAAAATCGAAAAAATATTACTTATGCAAAAGTCCATCGGTTTCACGCATGAAACAGTGGAAACATCTTGCAGTTGGGACACAAGTATTAATCTACAGAGATAGAAGTTTGGAATTGGCTGCATATTTTGAAAAGAAACACTGTATTCTATACTATACTGATGTTGATGGTTTATTTCAAAAAATGAACCAGCCATATGACAAAACTTAATGGAGGTTATTTATTGATGGTTCTAAGTACAGTTCACAGGTTCTCCTTTTGCATAATGGGAATGAAATACCATCCATACCAATTGCTGATGCCGTTAATACATAGAAAAATTACGAATCAGTAACTGAAATTTTGACATTACTCAAATACAACGATCATAAATGGAAGATCTGTGGTGATCTTAAGATGTATGATTTAAATTTCTTTGTATACAAAGTATAGACCATTGTAAATAACTGTAAATTAATCTGTTTCAGGTCACTGGTTTGTTGACTGGTATGCAAAGAGGTTTCACAAAATATTGTCTATGGAATAGTCGTACTACATGTCATCATTAGGTCAGAATAGAGTGGCCAAAAAGAACTGAGTATTCACTAGGAAAACAAAACATTTCAAATAAACCATTAATTGATCCAAATGGCGTTCTTCTTCCGCCGCTGCTCATAAAATTGTGTCTTTTTAAGAACTTTGTCAAGGCTCTGGGCAAAGATGGTGCAGCATTTAAATATTTGTTAGAGGTTTTTTCTAAAATTTCATATGCTAAAATAAAAGAAGGCATATTTGTTGGCCCTCAGATCAGGAAGCTATTGAATGGCGACAATTTTTCACAATGTTTATTGGAGAAAGAATATGCAGCCTGGAAATCTTTCAAAACCATCGTGGACAGTTTTCTTGGAAACGAAAAGAGTGAAAACTACAGACAAATTGTTGCTGAATTATTGAAAAATTATCAGGAATTAGGAGCACGGATATCACTCAAAATGAATTTATTTCATTCTCATTTAGATTTTTTTCCACAAAATTTAGGTGCGGTGAGCGACGAACAAACGGAGCAAACTCACCAAATTTAATGAAAACTGAAAAAACCTATCAAGGATTTTGGGACGAAAGCATGCTGGAAGACTATTGTTGGACTCTAATATGTGAAACCGAACAATAAAATGCAAACGACGTTTAAATAAGGGCATTCACTTTTGAAAATTCATTGATTTTTAAATAAACTAATGATTTTTTATGTAATGAATAAAACATTTTTTTGTATCTCGAAAACGTGAGGTGTTGGAGAAAAATCAACTACAGGTTCGAATTCAGCCCACCAAATTACCTTAGCAAAAATATTTGGTTGCTCCAGTCCAAAACCTTGTTGGCTAATATAATAATTAACTAATTTAATAATTAAATGGAATTGAATAGACGAGTAAATGAAACTACCCGGAGTTGGGCAAATGTGCCATCCGGACACATTTATGCAGATTCAAATCTCCTAATTTAGCATAAATGTTGGCAATCTTAAGTGTCAATCTTGGTTTGAACATTGAATTGTTTAATTGGATCTCAGTTTTTTACAAGTCATTCAACTGGAAAATAGCACTTGTCGTAGGGTAGGACAAACATGAGCAGACAACCAACGTGATCGACCTGTGATGCATTGAAGCCACTATAACCGTTCATGGTGGGGGCAGTAGTCGCTGGAGTGTCTTGGGAATTGGATGATACTCTTAGCGTACGTAAAAGTTTTGCAGATTGTTAGTTTATGAAATGTGACTGTGTACATGAGTGTCAGTTTGCTGAACAAGCATATGAGTAGATTCCACTTTAAATCCGCTACTTCATGTTTGGCTATTTTTTCATTTAGTTTTTGGGGTTTTGAATAAGTTTTTCCGTCGTTGAAATATAATTAAAATTATGTGTTGCTGCTGTTGTTATTTTCTGATGGCGGTAGTGAACTTTTTCGAAATTGTACGTTTTGGTTTTTTACGTACGTGTTGTGTCAATTTCAAATAATGCAGTTGTACAGTCAAATACATAATTTGTTTTATGCTTTATGTGCTTGCTGTTGTTGTACTTCTGTTGTTTTGGCTGGATTTGTTTGTTGTCGAATTGTTTCTTGGTGGATTTACAAATTAATTGTTGTATCGCAAGGTCATTCATTCACTTAACATTATATGTTGTAGTTGTCATATAACACACTTTCATATATTATTGCTTTATTAAAAATGAAAAAGAAAACCGACACCAAACAGAATACATAAAAACTCGTTTAAAAATATTAATTTTGTTTTGATTTTGGTGTGTTTGATGCCACTCAGTTACTTCTCCTGTGCTATATCTTAACACCAAATCAGCTCAAAACAAAGTGGAAGCAAAGAAAACTGTTTTGGATACAAAAGAAAAATGAACCGAATGGCATACGAAATAGTTATATTGTTATTGTTAATTTACCATAACGATCACACCATTCACATATCTTTGGATAATCTTTAAAAAAGTATTATTAAATCAATCATTACAAATTATTTCGATTGTTTTAATTAAAATCTTTCAAATGATAGAGAAGGGTTAACCTTAATAACCTGCTTATGGAATTCAGTTAATATTTAATTAATATTGTTTGTTATAATGGTGATATGATATATTATTTGGATCTTTAAATGCCTTCTTTTTTTAATTTTAATTTTTGGATTAAAACTTAAATTTTAATTTAAAATGTTAAGTTAAAATTATGTTAGTTTGTTGGCCTGACGACATGCAATGACAAATTATTGGTATTACAATTGGTATCACTCAGGTTTATGGTAGTTCAAGGTTTGTAGTGAATATTTTTCAGACAAAGAAGCAAAATTATAACCTACTGAAACCTTCCGTTTGAAAATTAAGAAGGAACCCTCGATTTTTATGCGAGGTACCAGGTACCAGAAAAGTCATGATTAAACGATCGATTTTTTAAACTTTTGTCAAGCATTGTAAAGCAATATGGTGGGCAATTCTGTGAATTCTGAATTAAAGGGGAAAATGTAATTATGGTAACACCAACGTAATAAAATTTGTTTCAGTTTCTGGAATCCAAATTAAAAATATATATAATAAATATATTCGCCGAACTTCGACTCGCCACAATTTAACGCCTTCAGATAAACTCCCGAGTAATAATAAAAAACAGATAGCTCAAATTTCAATGTGATTTATTTGAATGGAATCGAAATCAGTAGAGAGCATTATGATGAACAATATTTTTTGATTTGTTTTCCGGCGCAAAAACAAACAACGAAGACGGTTGTCCCCAACACGCGAACTGGCAACGTAGAGCTGACCGTACGAAAAACAGGGAGATTAATCCCACAGACTTCCAACGATTGGCCTTGCGATTTATTGATTGTCAACGCAAAAGCTAATCGAATGGGGAACTGAATCATCTTGAATTGGTATGGAAGATCAGTTGGAGTTATCGAAATTCGTGGGATAAGGACTTCCCCTCCTTTGAATTTGCCCTTGATGATCGTCGCTTGAATCACATTGTTCATTAGATTCTTGATGGACAATCGCACAATAGACATCCGTTGCACAATTTCGGATGATTCAGATTCCGCAACATGGGTATGATCGATCCTACCTTCAGCTGTAAATTATGCGGCGGAGTTCCTGGCACCTCAAGCGAGTTCAAAAATTCCTTCAGATAGTTTGTCGCTTCATCCTCGTCGGTCACTCTGTCAATAGATTTGTACGAATACAGTTTTCCAGCGATTTGACTTTGAATAACTAAATTCAAGCTATCGACGTCCTTACTTTTAGCTGCTGTTATTGCCAGTTCACTAATCCAATCGAGATTTTTATAATGCCGGGGAACACTTTGGTGATGGGTTCCTCCTTCGACAATGTGATGTGGTGATTGTGCAACGCGAACTTGTGCAACATGGGCACGTCTCCATTCATTTTGTTCAGCGCGTTCCTCTTGCGTTTAATTATTACAAACATTCTGACTAATTATTGCACGACATGTACGACGTCCAAGGTTTGATCGTCTAATAGGTGGAATTAGTCAAGCAAATAACTCTCCTTGAAATAGAATAAAGTCGTTGTTGACTAATCCTATTAAAAAGAAAATTATTTAAAAAAAAAAACTTACGAAGTGAATGTATCGCAATAAATGCCTGCAATCCAATAAGATGACCTAATTTTTTATGCGCAAACTTATTTTCTGAAAAAATGATCGAATTGATAAATATCAGTACCATTTACTGATGTGATACGCGATATATGAGTATCCGAAATCAGTGTAATAATAGATAAAACTCGAATCGATTGCAGCAGGAAATATAGCACATTTGTTTAATAGAAAATGACAAAGCGAAAAGTGCACCTGTCAAATTGCGCTTAGCCTAAGTTAACGTAAACGCTGCGCAGCGCCATCTGTTATTTATCTCGTTAACTTCTCCACCCAAAATTCACGCAAAACATGTTTTATCACAATAAATTTCATAATTTTCCGAAATTTACAACGAATTTTTCAAATTTACACAGTCCAAAATCAAACAAATTGAAAATTTTCCGGAATTTTCCGAGTTTTCCACTAACAGTTTTCTATTTTGCCATTCGAAAAGCCATTCCGGAACAATTGCACACAAAATTCCATACAAAAAATCCATTTTTCCACTTTTCCGGAGGGTTTCCCCAAAATTTTCTTTCGTAAAAACCTTCTCCAGGCAATTACGAACAACTGAGAAAAAATTTGAGCCAAATCGGCCCAGCCGTTCTCAATTAATGAATTACTATACATTTTTCACACCATTTTTATATATATATAGATAGCTTGATCTTCATGTGATTGAATTAATCGGGATTCTAATATCCGTTGGCTGTTCCTCTCAATACGATTTGCTCGATGTTCAGGACTTTCAATCACTCGAGAATTTCTTGATCTTGTAGCCGTACGGCCTCTGCGACCAATGTTCCTACGTCTGATTGGCGGCATCTCACTCACTTATTATGAAAGTTAATTGAAAACAAAATCAAAACTATAATCTAACACAGTTTCTGACCGAAATTCATTTTTATATATAAAAGAAGAGAGAAGAAAAGAAAATGTTCTTCGTTTTTTCTTATAAAAAAAGTTATTGCTGAAATTATACCCACCAAGACCTATATTACCTATATATTGCACAAAAAATTTGAGCGCACGGTTAATTGTATTTTAAAATTTTCACTTTTGCAGCAAACACAATAGCACTGAATAAGGCTCGTAAACAATTTTCACAAATAGCACTAATTAGGAACATTTTAAAGTTTAAGCTTAGGCTAAGTAAAAAAAATTGAGAAGTGAAAAGAAGGCAGCATGATTGACAAAGTTAGGTGTTTGAGTTTCTCCTAAAAGTTTCTCATACATAGAAAAATGAGAAGTGAAATAAAGTCAGTATATGAAAAACTTAAATTTTCCTATAACAGGATCAGAAATAATGGTTTTTTTAATTTTTGATTTTTTCGGGTGGTACCACGCCCCTTCGTCCAATCCCGCCCATATTTGCAGCAGAAGTTACAATATGTACACCAAACTTATATACCAAATTTTGTTCAAATACCGTTAGCAGGAGCAGAAATAATGGATTTTTAATTTGTGGCTTGTATGGGAGGTACCACGCCCCTTTGTCCAATTGGACCGAAGTATACATCTAAACCACTCGGAGCGCCACTCAAACGCATACAAAAAAATTTATGCAAATCCGTCACTCCGTTCTTTAGTTATGCTGTGGCAAACACACGCCAAATCATTTTTATATATATGACATTTTCATTCATTGCATTGAATTTCGCTTTTGGTTTCACACGTTCGAAACAAAATTACAAACAATTTTGAGAATAATTCATACACCTGAAACGAAATTAGAAACAGTTTTGATTCAGATTTAGTTTATGAAACGCCTTGTATATAAGTATAGAGTGATTTTTTAATTGTAGTTTTTTTTTTTTTTTTAAATCGAATAAAACACTCAAATTTGCATCATATATTAAAATTTTGTATTGGAATCGATAAATTGGTCTTTGTCATTTAATTTTTAAAGATAATTTCATGTAAAGGTCCAATTTTTTGTTACTTTTTTGAGCATTTCGGCCTGTATTCCACGAATAACGCGTGTTATGTTATCCTGTAAGGTTTCAATAGTGTTCGGCTTGTCCACATAGACTAACGACTTGACATAACCCCACAAGAAATAATCAAGTTCTTGGGGGCCAACTCACAGGGCCAAATCGAGAGATGAGCTGCTCACCAAATTCATCCCTCAACATATCCATTGTTTCACGAGCAGTGTGGCATGTTGCACCTTCCTGATGAAACTACATGTCAACCAAGTTTAACTCAGCCAATTGGGGCAAAAAAAAAAAAAAAAATCGCGTATCATGGCTCGATATCGTTCGCCGTTAACGGTAACGTGTCTTCCACTGTCGTATTTAAAGAAAAATGGACCGATGATACCACCAGCCCATAAACCACACCATGCTGTCCTTTTTTTCGGGATGCATTAGTAATTCATGTACGGCATGTGGCTGTTCATCACTCCAGATGCGACAGTTTTGCTTGTTTACGTATCTGATTTGTTGATTCAGCAGGTCGATTATGACGACCATAAAATGGTCGTATCAAACGACGCACATTTGTCACAGAGCACGAATTTTGATAATAAATTTCAACAATTTGTAATCGTTGCTCGTTTGTTAGTCTTTCTATGATGAAATGGCAGAGTATACTGTACACTTTTCACTTTGACAGATGACGTTTGAACGCCATTACCAACCAGTGTTGCCAATTTGAAAAACTTAAATCTTAAAAGATCATATTATATTTCATTTGAAATCTTTCAATTCTAGAAACAGTGAGAGCCTGGTGACGTACATAAATGCAGAAAATAAATTTTTATTTTTAGAATATAATTAATAATTCGTCATTTTTACCATCCGCAGGTTGCGCTATGAAAATTTTCTCTGTTAAGAAACGAAATTAAAATTAGTTTCAGTGCTTATTCAGATTAAAAAACGCAACTGCTTAAAACTATATTTTTGTTTCAGATTTTCTAATTAAAATATTTGTTTCGATATGTATTGAAAGAATCTTTTAAACAAATTTGCCGTTAATTTATAAGTTAAAAGCTATATTTCATGCTATTGTATAGGCAGTGACAAGAAGCTTTTAAATATGTACAACTTTTAAGCTACCGTTCTATGAAAATTCTATTGGTTATTGAAAAATGCCAAAAAGCATTTGACTTGCTGGAAAATCGGCTAAATGTATATATAATATATGGTAACAGAGCGTTTCCAATACGGCCGATATTAACCGCTGGTCCATTATGGTCCATTTGCCCATACAAGGACTGAATCAGCCTCTACAAAAATTTGTTGGCAACAAGCAGTACATGTAAGAAGATACCGTCCTAATTGTGGTGGTGGTTATCGTAAAATGCCACAAAACATGGATCTTTTTTTAAAGCGGCTAATTCGATATATTTTGTTGTTCTCATACTATAGGTATAGAACACAATGGATAGCTGGTGTGACTAGTAGTTTGAATCGGTCCAATAGAAAAAAACTTGCCCATATTACGAGCAAATCCATCTTTTGAGAGATGAACCTAACAAAGAAGATACAAAAAAGTTGGGAACAACGCAAAAAATCAGCTTTACTGCGGTGAAACATCGCCAAGCACTTTGCATGGCGCAGTTCGCTATTGAAAGCAAGCGCGACACCCATCTTGCGCATTGCTTTATCATCTTCAAATATTCGGTCATTATACGATGTATAGCACTTTTTACACCTCAATTGGTCGACGGTATTCGTCGTGCCAGCTCGTACGCTACCGTTGCTACCCGCTATTTTACAGTCGTAAACGAAGGAGCAGAGTCCCCCAGAGTAGAATCTAGCTCAACTTTAATATTTTTTGGACTGAGATTTTTTCTAATAGAAGTATTGAATTACATAACGGGGACCAATTTTTTCCATGTTTACAAATTCACTGATATCGTTTATTTTTGTTGGCTCAAATGAAAATACTAAACAACTTGGCGTCTTGAAACTTAAAATATGTGCTTTATGGGGTTGTCACTTTTCACCAAAATAATTTTTCAAAATTACTGGCAGCATCGATACGTTACGTCGGCTAGTCTTAGGACTGCCCTCGTATTTCTCTCATGAATTTATTAATTAAAAGTTATTAGATGGGGGAATTATATCAATTTATACAAATTTGTAGTTGACGTCGTGGTTAAAAATATTTGAAACTACGATTTCTCACTGGAAAACTAAAAAATAAGGCGGTAGTATTGCGTGTTGAATTTCAAAAATACCATAACATTTTTTAGATTCTCTTTAGTTTGGGGTATTTTTGAAAAAAAAGACCAGAAAAACAGGGTTCATATTGGAAACCACTTTATTGGGTGTATTAAACGAGTACCTAACTTAACTAAACTTAGATATATCTTTACTCAACGTCTTGCGTTACTGCAGAAGCATGGGCAGTGTCAGAAAGGTCGCGGGGAACTCTTTTTTACTTATTAATTGATTTATATCTTTATTCCTTCGGGTGAAGGTATAAAAATGTGTAAAATTTGTAATTTGTAATATGTAATATTTGTAACTAATACGGTTTTATTACAAACTGCCTTTTATAAAGTGCCGTATTAGATCTCTCTTTATAAATATTATATATACTTATTATGTAGTAACATATTTGAAATTAACGGACAATATTTATACATGTATTGAAAATTGCTTTTGGCAGCACAATTCAAGTAAATTAGAATAGAATTAGAATTACATTGCTAAATATTCCAATAATTTATATTTTTATTATCGCCATATTGACATGCCAATTGCAAATTCCTACCGCCAAACGGTCGGCTGATGCTCGATTAAACCCTATCAAACACTGTCTCAAAATCTAATTCTTGCTTAAAAGATGGCTGCTCTTGCATGGACAAAAATGTTCTATATAACCATTTTTCAAATGTACATTTCGACATTAGATCCAATCGTTACAATACCACCATTTGTATGTTGCTAAGGGAGTATAATTATGACTTATTGATAACTAGAGGTTTTTACTGATTCCAATGTTTTTGTTTTGTGTGTAGGAGGTTTTATTAATATTCCAAATTGGAATTTCCAAATCATTTTTAAACACGTCTTAATTAATATGTAAAATCATCACATCAAATTAAATTAAAGTATGACCAAATTAAACGTATATCTAAATATTACGCTATATTTATGTGCGAAAATTGCTATATGGCAGAAGCTGAATGCAGCAGTCATCAAACAGATGTTGAACTATTGTATTGTCTGTTGAATTATTGTATTGTCTGAATGGCATGAAACAATTAAGAATATAATCTCGCAATGTTATGAGAGTGGTAAATGATTGTCTTCCGAAATATTTTCAGTTAATTACCAAAGTTGGTGGTGGTGGTGCTGGTTGGTGGGTGTCAAAACTTGGTCATAAACAAATTAATCAATGAAGACTGACAAAAACAATTATTACCCGCTTACTTAAACATAACAATTTCCGAAACAAAGAAAACAAAAATTAGAATCTTGAAATCAATGGTAATGGAGAAGAACACTCCCGCTAAGTAGACATTAATAGTGGAATATATCGCAGATTATCATTAACTGAAATTTGATTTTTTTTTTTGTTTGTGGCAAACACCTCTTCGGCAATCACAAAGTATTAACATAAAATGATCTCGATTTCAATGTTTCGTTGTAAGCATTTATTTCCGCTCTGTATAAAACGAAAAATAATAAACTGATTTATGAACGAGACATGATCAAGTTAAAGCTGAAGCAACAAATCCGTTTAAGCTGATAATTTAAAGAAGATTTAAGTGAATCTCTCAACTGCGCAAAACCGCGATGATCGAGTAAGTAATTTATATTTTTATTTTCTACTTTATTTCATATTTATTTCAGATAAACGCTCGAAGTGTTACTTTATTAAAAATGCTGCAATTTTATCATTTTTTTTGTTATATTTAAAAACGTTAAAAACATTTCTTAAAAACATTTCAAGTTTTAAGAAAAATGTATTAATGTCAGATTTAGCCGCCTTTAGTGCACATAATAGAGTCGAGTCTGTCTGGGAGGGCTTTACACGCTGCCTCCATACGCCCTGCTGGTATTTTGTAACATTCTCGACGAAGAGCAATCTTTAATGCGTTGACCGTCTCATATTTTTTCCACAATGGACCAGATGGAGACATTTACTGCGTTTACAGGATGGTGTCGATTTTTATTAAAATGTCTAATGGTTTCGATCGAATTGTTTATGTATCCAAGATAAAGCTACAGCCGGAACAACGGACCTCACAGTTTGAACCAGCTCTCCGCGAAGAAGGTCGAATAGAAACATGAAGGTCCCAGAGAGTCAACATAATTCTTGCCGACTACCTTTTAAAGGCGATTACTGTGCGGCTTTAAGGGACCAATTCAATAAAGTTTGAAGGGAAAAACGCCTCGATTTGGCCAAGAAGAATATGATCATCCATCAAAGCAATACACACGAGCAAATCCATAAATAGTTTTTGACACATTATTAGATTTTGAGGTCTTTTTTATTAGCAATTATCTGTTATTGTTATTATTTTTCAACTGCTTGCTGACCTGCTCCGTTATCACCCAAAGTAATAGAAAACAACTCATAGGCAAGATACTGCCACCCAGATATGCCAGACGATCGTCGGTTGAAGTCCAACCTATAGTTTACAATATTTGGTGCCAGATTTTATTAAGAAATGTCAGAGCATCCATTACCGTTTCAAATATCAACATAATTTCCAATTAATTGAGTTCAAAATCAAGTATTACGATGTAGAACTAAACACAAAAATTGTAAAATTCAACTGCTAGATGTGTTCAAGTGTTGTTTCAACTTCACAGTTACGAAGTTTCTTGAGAGGGCCTGTCAGTGCCAGCTACCACTATATAATTGTCACCATTTGCGACACATTAAGTTTATCATCCAACCAACTTCAACGCATTTCGATTCGCAATCTCTTATGTTCCATTCCTCACATCATTTGGATGTGGATTGACTGAAAATAACTATAATTTGTTAAATAAAACATTGAATCGCCCGGTGTAGAGGAGCCATCCATCAGTGTTGACGTACTTTGAAATGGATATGAGAAGTAGATTCGGAAGCATTGTCAGCAGCATCAGAATGTCAGAAACGTTTGATTAAGGTTGTAGTGTTTTTAGTGACGTCTTCTCACCTTTTAAAGTGTATAAATGATTCACACTTGAAATGATATTGGTTTCACGCGTATACATTTACTTTTTTTTGGAAATCATATACATAAAAGCACACCAAATGAAGGCAAAGATAAAGATTTGAAGTGAATAAGATCGTCTATATATTATTTCAAGTCATAAAAATCATTTTGAATTTATAACATTTTTGGTCTCCGAGCAATGAATATTCCTCAAAATGGACCTTTTCTTTCGAGTCTTCTATCGGTTGCTGTGACCAATATTATTCAAAAAGAAGAATAAGAACTAATAAATATAATGGTGATGGTACAATAAAATAATTGTGAACATGAACGATAACTACAATCGAAGTTTGAAAATTCCTTTTTCATTAGATTATTGCTTTTAAAAGCCCTGAAATCAATTTGGCCTCAACAACATCAACACTATGCCTTCCGATTTTTATACGGTCTGTGTATTATCCCCTTAACTCTGTTTCTATATTTATTCCACCCTGATGACATTTATGCTTTTTCCAAAGCTTGCTTAAAAAAAGAAGTTTTACCAGAATGATATTCCCATATCAATATGAGTTATGTGAGCTAATATATCGACATTAATACAAATATTGTACAAGGAAGATCATTTTGTATCCTTTTCTCTTGAATCATATCGAACCAAACTGTAATGGTCACATGTCGTATATGTCAATTTCCGCCCTGTATCGGTTTTGATTACAAAATACATGATAAACATTTAGGAAAAAGTCGGAAAAAGTTTTTGTGCTGTAAACGTAGGAAACGATGTATCGACTCAATGTCTGGTAAGTAAGCGTGTCACAAACTTCTCACTTCACTTTTTACATAATATATTAAATTGTTCATTTTTTCCACTGAAATTTTAATTTAATAACTACGCCCGTTATTATATAATTTGTGTAGTTAACGAATAAGTGGTAAAATTTATTAAAAAAAGGTTACGGAAATATACCTTTTTTCTAGAGATAGTTTCTTCAATGGACAAACCTTTTTTCCTTTTACACCGATTTTGTCAAATTTCGAATTTAGCCTGCCTATGACTGTGGAGTGCCTTCAAGGTAAATTACGAGGCCGGACCCAAAACTAGCCGACATGACGTATAGATGGTGCTAGTAGTTTGAAAAAAATTATTTTGGTGGCAGGCTTATAAAACATATGTTTTAAGTTTCAAGGCGCCACATTGCTTAGTATTTTTATTTGAGCCATCAAAAGTAAACGATCTCAGGGGATTTGTAAACATGAAAAAAATGGTCACCGTTATGTAATTCAATATTTCCATTTGAAAGATCTCAGTCCAACCAATATGACAGCCGAGCTAGATTCTACTATCTGGGAGTCTGCCCCTTCGTTTACGACTGTAAAATATTGGGTAGCAAAGTTTAAACGAACCCGTACGAGCTGCCAAGATGAACACCCTAGTGGTCGACCAATTGAGGTGTCCACGCCAGAAACGAGTAAGAAAATCATCGCCTGAAGGTGTGAAAGCTAGATGATATGATCGGCTAGATGATATGCTATACATCGTGTAATGACCGATCATTTGAAGAATGTTTGATGACGTTTCACCGCAGTAAAGCTGATTTTTTGCTTCGATTTACAACCAAAGGAACAGTCAAGGCAGTAGATTGGAATGAGAGAATCGTGTCCAAAGAAGACAAAGAGTGTTCCATCTGCAGGCAAGTTCATGGCATCTGTTATTTGGGATGCGCATGGGAATGTTTTTATTCATTATCTTCAGAAAGGGAAAACCATAGACGGCGAATATTATGCTAATTTATTGCAGTGTTTAGGTGATGAAATTATGGAAAAACGCCGCATTTAGCGAAAAAAGTGTTGTCTCATCAAGACAATGCCCCAGTTCATACAGACCCCATTCGGATTGCTTCATCACGCATCTTACTCGTCAGATTTAGCACCATCGAACTATTTTCTGTTTCCAAAATTGAAAACATAGCTCGGAGGTAAAAGATTTACTAACAGTTAAGTGGTGGAGTCTGTGGTTGATGGCTATTTTAAGGAGTTTGACAGCCCTCATTAAAAACAGGGTATAAGAGCTATTGAATATCGCTTGAAAAATGTATCGAGCTAAAAAGGAGATTATTTTGGAAAATAAAGAAAATTGTTCTCAACTTTTTTGTGTATTCGTTGTAAGGTCGGCTAGTTTTGGAAACGCCCTCGTGCAACCTTCTGCTACTATACAGGCCCCTATCATTGTTTCAACAGAAGCATTCTTAAACATGACACACTTAAATGGGTTCTCAAGGGATATTTCTAGATTTCTAGATGGACTAACGATTGTAGCGAACGATAGTCTGAATTTGGTACCTCTTCTAAACTAGTGGAGTGCATTGAAATTTATGCTCCAGAATATGAATCGAAAATTCTTCAGCACATTGCAACGTTGGTGTCGTAAAAGTGCTTTTTTTAGGATCATTTGGACGTCCATACAATTGTATTGCATAAAACTTGGCTCAAGTTTAAAGGGCTGAGGAATACAAAAGTTGAATTAAATTTTCCAATGCTCCTTTTGTCGACTGGTTACATGTACTGAATTAAAGATTCTCCCGCACAGCTGACATTTTTGACAAAATTTAGAACATTAAATATATTGAATAATTGAATATCGCTGTCCAATATAGTCAAATCATAGATTCTACCTTAACGAAAAAAAAATCCATCATACTCAATTTATCGGCATTTGGGAGTATACATTTTTATCAAAGCGGAGTGCAACCAAAAATAATTTTGAATTATTTTTAATTCAATTATACGAATCAAATCCATATACAATTTTGATTTCCATTGTTTCTGATTATCCTATCTGAAATGAAATTAAAAATTATAATGGTTCTGATTCATTCATCTAAGACTAGACTATAAACAATCTAATTCAGTTTATAAAACGGTTTCTTTGTCAACCAGTTTGCTTTCTTTTCCCTTATTTCAAATTAAGAAACGAAATTGTAGATGGAAAATAGTATTTCCTTTTGGTTTCTCGAGTCAAAATAGCTGTTTCACTATTGGTAAACCGAATCCGCATAGTCTTCTAGTACCAATTTTGATAAAAAATGTATTGACATATGAAGTTAATGAATCGGAAACAAACTTTTAATACTTTTGAATAATTTCACAATATCTAGACTGAAAAAAAATTGTGTCCGATGTGAATGCTTTCGATTTTAAAGAAATCTATAGCTTGCAGACTAAAAAGTCGCTAATATTTTTAAATATCATTATTTGTTAAAGTGAAGAAAATAAGACCTGGTTTCAAATTGGATACATTTGAAATCCTTATTCTCTTCATATTTGGAATACAAAGGTTATCCGAAAGCGCACTAAAGGAAGAAATGATGTTTTTATTACTTGAATTTTATTCGAGCTATACGATATATGATACCATCTTATTGCAGTCACATGTTTTATTATATCTTTCAATTAATGCGAGCTCCATTAATTGCTATTGTTTGAGCCGTGGATGCCCTAAATCGGCACCAAAAAGTAACACATTCTGGATGCATTTTTTTTCAATAATTGCCTGTTCATTTTCAATGTTGTGATATTTTTGTCAATTAGTAACCCATAAAAATGTGAATAAGTTTCATTACTGAAAAAGTCTTTGTTTGAAAAATCCACTTGTTATTGCTTCATAACCAAACTTTCCCTCTTGTACAGCTCTCGGCTCTAAATAACCATAAACTGCAGGCTGTCACGTAGTATTGCTTCCAACAGCTGCATTTTGCTTGCAAGAATCACAAAATTGAAATCTTGTATGAATTTTGAATACTAAAACAATGGACAGAAAACATTGGCTTACAATTCCAAAATAACTCAATTATACGTTTTCTCTAACGGATATCTCTTAAACCCAGCCATAATATACCATAATATAGCTTATTTGCAATTTCAAACGTAGGCTTCATAAAAATGTAACCTACTGGAAAAATCAGAAAACCAGATTCGGATGCTTAAGCGCAAAAGTAATACATTTCCTATAATCTGAGCTTGAAAATCATTAGCCACACTTGTTTAATTACTCACTGTTGGTCACAAAATTATACCCTCATTGATAAATATTTAGGAAGCAGTCCTTATAAGCCCTAGCATGGTGAGTTTGGTAAAGGACATACTCTGTTTTATGAGACTCTTGCTGATGACAGCATGGGGAATGATGTATTGACCCATCGTCTAGTAAGTGAGCTTGTTTCAAACCCTCACATATATTCTTTTCCAAACGTTTTCATATTATAATTCATTTGCAATTTGAAAGGCAGATTTCATAATAATTTGACTTGCTGGCAAAATTTCAAAACCCCACTCGATTTCTTAAGCACGAAAGTAATGCATTTCACATAATAAGATTTTGAAAATCATTAGCCACCCTTAGTTTGTTATTCAGCGTTAGTTGTGAAAATTATAGACTCATTGAAATGAACTTTTGTAAATTATTTTAATATTTCATGTAAGATATCTGGGTGCGTATCTTTACATGTTGCCTACACATTATTCTAGGTGCCGTGTTAACAATTGTGCGTTTAACACTTATGTTCAATTTGGAGATAAAAGCCCTTTGGTTATGTTGATGGTTTTAAATTTCATAGAACATTATTGAACATTTAATAGATATGTTAAGATTAGGTGTGACTTTGGAAACCAATAAATATTTCTTACCCACACGAAAAGAACCCCAACCAACATCATACATCATTTTTCAAACTCTGCCCCCTTTCGCATGACCTATGCAAGGTATCCCTTTGTCACGACCAACAAGACGAAGATAGAATGGGGGACGTAGTTGTTAATAATGCTGGCTGCTCCAAGTTTATGTAGGAATGAGTAAACATGTGTGTGTGTGAGCATGTGATACATTAATTGTACAAATATTTCATGTTCAAGGACACAAGTAATGCACCAGTGTCGCCCTGGCACCTACGTAGCTCCACTGGCACCCAATTGATATTTTGAAGGTAAAGTAAAGAGAACAACATCTATGGACGACGTCGTCATCATCATCATCATCATTTGTGACCCAACATGCACCTTACCATGTTGCTGTGATGTTCGTACACATGTTGCTGTTGTGCTGTTGGGCCGTTGTGTGAAGCTGTGTATCTGTGAGATAGTCATAACGCTTATTGGCAACTGCTGGCCAAGAAGTTGTAAATTGTCATCACACAAAACGACAAGCAGCCAAGTTGCGATAGGAGGAAGTGGCCAAACATTTGTTGGCAACCAAAAATGAATAATGATTATGCTGCTAAGGTGGCACAACTACTAACAATTATTTATTGATGTTGCACACCAGAATCTATGTTCGTGCAACAACAGCGACCACAATGGCAACAACATCATCGTCAGAACAGGAGTATAAATGCTGATGAAGTTGCATCTACACAAGAGGCCAGATAGGAGACATGAAAACAACATGTATAATAAATTATAATACATTTTAATCGGAGGACAACAAATTGAACATCGTTCCAAAGGGTTAAATAGATAGACAGTCTGGCCTGTAGGTAGGTAGTAGTGCATTAGGAACAAATTATTGTACTAAACAAATATTGCACTCAACTGAGAATAAGTAGTATTTATGACAGGACGAGTGAAGAATAGGCCACTCATGCAGGGAATTCACCGCTGGTTAGACACTTACATATGTAACAAACATTGCGAGCATTGTCCCCCCCCCAACCCAGTTTAGTAAAAGGTAAATTAAGAATAAAAATTGGTTAACATTGAAATAGTAATACGAGGGTTGCTATTTATGCACTCGGTATCGGTAACATTAGGGTTGGTAGGCGCCAGTTACCACATTTGCTGTAAAGTGTTGGTAGGCGCCAGTTACCACATTTACTGGAAAGTGTTGATGTACTAAAAGGAACACTTGCTCAGTTAGAAAATACAAATAGTACTTTATTACTGCTGTAAAACATCTAGAAAAGTAAAAAATGTGTTGCATCATTTGTGTGTCATCGCAATTTCCCCTTGACAATCCAAATATTTTAAAGTGTGACCGCTGCATGGAATATGTTTGTAAGATATTGTTTATTGAGATTAGATTAATAAGGGGTTTTCCAAATAGGACCGATCGGCCGTGTCATTTTGGCGGCATCTGTCAAATATGTTATTTATTATGCAGTCATTGATTCCAATTTATTTAGAAGACAACTGAGCAGCACGTGACAAAACTTTATTATCCAAATAATTCTTTGGTAGTATAAACGTTGGGGCCCTTTTTACGGCAGATGCGGTGGCTCTTCAAAGTCTATTCACCCACGTTTGTCACCAAATTAAACTCGACCGATTGTGTAAATTATCAGCCACTATTCGTACGCCAAAGAAATGCTATATTTATTGAGAACAATGCTGCTGCGTGCAGGAGAACTCGAGGCAGCCCTCACCGTGCATGTAAACTTGGGATTGGGCCTGTTCCTCTACAAGTCTCAACTGTTAAATCGATAGTTTAAAAGTTTTTGAAGACCCTCTAATTCATGAGATGGAAAAGACTTTTTAAGTTGAGAAAACTCTAAATGAAATGAAGCATTTGTTTTTATATTTGAGAAAATTTCAAACACTTTTCATCTTTTCAACAAGCCAAATACATTTGTTTACAATGGGCTATCTATTTAGTGTTTTAAAAGCCGTCGGTCTGTCAGCTGTCAGCTGTTAAACACCTGATATATTATATATTTAGTGAAAGGTTTCCCATTTACGACTATGAACGCGTAAAAATGCATCATCGTAATGTGTGCACTGCCGAAAATATCGCTTCTGTTATTGAAAGTATGGCGGATAATCCGAATTTTAATTCAGAGCGTTATGGTCGTATGATAACCGACTTTTTTTTGACCTGCAATTGACCTGAACTGGACGATATGTGGTTTGAACAAAACGGTACTACGAGCCACACTACACGACCGATTTTGGCTTTATTGCATGAGAAGTTTCCAAAAAGCGTAATTTCATATTTTGGCGACGTCATGCGATTTGATGTCTATGAGAAAAAGTAGTCAAAAACTACCTCACAAGGATCCACTGCTGCGACCAATCCAGAGGCGGACATTTAAATAACATTGTATATCGTACATAATGACAAGGTAAAAGCATTATAATGAAACAAAGGTTTCACAGAAATAATTGTTTTAAGTGTGTTTCATTTGAAACCGAAGAATGGACAACCCGCTACATTTGCCATAATGACATTATATAGCAATGTCGTACGAAAATGGAGTGTTGCTCAAATTCCTATTGGTTGCTAATATTCACAATTTTTCAGCCTAAAGGGGATGACATATAAACATACAATTTCTCAAATTTGGTTAAATATATGTTATAGCAAAAAGAAGCCATTGTTTTTTTAATATATGGTTTTATTAATCTGTATCCCGCTTTGTATAGACGCAATCTGGTAAAGCTAGCTGGCATTAGAAAGATAAGTTTTTGCACAATCTGAAAAATGCCACCGTCCAGAAGGGGCCAACTTTCGCCAATAGGAGAGGAATTAAGTTCCATCAGCACAATGTCGGGTTGCACATATCGGCAATGAGGTCCGGGAGCTTGGTTGGGAAGTTCTCATCCGCCATATAATTCGGATCTGACACCAAGTGATTATCACCCGTTCGTTTCCATGGTGAATAATTTTTGGTGGTGAAAATTTCGCTCCATAACTTAAATTTACTCGTAAATATGGCGCATGCTAGGGGTGAGCACAAAATATAGGGTTATCCATTTTTCGTTTTCAATTAAAGTTAAATAAACTTTTATTTCGTTATAATGCTTGCACTTTGTTGTTATGTGCGAAATACAATTTTAATGACCGCCTCTGAATTGGTTGTAGCAGTAGATTCCTTTGAGGTAGTTTTCGAACAAAAATGCGGCCCAATAACACCTCTAGACCATAATGCGCACCAAACCGTCACTTTTTCCGAATCCAATGGCTTTTCCACAATCACTTCTGAATCCTCCGAGCCTCATATGCGACAATTGCTTGCTGACGAACAAACGAGTGAAAAATGTGGTAGGTTTTAATAACTTTTGCGCGTTTTGTCGGTTGTTAAACCGACAGATATTAAATAGGCGGTTTTGAAATCACTAAATAGATAACCCTACAGTACAGTTTTACCAATGAATATATACGAACGTTTAGAGATTTTAAGTTTTAGGAAGCTAGTTGAATCGGTTATTTATTTAATGTCTCTTTAAATAAATTGATTTGAACGATTTAAAAATGGATCAGGTCTCTTTTTTATACAAATGTGTTTATAATAATTTTGCCAAAAGTTCAACCACCCATGATTATTTCCAACAGCCCCTAATATGAACTGACCAATTTGACAGCTGTAATAAATAAGCAGTAAAGTATTTAATTTCATCCAATTTCGTATGGTAATCTATACACAGCGTGTTTTTGTACAAACAGCGACTATCCCAACTCATCCTTTAGGGTTACTGTTAAAAATCATTTCAAAATAAATGGTATTCGTTTACTTTAAATGAAAAATTGACAAGTTTTGCACATGAATGAACTGATGAGGCCAACAACAATAATGAATTTTAAGCTATTTAATTGTGCAGCAAGTTATTTCCCATTGCTCCTTATTTAGATTGATCATCAATTTGACAGTTGTCATTAATAGCAGAGCGCGAAAAACGTGCACAATCATAGAAATCATACAATGTTTTTAAATTTCTACCCTTTATATACAAGAACTAATAAGTTCTGCGGCTTTTTGAGAGAATCCTGATATTATTTCTCCCTGTACATTAAAGTACTGGGCAAGAGATGGCAACAAAATATCGTATTTAACAGATTTTGCAATCGCTTATTAATGAAGCAGTCTTGCTCCTGGCGAATCAAAATATATCAGAATTTTCAGAATCAATACAAATATGAACTTGGTGTCTATCTTACTTTCTCCAAAATTAACCGGTTGTATAACCGCAAGATCAGTAACAGTCATTTCCACGCAAATCCTGTTCTATAGCGCAAAGAAGATGTTGATTATATTAAACTCAATTGTAATTATAGCAACGGAACGGTCAACAACGGGTTCATTAGGGACAGAGAAACAGGGTGACGCACGATTCGTGCTACGGTGTAACAGTAACTGTCAGTGGGGACCATTACTGAAAGACGTTAAAGGAGTTTTTTCGTCCAGAACTGCGCCGATGACGTATCCGTTTCAATATCATTTAGTTCCAGCAAGATGAATCAACTGCACACATGACCAGGACGGTTATGGCGGAGCTGCAAAGAAAATTCCTGAAGAAATTAATATCCAGGAACTCTACTTTCTCCTGGCCTTCAAGGTTACCCGACTCGACTGCACCAGACTTTTTTTATGAGGTTATGAGATGACAAAACGAATCCAGGAAATTTGAGCCAATTGAAGCAGTCCATTAAAACAATAATTGAGGCGATCGCGACGCCAACCGACTTCAAGCTGCAATGAATAATTTTCTGATCAGGTGTCGCATATGCGTGAATGAGCAGGTCATTTACGATCTGTCATCTTCAAACCCAATTAGTTATATAAAATTAAATTTAATTTTCTATGCAATAAATAAATAAATAAATGAAATATATTGATTAATAAAAGTAGTAAATTTCTTATTGTACCACAACTGGTGAGCTTTTCTGTATTACTACCTGAAATAGTCATATGAAGTCATGAAATGATTGATGACTAAGGACAGACTGACTAACTGAAGAGTAGCTGTTAATTAATTCAGAAAACGGTTTAGGTGATTTTAGTTAGAAAGTAGGTTGTGCTAGGTTTGGCGAAAGCTTGGTTTTGTACGACGCAAAAGGTGATTTCAGCGATTTTTACAATGCGGGATTTTGCTGAGCAAAAAAGTTGAGTTACATTTTCTTTACGAAATTCCATTTTTACTACCGAGAAGTTTAGAATGTTGTAGGGGGGTTTTTGTTGAACAGACTTAAACGGAGGAAAATGCATATAAATGACATAAACGAGATGCCCCGGACGGCAATCAATCTTTAACAATGAAAGCCAGATCCAAGAAATCCCAAAAATTTCTGCTCAAAACCCCCTGATTAACACTTATGAACCTTACTGATGATGTTGGCATTTTAAATGGAGCAATCAAATCTACGTATTACGAAAAGTATTTCTTAAAACGCTTCAGACACAAATTTTGCAGAAAATACTGCTTGTTTTAAATCTTTGAAGAGATGATTTCTGTTAACCAGACGCTTATGAGACACTAGATATATTTCCGGGAATATGGTGGCCATTGTTGAAGAAAGAATAAAACTGCGAACTTTTTCTTATAAAAAACATCGGATTTCACTGGCTTAATAGGATGGTGGCGAGTCTTGTTGAGACGTCTAATAGTTGCTACCGAATAATTTATGTGCCCAAAGTATCATTTCCTAATTTTCTTTTACGATTTGTTCAATGAAAACGAGTGGGGAGTCTACTGTGGCAGTTTTTGGCGGCCTAAACTATCACCGAAGGAGACCGTTGCTATCGCAGAGAAATTCGATCTACATTCTCTTTCGATTTGCACTCTATACACGACCGTTGTGTTTGTTTACATATAACTGAAGTGAAAAAGAGTTTTCATCACAAACGACCACATTTTCAAGCTAGACACCAACGTTAAATCATTTTAACACCTTTGCTTTTGCTAGATGAACTGCCTTTTGTGCACGTGTTAAATCTTACACTTTTTGTACTTTTTGCTTCAATCGTAGTTTATTTTTAATATACGCCTTATGCTACGAGCAGACACATTGAAAACTTTCGGCAAATGAACTGCGCTTTGTCGTGGATTGCGTTGAATTCTGCCTATCGTCTTTCGAACCATTTTTGGCGATATTGACATTTTTGGAAGAGCACTTTTATGGCATTTTTTAAATATCATTTTCATATGTAATGATCCATTACTCAAACATTTTGCTCCCACGTAAGGAGCTACGACATTAACAATGACTGGTTGCGATTTTCCTGCCAAATACAAAGCAGTAACACTGTTACAGTTGAACTCCAATTCCTTTAACTGCGACGAAGAGTAATATGCTTCCGTAGGCTCGTAAACAATAGTTTTAAAATATTTTTGTTTAGAATTAAATAAAACAATTAAGAATCTAGAAAATTAAAATAAGACCTAAAATAAAAATAATACAAAAGTTAACAATGAAAGTGTTACCAATTTTACGCTGCTCTAATAACCAAACCAAACCAAAAACCAGCTAATGACAGCGCACTCATTTTTTGACTAGCGTTTAAAACTAATTAAAAAAATGAGTGCGTACTTAGCCTAAGTCAAGCCTAAGAATAGAACATTTGAAAATGCAGCAAACAAGTAGATGAACAACATACAAATATTGAAGAATCTTGTTCCAGTTCATACTTACTAATTAATAGCAGTTTTTTGCTAATAGGCTATTTGCTTTCTGCCATTCTTTCTTCTGAGTCGAAATTCATATTCGAACATGTGCAAGCCTAGCACGTTGTCTGCGCATGCTTGACCTGCCAGGTTTCAGGTGGACTGAAGTATCTTGTTTGATATTTGGGAAACTTGTATTTTGGTTTAAATTATTTTGAAATTCATGAAATTTTGGCATTTATTTGCAGCTTGTATCGATATATGGGTTTAAAGATGCCGTTAGAATTAATTTGTGCTATCTTATTTGCACTAAATTTCGATCTTAAACTTGTTCTATTGGCAGCAATGTTGGCAAATAAAAGCAATGGTTTTCAGGGTAATACCAACGATAAACAAGTACCCTATTCTTTGTACATAGTCCTGCCATATGTTCTGTTACAAATATAAAACGCGATAAAAAAAAACCAATATTCATATTGTATTCAAAATTATTTCATTTATTAGAAGACAATATTGGTTATTAAAAAAAATTGTATTCACTCGAAATGGCCGCCTTTTGCTTTAACACAAGCTTTCAAACGGTGTGGCCATTGGGCTATAGCCGCACGTGGGATTTCCATGGAGATCGAGGACGCTGCTCTGGTTAATGCTGTTTTAAGGCTTCCCAAATTTCTGTGGGGATTCTCGCAAGCCATATTCTCCAATTCTGACCACAAAGCATAATCCAGTGGATTGAGATCTGGACTCCCTGATGGCCAATCTTCTGATGCTATAAAGCCAGGAATATTGACTCTGAGCCACTCCTGCGTGGTTTTAGCTTTGTGCGCAGGAGCAAAGTCCTGTTGGAAGATCCATCTACGTCCATTGAAAAGGGTATTGGTCAAACCCTTCACAACACCCTCTAACACATCTTTTTGGTAAACCTTTGCACCAGTTTTTACGCCATGGTGGGAGACCCCCCACCAAACCATTACGGAAGAGGGATGATGGCCACGTTGAACCCTTGGAACAACTTTTTTCGCTTCCTTAGATGAAGTGGCATAAATCTTGTCATTTTGTTTGTTGAAAACTTCTTCCACGGTAAAAATTTTCTCATCCGTAAATAGAATGTTTTGATGGCCATTGTCCGCGTGCCACTGCAAAAGTCGCTTGCATCTTTCCAGCCTAATTTTTTTTAGCTGACGAGTTAGAAGATGCCCCGTGGACCGACGATAGGCTTTCATATGCAGATCATCCCGAATCACCCTAGACATGGATCTGGTTGATATATCCAATTCCTTGGACATGATTTTCTGCTTTGTAAGGGGATTTCTCCGAATTCTTTCACGCACTGCCTTTACTACCGCACTCGTACGGACAACGCGCGGGCGACCACTTTTTGGCCTGTCTTCTACTCCAGACAATTCGCCGAAGCGAGCAATAGCACGATAAACGAACATTCTTGATATTCCGAGTGGTTTTAGCAACTCGAAAATTTGGCCAGCACTCTTTCCGCACTAATGCAACGCTATTACGCCGACTCGATTCTCTTTAACGCCCCACTACATGTTAATAGATTGCAAACTGAAACCAAACTGACTAGTATTCCTCACTAATCAGTGCATGTGTTCTGAAGTTCCCCGCAAGAAGTTTTGAACGATAAGCGCTGGAAATTGTGTAACAGAACATATGGCAGGACTAGGTATATGAATTGTATCCAAGCGATATGAAACATTTATTTAAATACTGTTATTGTATATTGTTTGCTAACAAATTATCTTGAATATTTTATTCGACAATCTTTTGTTTAGACAAAACTATTTACGAGGACGATGCGATTTTATTTATTAATCATTCACGATGTAGATATATGATCTGCCCTGGGACTATGTTTAGTACACGTGACAACGAGGTAGATGAACACGGGTTCGAGTTCCGAGGCAAATCAAATCTACACCTCGATGTGACTGATAAACAGATCGGGTAGGCTTCGGTAAGTCAGTTAAGCAACAGGTCTCGTTCAATGCGTCTAAAAAGTGGAATGATTCAAAAATTAGATTGAAGCTCTCTCACGTTCTATTAATGGAATACAATTGAATATGTTTGTTGTCTTTTATGGTCAAGCAAGAGAATTTATTTTATTTTTTTCTTTATGGAAAAATTAGCTGGAATATATTAGTAAGAATTTAAGTGGAGCTCATTATTTATCGTAATAAATTTGCCTAAGCCAAAAACAGAAGAAACAAGAACGCCTGAGTCGGTAGTAGATGTTAATATCAGCGGAACATTTCAGTTTTACTATTCACATTCCAAGACATTTATCGTAAAACTTATTGATTTTAATTATGAATGTAGAAAATAAAATGCAATATCGTGTGCGAGTTATAAATATATTTGCATTTTAGCAATTTGGTGATTTTTTAAATATTGTTTAATACTATTTTTGATAACCGTCTTATCTAAGCACTTCGAGACTATCTATTGATCGCTTTTAGAAAAGATTTTTTTGCAACTCTTGAATATCAAACAGAAGCCTTGAAATGTTTTTGATTTTTGTTATTAGTCGCTCCGTTTTTGAGATATGAAGACATTTGAATTTTTACGATTTTTTATTTTTAGCGGTTGCAGGAAAATTATTCTAAGCCAAAGCAAATCTGTTAAAAATACTGGCACTATTATTTTACGCCGAACCGGTATATCTTCCATGATAATTTGAATCACAATTTAGGGCGGAATTTAAATGAGTTTTGTTTTTAATCTATGTTTTTAATATATTAATTTCAAATACGGGAATGATGGCTTATTTATTTTGTTCAGCAAATGCTTTAGAGCAAAGAAGAGTCACAAATTTGTCTTATCTTTATTTGAAGTTTTTCCAACTTTTACCTCTTTGTTTGGAGGAGAGGAACATTTCCCTTTTAGAAGAGATGCCAGAAGTTCTAAAAATATTTCATAGCTTAGTTATTAGTAACTGCAAAAATAATTAAACAAATTTGGAAAATAACATAAGATCTGATGAAACTGAAATCGAGATACAAAAAAAAATCAATTCGGAGAATAGTATTGATTTGCTTCAGTTCGAACTATCCAAATTAGTTCTGTTCTGATAACCCATTGATTTTGTTTATATCTACTAGCGGACCCGGCGAACTTCGACTCGCTACAATTTAACGCCTTCAGAAAAACTCCAGAGTAATAATAAAAAAAGAGAGCGATGTGATGACAAATGTTTTTTGATTTGTTTTCCGGCGCAAAAACAATCAACAACGACGGTCTCCCAACACGCGGACAGGCAACATACAGCTGACCGTGCGAAAAACAGAGAAATTCGAGATTAATCCCACAGATTTCCAACGATTGGCTTTGCGATTTATTGATTGTCATTGCAAAAGCCAATCGAATCGGGAACTGAATCCGCTTGAATTGCAATGATTAGTTGGAATTATCGGAATTCGTGGGATAAGGACTTCCCCTCCTTTGAATTTGCCCTTGATGATCGTCGCTTGAATCACATTGTTCATTAGATTCTTGATGGACAATCGCACAATAGACATCCGTTGCACAATTTAGGATGATTAAGATTCAGCGACATGGTTATGATCGATCCTACCTGATTGAAACTTCAATGCATTGAAAACGCAGTGAAGATCTTTGTAGGCGATTGCGGAATCATATTCGAAAGCAGCGCGATTTAAGCCTACATTTATGACTGGTCTTCTTCTAGTAACATTTTATCGAATTTGAGGTGGTGATTGTGCAGTGCAAACTTGTGCAATATGGGCACGTCTCCATTCATTTTGTTCATGGTTATCAAGGACATTCTGACTAATTACTGAACGACGTGTACGACGTCCAAGGTTTGATCGTCTAATAGGTGGCATTAGTCAAGAAAATAACTCCCCCAAAAATCGTACTGCTTGTACCGTTAACGGATGTGATACGCGATATATGAGTATCCGAAATTGGTGTAATAATACGCAAAGCTCGAATCAATTGCAGCAAGAAAAATAGCACATTTCTTTAACAGAAAATGACAATGTGAAAAGTGCACCTGTCAAATTGCGCTCAGCCCAAGTCGATGTATAACGCCATCTACGGGTTTGTGGCATTGAACGCAGCACAGCGCCATCTGTTATTTGTCTTGTTAACTTCTCCACCCAAAATTCACGTAAAACGTATTCTATCACAGTAAATTTCATAATTTTCCGAGCTTCACAACGAATGTTTCACCCTTACATCGTCCAAAATCATCTAATCATGGGATAAAACGAAAAATTTCGTCGAAACAAATTAAAATTTTTTATTGTTTCTCGGAATTTTCGGAGTTTTCCACTAAGAGTTTTCTATTTTGCCAATCGAAAAGCCATTCTGGAACATTGCACAAATTCCATACAAAATATAAATTTTCGATTTTTCCACTTTTCCGAATTTTCCGGAGGGTTTTCCCAAAATGTTCTTTCGTAAAAATCTTCTCCATGTAATTACGAACGGCCTAGCTGTTGTCAATTGATGAATTACTATGCATTTTTCACACCATTTTTCTATACTCGTATATATAGGTAGATTGATTTCAAAACTAAACGAAAAATACAGTCTATTTTTCTAAAACGTTCAAAATGGCAGAAAAACTAATACAAAAAAAAAAAAAAGCATTGTTAAAAAGTATGAGTTTTCGGTGATCGACAGTGGCACGAGGGTTAGTATGAGCGTCTTTAATTCGCATGATTGCGGCTTCAAAATACAGCCATCTATCATTATTTGAGCGCGGTCACCTTCATATGTCTGACGAACACTTCGAGTAATCGAGTAATTGACAAGTCTTGTAAACGCGTCTCAAACGTCAATAAAAATAAAAGCTCTTCAAAACAAAAACCTCTTCGAAAACATAAAAAAATAAAAACAGACACAAATAATTTTTCGTTTGCTTTTCGAACCCATAGAGCGATTGGACTTTTGGAAACAGGCCGATAAATTTGATTCTGAGTCATAGACTCTAACTGAAATTGAAAACAGTTTTGACTCTAGTTAACTTTATAAAGCATATTTTCTGAGAGACGGACATCGTAAATTCCAAAAAAACAAATTATTCTAAACATTTTTCTTTACTGAATCTGGCTTCAGGCCGATTTCTTTACCGATAAACAGAACTGCCTCAAGTTTCAGATCTATTTCAAATTTCAAAATTTGTATATATTTCAAATAATGAAACAAAATTACATAGAACTTTTGGTGAGTTTCGGTTTCTTTGATCAAAATATCTATATAATTAAATCAATGTAAGTTTTTGATTAAATTTCTAATAAGAAACAAATTGGATTGTGAGTTAGCTTCGAAAATGATTCAAGAGAGATGGCTTTTTTACAATCACTTCTGGATTCTCCGAGCCCCATATGCGACAATTTTGCTTGTTGATGTGACCACCGAGTGAGAAATAAGCTTCATCGCTGAAGAAAATTTTGTTCGATCGAAAGCCTACGTTGAAACGTTACGCATTATTCGGTTGTCAAGCGACTCATATTCGTAAATAGCAAACCATTCATTAAATAAATAGCACTTCAGATGACAGGTATATAACGGTTGACAGCCTTGCCAGAGCGGCGGTTTTAAAACCATTAAATGAATAACCCTATACTTCATGTTAATTTATGTCATTGATAATGTTAATATGTATGGGGTAAAATACTAGTAAATTTTTACGGCAATCAGTCAATTACTTGGGCTGCTAATACAGATTTCTGAAGTATGTAACGCATGTACCAAATTTCTTTATTATACCTCTACTACAAAAGAAGGCTTTTGTCTGACGTCTTTAAAAATATTGGTTAGCTATCCAGTATTAGCTGCGTTAGGAAAATTATTCAAACAGAACAGAAATGATGTTAAAATAATACTCTGCCAACAACATTTGCATCGATGCCATCTTTTCATTAACAAAAACCGCCAGTCTAAATGTATTCTGATACAGTTTTGACAGACTCACAGCAAGCATGCATATTAATCGTTCTGAGAATTAGCGCTTTAATATCTCTGCCTTACTGCAGGGCTAGCATAACAAACCAAACTAGTCTTACCTTACTAGAATTCTTATAACTTTCCATTCTGTTAAACAATCTGGAGTAAATCTCTCGTCTTATGAGGCAAAGAACAGATTTATTCCCTGGTATATTTGAATTTTAAGATTTTATTCTAAGCTGGTGCCTTTGCAAGGTATTTGTTTTGTCTATGCACAGAATGTTCACCAGGTATTCTGGTGTAGAACAATCACAAAAGATAAAACTGGTGACCTTGAGGCCGTTGGTTAATTTCTTTGTTAGATTCAAAATAAACATAAGTTATGTTGCTATTTGTTATATAAATTTAAATTAAGATTAAAAGTTAGCATGTTAAAATCGTTTAATTCGCATCATTAGTCTAAGTTCGTAGGCTTCTAGCAATTAAGGCAAATACTTTTGACAGGAATTTAAGTCATTTCGGTCGTTTAGTTGTGAACATTTGCGTAATTTATATTCGAATACGTAAGAATATTTGCTGAACATAATTTGAGAATGTACCTGCTATGAACAATTCGCACAATATTTTCAGTGTTTATTTATAACTTATTGTTCTTGCCATGTACAGCAGCTTCTTAATTCCGCTTTTGACGGCGTCAAAATGTCTAAAGTTAGCATAATGTTTGTTGCGAACAAGACTGTTCACTACCGGTTTGTAGTGAAAGAAAGAGATTGTACAGGGAACAGTACTTACTTAGATGGTAGTTACAATTGAGTCTGTTATTGCTTTTGTAGAGCATTTTGGCACTTCTATATGTTGAAGAATGGTTACGCTATCTACGGCAATAGTAGGAAAAAATTTGGTCATTGTAATGACAAATAAATCCGTGTTATAAAAAATTGAGCTTTTCAGAGTCAATTTTTGCCATGTCTTCCCCAATTTAGAAAATTCTCCATCCATGGCTGTAGCTGTAGTGTTTATGGAAAGTTCCAAAGGTATAGATTTCTTGTATGTCGGGATAAGTCAATTGATTTTTTTTTCTTGAATGTTTGAAAAGGTTGCAGTGACATTTCATAGTTTTAGACCAGTGATGTACATATCATCAGCATAAGCAATCGCTTTGAATCGCGGTAGACAAAAACGGGTGGTAATCATTTGGTGCCAAGCCCGGACTGCAGGGCATATGCACAAGAACCTCCCAACGAAACTCCCAGAGCTTCTGCCGAATCACTATCACTATGTGTGTGTGGCCTGACTTTGCGCTAATGGAACACAATTCTTCTCCGATTAACCAAAGTTGGCCGCTTCTGGGCGAACTGCATTAAAAATTATCCTTATTTTGACTTAGCCCTATAAATTGGTCGTCTTGTCCATACACATCGTTACCCGAAACGATAGTCTTGATTATAATTTTACATTTGACATTTGGTTTTAGATTCGTTCGTGTTTTTTTGTGAACAGGCTATTTAATAAAGCCACCATACCAGTGGATCGTCCAAGTCAATCACAATCACTGACCACAGTTGTGGGCATATAAACGGGATCATGTCAATCCATGCTTTGGAGTAGGCCTATAAAAATTAATCATCCAAGCTTACTTATACCGATAATACAAGTCAACATTTCCGTTATAACTTAGTTATATTTAGCAAATATGGTTTGGTCGGGTCAGGGACAAATCTTACTGAATGTCAATCATGTTGGACCAATTTTCATATAGCACCTATACCAATAGTTGCTAAGCTCGCATTTATACCTTTAATTTTTAATAATTTATACCTTCATTTATACCTACAAGTCATAGTTTTCACAGGAATTTCTCATATTGCGCTTATACCGCAGTGTGAGGCTTTTGTGGTAAAAGCTAATATTTCCAATTGGGCTGTTTCGAATCCGATGGTAGTCAGGAGAAAATGGATGGTAAATTATGATCGCTGCATTTGACTTCAGACGTATTATTCGTATTAAGAGAAACATTTTTGTAACAAGTTTGCCCATATTGATCACAATCACAAAAAAGGCAATATTAGTCAGACACTAATATTGTTTAACGACGTTTTATATTTTGAATTCATTCTAGGCACATTTTTCTGTAATCATTACAAGAAAACGCAATGTTATCGCTATAAAACTATTTTAAAGAATTTTTCATAGCCCTTTGCATTAACAATCAATATCTGCACTTAAATGTCACAAAAGTCACCCAAGTCGACCACATAAATTGTGTTCACACCAAAATGAAGTTATTAATCAACCTCTGAACCACAAAAGGACAACGATTTAAATACAAGAAAACATTAAAAGTGAAAAGAAATATGACCAACTGAGAGCAACTGCATTAACCTACTCCTCATCATAAATTATAAACTAAATCAAACTATTTTTATACTGGCCACAGTAACATCACTATCATTGGCTCAAGCAAGTGCGGTGGAGCGAATAAAATAGACCTATAAAGTATGTGAATTATAAGTGATTATGAGGTTATGCGATTTTCATTGGGATTTATTCAATTTCAGTCAAAATCACTCCTCACGCTAATCACATACGCAGGACAGAGGACGTATGTGGTTTCTCGGATAAAAGGTGTTCGTAAGGGCCTGTGTTTGCTGTTGTTGGTGTTTCAGGTGATATATGATGAAGTCTTGTGTCCAAACACTAGCGACTTTTGCTAAGTGGTTGCAAAGTGTGGGCTTATTTAGAGATTTATGAAATGCTGGATGTACCCAAGGCGACTTAGGCTGCTCAATTTAAAGAGATTAGTTGTGCACTATTTGCGGTTTTTATATAATACTATGATGGAAAAGGGCTTTGGAAATAGTAAACAGAGTACAGATATTTCAGTAAAATAAACCTTTACATATGTGATTATTTGAGAGTTTCATGGTTCGGATTATGGATGAATCAATATATAGCGTATAAGCTTGACAATGTCAGGTTGTATTCATGTGTATTCATTCATATAACAACAATTACGCATTTAATGAAAAAATAGCCTCGTATGGGAAGGCGAAGCTAAGAATTTGAATTATTTCGATAATTAAGATTTCATCTTTACAACGACTTTTTGAGCACGTAGAATTTTTCTGAATGGAGCTGTATGGAAATATATATGGGTTTCTAAATATGATTTAGACTCGGAATGCGATACATTGCAGTAATTAAAGCATGATAACAAACATTTTCCATAATCAGATATTTGTATAATCGGATCAGAAAAATGGGTTTGGCAGCGCAATACAAATTTGTCAAACCCTGGGTACCCTATTTTGGATCCCCATTGTGTGGCTCTGGATATATCTGGAGTACTGTGTCTTTGCACATAACCTCCACAATACGTCAAAAATGTCTGCGCGAATGTCATTAAAATCGGTCGTATCGTTAAGGAGTAACATAAGACGAGTACATTCCTCTATTATGCGACGTCCCGCTAATTTTTTTAGAGCGTACGTTTATTTATCTCCGTCGGTAGCATATATCGTATAAGAAAACACATCTTTTTAATATATATAATTTAATATATATATAAATATAGAAATTGCATGTCGTATGGATCGAGACAAGCAAGGCGAGCACTAAACACTTTAGAGGGCCAAAAAAAAATTTTTTTATGCTGATAACATATGGAAGTAATCTCGTATTCATATCTCTAACAGTCCAGTACATATTACAGCAGTACATATATGCCCTAAATTTCCAATTTATATCTCTCATATCACATGGAGTATGAATATTCACCCCATTAAGGCAGATGGAGGGTGCCAAGCTGCATTAATCTTAACATAACATATTATATAACAAATTTGAACTTCTAAAAGCTCAAATTTTGCTTTTATTTTATGCCAGTAGTATTTTTTGTTTCAAATAATTCATAGCATATGATCGATCAAAAGTTAGAGTTGTGTAAGCGTTGCCACACCTCTTCGCCCAATCAAGTTATAGACATAAACATAAAGATAAACATAAACATATTCTACGACATTTTACACACATATATTATATAAAAATTTCAATAAATATCATGTCTTACAGTGTCGATAAAATCAAGCTTGGACGACGTGTTTGTACATGGTCTAGAGCAAAACATAAGTTGGCATTTTCCATTTTCAATGGAGTTGAAGTCCGATTACATCGAAACAAATGCACAAAATGTAATTAAATTTAACTAAAACTATTGATTCGAGAAACGTTTATACCTGGTTTGGACGACTAATTATATGGATGTTATTTTAAAACATGGTACACGAATCCGTGCCCTGATCCAACTAAATATGATTTACGAATTTTAACCAAATATTAGCATTTTTGAAAATGCCTTTGGGTGTTTATTTAAATGGGGGTTCTAAGAACTTGAACCGACATCGTATATGTACCTGATAAAAGCTATCATACTAGGCTTGAATGACTAGTTTATATAGTTTCGATGAGCGTAGAGTTACTTTTGAAGTCCGATGCAGCAGAAATGTTATACGAGTATATCATATTATATTACTATATTATTATTATATTATTTTTACAAAGTTTATACGTCTATGTAGAATAGCAGTGACTGGTACAAAGTTTTCATTAAAGCAAATGGAAGTATTGCTGAGGCATTTTATACCGATTGAGACTACGCTGAGACTATTGTGCCACATCTTAAAAATACTTTCGGATGTGATTATGAGGTGAGAAGTGGTAAATAAAATAAATATAAATGATGATGTTGTAGACATCATCGGCAGAAAATTGAGGTAAGAGAAAATAGTTGATAGCTGCATCCCTGCAGTGGTAGATGATTTCACCTACCAAAACTCCGTCATCAATAAATATAGTGAGGTTAGACTGGATATTAGGAGAAGAATATTGTTTGCAAACAGATGCTGCTACGGGCTCAGATCCAACTGTAAGAGGCACTAGTCCCAATTGTCTTGGTGTATAGTGCAGAGGGAACAGTTCTGGGAGTCTTCCGTGATATGTTTTTGGATTCATCATCGTTAACGGAAAGTGTGGATGCCATACGAGTCCAGAGCTATATAAGTCGGCTTTCTGAAGTTGTTTGGGCGGATCACAAATTTCGAGCACAATTAACTCAATTTGCGACACAGAGGAAGGCGTCTTTTAATGTAATGAAAGACCTTCTTTCTTCTATTTCTTCTCCTGACATCGTATTTATACATAAATCCTCATAATTTAAATAACATGGTGCAGACACGATAACAGAAAGTTTAGAATATACATATACAACACTTTGTATAGGTATATTCGTTCCATTTCCCGAGAGTAAAAGCAAGGAGTCAATAAGAACACTAAAACAGTATTTATTTAAATCATAACTTTATTGCAATTGATTGCATGTTTAAGTAATTATTTGTTCAGAAAATAAGATATATATATAAGTGTTTGTAAGACAAACTTACTTTGGTTCATTTTAATTTTTCTTGAAGTTATATTTCAGAGTCTATATAATATTTACTATGTACGTTTAGCAAATATTTTTATTAAAAACTTCGACGTATGTACAACGTAAAACGTCTAAAATGTTAGCAAAATTTATGTACTTTAGTTTTACTTACATCATAGGTCAATTAAACTACAATATTATAATTAAAATTTGTTGTAGAAAACCTCCAGCCGATTGCTATAGATGGCTTTAGAAAGACGTTAACTCAAAGACCTTTGACTTATCTGTCTAAGGCCTTTTATAAGATTTTTATTTTCAGTCCCCTCTTAGAGACTGCACCCTTGAAAACCTTCACTAGGTGATGATGAGTTCTAGAAAATTCATGTGTTTTTTGGCCAAATAAAAAATGATAACAAATGCTAAAGCATGGAGAGAATCGTCATTCATGCACCAAAGACCACTTTTTAATATTTGCGATATTGACATGACATTCAAGACCAGTTAAATTACGATCAGTTGTTTTGTCAATTTTTAAGTGTGATTAGTTGAAGTCTTCACCAACGCCATACATGCATCGTCGGTTAAAAAGTTCGACGAGGTTCGGAGGCCTGGGATCTCCAGAACATCTATGAGTATACCCTGTTTTCCAATCGCTGAATATTTACGCAAGTTTGAGATTATGATGAAATTCATAAGGAATTGCAGATCGAATATATTGCTGCGTTAATACACGAGTTTTTATTGATGCTGTTTCACTAAATTTACGTTTCTTTATCTTCATTTTGATAGATCTATTTGAAATTTAAAAAAATATATGGTGAGTTTATGACAAATATTATGAATCTATTTCGTTTATCAAAAAATTAGTATATAACTGATGACGAACGAACTTGTTTTAGTCCTCTGTTATGCAAATTGAGAAGGTTTAGCATCTGAAATAACCAATGTGACACGTTGTATCGAGTTTTAAATTTATTTCCTTCTATACAATTTATGAAATTTGATACACCTCCACTCCCATTTATCGATTAAAATATCAAAAATTATATCCGGATAGATTGGTGATATTTGTGTTTAAATGCATACATCTCTACATAGTATTAGGCTTTATTGTTATTTTAGTTGAGCCAAAAGCATATGTTTCATTTATATACGAGTATTTAGTTCAATATCTTGATTATCATCTCAATGATTAATGATTCCATGTATAAGCATGAACTTCACTTTAGATCATAAATATATCCTAATACTGTTTTTTTTTTATCTGTTGCCACATTTTTAATAATTTTAATTTACTTTGTTTATTAACAAGCCAATTTTTGATCGATCACTCTTCTGGGGTAATTGGAATCAAATGAATTTTGTAAATAATCCGTAAACGTACTCGTACATAGGGAAGTGGGATGATAAAACCAAATTTATGATCATAAAGTGTTCATTTCTTTAAGCTATGAATAGAACATAAATATGAGAAAACCTAATTGTGGACAATGACGTAAACATCACTATGACACTACTATTTTAATCTTAATTCTGTCAGACACGAGTATTTTAATGATCAAACGCGATGAAATTGAATTGAAATGTCATTAAAAAAACAATTTGTTAGCAGGAGCCAAACCACGGCGATAGCAATAAAACCTGATTGATACATTTCGATCGGTTTTTGTTCTATAATAATGGCTTTTTATTTTTATCGAGTGCCTATGACGGCACGTGCTCAAAAATTATTATGAATCTGTTCAAGTTAGGCCGATCACAATTTATGCTACATCATAGTTAATGCAGTCTTAAGTGAAATAACTATCACAACTATGGTTGCAACCGCCTCTTATATTTTTTTTCGTAATGAATAAAAAGTGATTTTGCTGAAGTCGCGAGATTGCTGAATATTGTACGTTCAAAATCAATACCAGAAATTTCAGATATTGAACTGAGTTGCAATTATTTTCACTCAACATCCTTTTTCATTGGAGCAAAAAAGGCAGCTCCTTATAAACAAGGTAGCTTATCAAAATTAATGCGCAATGCTACGTTTAGCATAATTGAGTGGCAAATATGAATCTAGGAATTAACAAATGACATTCCCTTTAATGAGATATAGGAGAGGTTCCCACATTCAGTGCGCTTACACGCATACTATTTTTGGACTCACTCAACGGGAGCTACAGTTTAACGACTATTCCGATTCCGAGCAGCATATAAAAGATTTGTCGATTACTTGACTACTCGAAGTGTCCAGAAACATCGACGTTACCGTCGCTTAAATAATGATAGGTGGCTGCATGCGGGTTTGAATCTGCGATCATGCGAACGATAATCCGAGTACAAATTAATTTGTTAATATTTGAGTTACTGTTCCTGCTTTTTTACAGCGGGAAAAATAAATTTCGCCAAATCGGTTAATTTGTTTGAAAGATGTTAAGGGTACGAGGAGGGTACCAGGGTTACTTGTTATGATTTGTTTTTAATTTCCAATACAATGAACAATAACGTAAGAGTTACATGAAAATATTAACTTTTAAATATTCCTAAATTTGTATTAGTGGCACTAGAAGAAGCGTAGTAATGTGCTTCATTTGCATTTTTCCTTACCAAATCCTTAAACGGCACCAAATTTGACTCAAATTGGTGTATCTGTATAGAAGATAAGAATCCAAAAATATATGAGCTAAATCGGTCATTTGTATGCGAGAAGGGGAATGGTAAGCCAATCGACGATGTTCTTAAACTTTATCAAGAATTACAGAGCACAATAATGGGCAAAAATTTGGATCGCGACTTGGTAGTTAAGGGTGAATAATTATATACTCGTCGGTCGGGCTGCTTAGCTAGCTGGTAGACACTCAAAACTTAGCACAGCCTGATATTTTTCCACATCAGTGGACCATGTCGGTCCATCTCGTCCGATACCTCCCATACAATTTGACTGCTTTATTGATTTTTTTTGCCGTAATGTAATGCATTTATTTACACTAAATTCAATATAATTTATCATACATCAGGTAAAGGTTAACTTTATTCTGCGAAAGGAAATTTACTAAAAGTTACCGATTTAGCGAAAAGTATTTCCGAAAAGATTTCGGAATGCTACAATTTTGCTTCTTTTATTTACTGTGCCCTATTTAGGTGACCTAACGATTTACATCGGTTCTTCAGGCACCAACACAAAAGGTCATTGGGTCATAGGTAAATATGAGTCAGCTCACTTGACTGAAATTTTCGTATTGGCACTAGCAAAATCAGTATATTGGTATTATATTTTTGGGATCTAAATAATGCCTTTTATTTTAAATCTTCTCTCAATAATTTCAAATTTGCAATTCACTTTGATACCCTATTGTTTTTTTTAAATATTTTTTTTTTGTATGATTTAACGTATGGAGAACAACGTTTGGATTACAAATACTTTCTATGTATATGTATATTAACGGCATTAACACCATTACTTAACAAAAAATCCCTCATATTGGACCAGTATTTAAGTGATCAGGTTTAATTAACTGACAGAGTATGAACATTTAATATTTCATATGTTTATTTGGTTGACTTTGACTTTTGACTTATTTTTAACGTAGGCAGTAGTTCCCATTTCTTGGTAGGTATATAAATATATCGTTTCGTTTTGCTGGTTTAATGACCGAATTTTACAGTTAGAATTTTAAAATTATTACTTTGCCATTTCGAAGTTGTTACTGTATACATATGTGTGTTGTTAGTATCTTTATTAATTTTTTCTTTGATTATTTATGGCTAATTAATTATATTTTATTTTCTTTTTGTCATCATCACATTTAGAGCACCTTAACTTTGTCAAGTGAATTGAATTAGTGGGGAATATCGATTGATAATGAAGTAGAATTTATAATTGCATTTATTCGTAATGACATTAAATTATAAAGTGTGATACATTAATAGGCTTGAGATTACTTACTTATTTTGAAGGTCAAATGAAAATCAATAATAAAATCGGAATGTTTGCTGCTGAATACGAGTATATGCAAAGTCATTATTAGTGGTTATGAATCTCTTCCATATTTCCAAACATCTGGCGTGCCGCAGGGCAGTATTTTCGATTCTTTGTTGTTTAATTTATTCATAAATGATATTTCTAACTATTTTAAAAAAGTAAATTTTCTTTTATATGCAGATGACTTAAAAATATTTCTGAGGCTCTAGATCTTCAGAACGATTTAGATAATCTTCTTGACTGGTGTTCCCTAGATAAACTTTCATTAAATCTATCAGAATGTATCCGTATTTCATTTTCAAGTTTTCGTAATCCAATTCAATTAGTTTTCAAAATTGGTAATTACAGGATCCTCATTACTGAAAGTAAAATGGATTTAGGTGTTGTTTTTGATGCGGCGCTCACTTTCACCTCGCATATAAATTATATTATCCTTGAAGCTTATTCTATACTAGCGTATATTAGAAGAAATTGTTCAGATTTCACTGATCCACATACTTTAAAAATAGTGTATACTTCCTATGCAAGATTAACGTTGGAATATGCCTCTATTGTTTGGAGTCCCCTTTGCCAAGTCAATATATCACGCATAGAAAGAATTCAGCGGGTCTTTTTGAAATGTACTCTCTCTCTTCAATTAACTTTGGTGTTTTTGTGCCTCCTTATATTTCCAGATGCTGGCTACTGGGCTTACTGCCATTGCAATATCGCCGTATTTATCATACCTTGTTGTTTGTATTCGATATAAAGCTGATATAATTGATTGTTCTGAATTATTGTCGCTTATACCGTTTTGTATTCCGCCGATATCGTTCAGATACCATTATATATTTAATGTAACACGCCATTCTACAAATTAAGCCCAACGTAGAGCTTTAAATCGCGGATTTATTAAATTCAATCTTCTAAATGGGATTGCAAGAAATGAATACCCAAATCAACACGCAGAGTTTTGTATGTCCAGAAATGACTTTAAACTGTTTCTTTTTAGATATTTCAAATAAAATAATGTACACATTTACATAACTTTCTTGAAATATGTTATGTCAATTCTTAGTCTGTAAGGATTTATATGTCCATAGACCTAAATATATGAAATGAAATGAAAAATGAACTGAAATAAATTCCAAGCACCATGTTTCATTCAATAAGTCGCCTGTCGATGGAGTATAAGTCGTCCTCTTCTCAGTAATCATCGAAGTCGCTTTGTTTTGATGCGCTTAATAATGTCAATGTCAGTATTTACTACTGTGTCCAAAAAATAAGACAAGTTTTAAATATCTGTGTTTTATTTAAAATTTAAATCTTGCGTTCTTGTTGGGACACCCTTTATAAGTTACACCGAGTTTTAAGAAGTTTAATACAAATTTAAGATCGTTATGATGCCAATAGAACATTTCGATTAAAAAGTCATGAAACGTAATTGGTCGAAAGGTAAGATAAGATTGCATAACAGATACTTTGCCTTACTTTATCTATTACATCTTTTGGCTCACAAAATTATATATAAATTCATTACTTCAGAAGGAGGTATAAAAACCCACAATGACATAAATTATACTGATAGAAAAATTCGATAAGATGTTTAAAGCAACCGAAAAAAAACAAAATCAAATTCAAATAAGATTTCCTTTGCATAAAACCAAACTTATCACCAGTATTTCGATTATTAACGCAATGTTTCGTTGATGATGATACACATAGCAATTTATTAATGAAATTCTCTTCGCATGAATTGCTTGTATTAAACGGATGCCATCAGGGAATTCCCATTCACTTGCCGTTGGCCTCATCTTTCGGAGTGATGACTTATCAAAAAGAAAAACTCCAGACCATAAGGCCAAAAGAATGTTGCCTCCATAAAGTAGACGACCTTCCAATGTTGCTATATTTTTTTGTTTTTTTTTTATGACGAAATCTTTCGGAGGCAGAAAAAGAAACCGGCGGTGATTGAAGAATGTGATCTTAAATTGTGGTAACACTCAGTATATTTAGCGGCTTTAACACGTTCACGCCACAACCTGTAATGTTACCAATTGTGCGTTTTGTGCTTCTAAAAATGGATTTCGCCTTAATGCGATGATGACGCATAGGAGCAGTGATCATGATTGCCTGTGGTACTGATTTGGGATTTGCAGTTTCCGGTATTTAGATTTTACGGCAAAAAGATTGAATGAATGTTGATAAGATAACGTTGGCGGTTTTTGATGAATTTTGCGCCAAGGATTTGTTTTCATTATAATATGATTTAATCATTAATATGACATACCAACTAGATTGGGCAACATTCACAATTTGGTGTTAATAACATTAACATAAATTGATCTTTTTCAGTCTTTACATGCACTTTTTGGTTAATACGATAGAAGCGTATGTTGCAATATAATCAGTACGCAAATTTTAGTCAGATGAATTGACTTACATATACCTATACCGTAGGTATAAAAATTATAGAGAAAATATTGGTTTTTGCACGAGTTCTACTCTAAGGGGTGTGACAATACAATCTATCAAGCAAAGAAAGGGGGAAGTCGTCCTTCAAGGATAATATTTTCATACAGTCTACGAAAGCTATATGAGCTTATTTTCCTCTTCTTAGGAAGCTCTTTTTAACGACATACAACTATAATAACTTGACGCAATTTTGAAATTTGTTTCTCATTAAAATTCACTTTGAAGTGGTTGTGCTATACTGAATTCAATCTAATAATTTTATTGTATGTTATACCTATATAATTAAAGGAAAAAGAAATGTAAAATAAATATTTGGTTGGATATTATATGTTCTTGAGCAATTTTCTTAAATTCTAATACGTTAAACATCAGTTTAGAGGAAACAACTAAGCATTTGTTGGTAAGAGCTTACAACAAAGCTTTTTTCACCTATATAAATTTGGATAAAAACGAATTTAAATGGAGCCGAAAGCAATAGCAACCCTTCAAATTTTCAATACTTCTGCTTCATAAATTGCGGGCTTCTTGACATCTTTTGATGATCTTTTTTCTGGGTAATCACTGGATGCGTGCAAATTATACTAAATTTAGCGCAAATTAAGTTTTCGCGTTTTGGGTTTTATTAAAAAAAAACTAAATTTGGTTTTTTGTTTTCCTTTTTTTATTTTAAAACTCTTTATTTATTTTTGACCAAACTATGATGAGCGTTGAAGGGGAATTGCGGGGGTGATAGCTGATGGATCTGGAGTGGACTGTATGCGGGCTTGGTGATGGGTAGCCAAGTGGTAGGGGCAGGTAGAGGAGACTACTATTCCAAGTCGTGACCGGTCTGTGACCTAATTGTTATAGTCGCTTTTTTTAGAAACGACTATAGCTTTGGACTTCGTATATATTTTCTTAGAGAGAAGTTATATGTGATGAGCGTGCGAGAAAATGAAAACAAAAGAATTAGTAAATTCAATTCGTTTATTTTAGCACTATGCAGTTGCTCACCATATGATGGATAAAAATGAAGTGAAGAAGTACAATTTAGATAACTAAGATGAGACTTCGTCGCTTATTTGAAAGCTTTAACTTGAGTGATATTTTTAATTCACAATAGTAATATTATCGAACTACTGATACATATCGTAGAACGATATTAAATAAAAATTCAAAATGACAAAGTACTGTACGGATTTCAGTTAGCAAAATTCAATAAATAGACAAAGAATGTAAAATTATTATAAAATGGATTGTCTAAACTAACGAGTTTAGACAATTTTCTTATTTCAGGCTTAACAACTTCTTGACTGAACGGGAGGAACAAGACTGACTTATCCTGATTACAAGTTCTTCTTATTAATTAAAAATTATTGTTTTATTTGGAAATAATTCTTATTGACTATTGCATTTTCGTTTGGGGTTAAATCGGCATTTCCGTTAACAATATTTATTGCAAATTACTTTATTAGTGAACAGTTAGTTAAATTGGGACGGTTGCAATTCTTGGAATTGCGACCAAAAAATAGCTTTGATTTATGAATTTAATCATAATTTCTTTAAACAAATCGAAAATGAGTTTAATATTACATTTTTCTTTATTTATTGGTAATTATATTTGCAATAAATTCATCTATGTTGTCGTTATAAATGTAAGTGTTAGTGTTTGGCTTTATATACTTAACTCGCAATTGAATGAAAGGTATGAGCTTAGATATACACAGGTTAAATTACATAATTCGTATTCGTTATTTTTAAATTTTACCAAGCATTACAATACAACTGGCAAATGTCTAAGTTATTGCAGTTTATAAAATAACATATAAAACATAACACAATGTTTAATTTCCAAATTATTTTTTACTAAGAGAGAATGCGTTTTTTAATACACCACTGGCTCATAAATTTCCGAAATATACCTATATTTTTGCTATATCGTGTTTTGAGCGATTTTGTCACTTTTAGCCTCCCTTTGCGAAATTATGTCGTTTGGGCAACGGGGTAATCGGCAATATGGGATTTACTCATATATGCATTTTAATGATTTTTGTTGTTTTGGTGATCATTTGGAAAAATGCGTACAGGGTTGCCCATATTCGACGGACCCATCTGGCAACGCCATATCTTTTGACAGAGATGTCAGATCGCTTAATGACATACCGCGTTTGAAGCGTCAGTCCAAGCAGATTTTTACCATGGAACAATACACGCCACGCGAGCGCTCTGAAATAGTTGAAATTTACATTCAACAGAAGAAGTCAATTGTGAAAACTCAACGTGCTTTTAAAATATTAAAAAATGTGAGAAGTGCGCCTTCTAAGAACACCATTAAGCGTTTATACGAAAAATTTTCGATTGGTGAGGCTCTTTCTAATCCGAAGAGGCCAAATAAAAGTCGACCAAGGCGATCGGCCGAGAATATCGCTGCCGTACGAGCCAGTGTTGAGAGGTCCCCAAGAACATCCCAAAAACGCCGTTCTCAGCAGTTGGGCATGGCTCGGTCCACTTTACAACGGATTATTCGCGTTGATTTGCATTTGTTCCCGTACAAAATTCAATTGACGCAAAGATTGTTGCCTGCGGACAAGCCTCGTCGATTGGAATGGGCCCAACGAGTCATCGAAATGGCCGATGATGACGAGCAATTTTGGAACAAAATTATCATGTCCGATGAAGCCCATTTCACATTGAATGGGGCCGTAAATAAGCAAAATTGCCGTATTTACGCCACTGAAAATCCTCAGGAGATTCAAGAATTGCCTCTTCATGACGAAAAAGTCACAGTTTGGTGCGGCGTTAGTGCGAAAA
>JAHXMU010000450.1:298248-415376 GCA_019455685.1 Philornis downsi | reverse complement strand
AAATTTTTTTTTTTTTTTTTTTTTATAAAACTTTTATTTGCAATCTATTTATAAGTAAACATTTAGCAAATTTTGTAAAATATGTATAAAAAGAATAACAGTTACCAAGCTTCATTCAACTTGGCGTATATGCAAAAATACAAAGAAAATATCAATATTTAATAATTAACTGAATAAAGTGAATACTACATTATATTATATTATTGTAAAAATGGTAGATCAAGTATATGCAGTCTTTTCAATCGTCTTACTTCATCTTCATCATTAAGAAGCGATATGGCTAAAGTATTTGTATGGGAACTTAATCTTTCGACATACTTAGTACTATATCTTCTAATTTCAGTTCTTAGCCTTGGAACACGAAGATAGTTGTGAATAGCGTCATTAGTAACAAACCATGGTGCATTACAAATTAATCGTAAGGTCTTAGATTGGTATCTCTGTAGGATTTCTGTATTGGATTTACTGGCAGTGCCCCATATTTGAATTCCATAAGTCCACACCGGTTTCAAAACTGTATATACAGTATAACTTTATTCGCCAAGCTTAGCTGAGATCGAGGACCAAGAAGCCTGAACATTCTCTTTGTTTTTGAATCTGTTTTCTTTTAGCTTTAATATGTGCATTCCACTTAAGACGTCTATCAATACGTAATCCCAAATATTTAACGCTTTTCTCTGAAGGAATTGTTTCACCATTTATTGAAACTTGTGGACAATCCCCGTGTCGCAGTGTATATGTTACCTGTATTGATTTTTCAGCGTTAACCATAATGTTCCAGTTTTTAAGCCAAACTTGTAAAGTATTTAGTTGTTTTTGAACCAAAAAGGATGCCTCTGTTGGCGATTCGCTAGTTGCCAAAATAGCCGTGTCATCTCCATACGTTGATATTGTTACGTCATCATTGGTTGGCATATCTGACGTAAATATGGTGTACAAAACCGGCCCCAATACACTTCCTTGAGGAACTCCGGACTTGATGATGCCAATCTGAGAATCATCATTATTTACATTTACATAAAACTTTATGATAACGTAATGTAAAAAAATAAAAATAAATAGAATTTTATGATAACGTAATGTAAAGTTGGCAGCATATGCTTAATCTTAAAAAGGAGACCATTATGCCACACTCTGTCGAAGGCTTGTTTTATGTCCAAAAATACCGATGAACAGTACTGTTTTTTCTCCAGACAATCCCGTATCGTTTTCACAATTCTATGACATTGTTCAGGTGTTGAATGTCCCTGTCTAAATCCAAACTGGTGTTCAGGCATAATTCCCAAAGCTTCAATGATGGGGGCCAATCTCTTTAGAAAAATTCTTTCAAACAATTTTGATATTATGGGCAATAAGCTTATAGGTCGATATGAAGATATTGAATGCGATTGATATGCGATCAATATATATATACGATCCACACAATAGAACGCACTGCAGTACATCGCTAAGTCATATATCGATACACCATTTCTTCGACCAAAATAAATTTGTATACAATGCTAGGTATAAACAGCGCTGGAATAGTTTCCACACAAATGTCGAAACTAAGCTTAGTTCTCTTGAGTGCCAGAGATAAATAATCGAAAATCAATTGAATTTTGACATCATTTCCGAACGTTATACTAAGTCTTTTATCAAGCCACAATTGTTACACGATCCGATCCAACTTCTGTGGAAGTAATACAGTAGCTCATTTAATAAAACTCATAATTTTGTAAATTTAACATCATGTACACGTTTAATAACCTATCTAAAAATGGAACACTTTGATGCACATTTTGATATAACTTCCCATTTGTATTTGTCATTCTAAACATTTGTGCTTTATTCGCATACATTTCTTTGTTTTGAATAAATGTGGTATCATTTTTTCAACGAAAGGAATTAGAAATACAGAACGGGCCAACTCATTAGATTGGGATATAAATAAAAAAGTGATACAAATAAATGCATTATTTTGCATGATATTACAGGTTTTATTTAACACAATTAGAATGATCCGATTTAGGTAAAATATGCACCATTTTGTTCAATAACTTGCTGCCATTTCGAAGGTAGTTCCATTGCGTCTCTCTCGTAGAAACCATAGCCTGGAACTGGTTGTAATTACTAGGTGCTTAGTCCGAACTATAAGCCTGATGCATTAGAGCCAAACTCACGGAGCTTCTAGCGAATCACTATCGTTATGTGTGGTCTGGCATTGCTCTGATGAATCACTATTCCTGTGCTATAGATCAATGCTGGCTGCCTCTAGGCTATTGCTTCCTTCAAGCGGTCCAATTGTTGACTGTTGAGTTATAGTTGAGTTGAGTCAATTCTGCCTTGACCACCGTTTGCACCGACTCAGTGTGATTCGACCATTGCTATCATTTGACGTTGACAGAAACGTTTGACAGAACAACGGAATATATGGTGTTTTGGAATTGTGCAAAAGTTGAAGGAAAAAAAGCTTTTTACATCTTTGTAGCAACATTCATCAGACATCCTCTATAATGAAGACATAAAGGTGAAAACTGCTTACCTCAGTGGCATCAAAGCGAATTCGAATCAAGTAGAGTTCTACTCAAACTGTGTAAAATGAGAAAGGTGAAGAAACTTTTTCGCGAATTGGCTTTGTATACTTCTATATATATAGACTTCCAGGAATGACAATTCTGAACAAGACATATTTATAAGGCATTTGAAATACGGAAAACGATTTCCACAATTAGCGCGAAAATGAAAATTTTTGTAAAAGAAGAGTACGTCGGATATGCAATAAGACTGTGGACGGGTTCTTTGGTTTTTTATTATTCTGTATGTCACCCTTTGCATTGCGTTACACGGCGTTTCCATATAATTTGAGCCATGTACCACTGGTTGTATTAGGGTGTACAATAAATTACCATTGGGCAAGTTTACATTAATTCAGACCATCAACTCTATATTATAGACAAATAGGTGATATTTGTTAAATCCGCCACTTAAGTTGGAGACGTTAGAATAAACGTAGTCGCCTTGCGTTAGATTAAAACTTATGAAATTATTATATTATAATGTGCTGGGTTTTAGTGAAGTCTTGTAGTCATTTGAAACAATATTGCAGTAGGAATTGTTGTTATCTTGATATATCGCTGATAGATGAGAGCTGATAAGCGGGACCAAAATTTTTACGTTTTTACGTTGGTTCAAAAAACCTAAAAATTTGCATACGAATAAGGACTACTTTAATGTATATTTTCAATCTTAATATGTCATATTTCATATGACATGTCATAATTCGACTAGTAATGTAAGCTGTTTACATTGTAATATAGGAGTCAATACGAATTCGTTTTGTCTGAAACAAATGGTACGAGCATAGATGTGATGGTCAAAAACGCTGTTAAAAAAATTGAGAAAGTAATGTGGCCTCCAAAGGTTATACGAGACCAAGTACGTTGAGATGTATGGATTATCTTTGAAAATTAAAACGACTGCATATTTGTATATATTGTTTACATTATATGTGTTTCATATCTAAATTAATTTTTTATGATTACTCGGCGAAATAATTTTCCATACCCCGTAGATGAGTTGATCGTTTGAGAATATTCTTATTAATTTTATCATCATTAATGTAATACAATTTTTCCAAAATACCATTAATTGTACTTCTAATCGCTAATTGTCAAAGAGGTGGAGAATAAATTTCGAAGAATCCGCAGTCCGTTGGTCATTTTTAACAGAAACCGGTGATTAACAGTAATTGCTTGCGAAATACATAAACTTATACGTAGTAAATAAATATTTGGCAACTCTGCGATGCCATTATCGTGTTCTTAACTTATGTTGCCTCCCAGTCACAAGAAATTTTTTGTTCTCTAGCTTGTACGCACGCGTCGAAAACAAATTAATACTTAACCCTTAAATCCAAACGCATTTCTGTCATCACCTCAATACTAAAATACCATGAACACAACCAACACAGCATTGGTTTTATGGTAATGGCCTCATCTCTTGTGCTCCCCAACTCCGATGGCCTATCATTGGCCGACCACATGTGGATTTTGGGCTGTTGTATCTCTTGCAGCGCGAAGAATTATGGCAAACACCAGAAACATGTACTCGTCGTAATAGTAAAAATGTTAGAAAATGTTGTTAAAAATGTTATCAAAACGATTAAAACTTTGAAATGAAATCCCTTTTAACATAAAGGCTTCAAGTGCCACTGCTAGTTGTGGTCGATGATGCTGCATCAGGGCGACCAACCAAATAAAAATAGATTCTCAATTGAGTGAGCGCCGCCGCGGCGAGTGAGTGAGTGAGGAAGAAGCCAAAAAAAGGTGATAAAAACCATCAAAATGGACATAAGCGCAGCGCAAGGGCGATGGACAACAAAAGGATCTCTTAGGGAGGACTTTATGGGAATTGGCGAATATTTATAACAATTGTTTACAAATAAACAAACAGAGTCCACAAAAGGCTTTTGTGTGGGACGCACATTCTAAGAGTGACATCACGTGGCACAGTGGGGTGAAAACATCAATAGGTTGATCATTACGTAATCGGTAGATGTATAGGTCATTGTATTGGGAACTTTAAAAGGCATTCGGCGTCTTTGTGCCCAAATTGTTAGGAAACTCGAATAAGGTTATGTTCGAAAAATGTCGATATCCGATCGGAGCCTGATTTTAATTGCCGGAGACTCCAGAGGCAAAAAAATACTGGGTCTTTAAAGGAATGAAAGTATACTTGAAAACAAACCCAAATTGAGTAAAATTGATCTTTATATAGCGCCAAGTGCCTCCTTACTTAAAATGAGTAACAAAATTATTCGACAAAGTTTGCGTACTTATTTTGGGTACGCACTATTTTCACGCGTTTTCAAATCAAGTAAAATTTAGGGAATTTAAGTTGCACTTAATAGTTTCAAACAAAATTTACTAGTATTGTGTTGATTTCGTATACATATTTAGAATATGAATATAATAGAAGGACAAAAGTGGGACTTCTTCTGGAAAAGTGGGATTTTGCCGAGTAGAGTGGAAAAACTGAGTTTGAGAAAGATCTGCTTTTAACACACTCAGTTTAGCACATCGAACACAACGCTATGGTTTGCAAACGTCGCATCCGTCCAGTAAAGAAAAACTTGGCAATACAAGTATGAACAATAGTGAGGAAATCAGAAATCACCCACCTCTAAAGGCACAAAGCTAAATCGTAATAGCAGTATCAAGGGCTAGAAATAATAAATCCAAGGTTGCTGTAGATCTGGCGACGAAACCGGTGGCGGTAAGTTTATAATGGTGATGTATCAGCTCTTACACAAGATTGCAACTAATGCATGCCCGATGTCTGGAATCTAGGTGTATTGTAATGTATTCAAAAAGAACGATTCAAGTTTATGCAACGCTACATCGAGCGTATTCCGTGAATGTTAAAGAATAATTATAATCAGACATTCACTGTAGGAGGCTGGAGAAATACATATCGATAAACAGCACTTTTTCGCTGACTATAAAGCTGAATTCGATAGTCTGCCATGGAAGAGTTTTACATTTCTACGAATCGTATACGTTCTTCTAGGATGACGATAACAAGAAGTCTCCGTTATTTATAGGACTAAATATTACTGACCTAAAGTAATTACGAGAAAAGGTACTGGGATCACGATTTACACAATCTTTAACAAAAGCCAAATATATTAGTAATGTTATTGACAAGATGTTACTTCAATCTCCTCAAGCATTGAAAAGCCAACAAAAGTGAATGTTGCTATTTAAAGTTATTTGTTCTGGCGAACAAGAAATCTATTTGTTTGAGGACCAGCATGAACTGTAACTTTTGAGAGATGGGTGATTTTATCTGCTCAGACTCCAAATACGGTGAAATAAATGATGTTATCGAAGGATTTAGAGGACGAGAACTGCTTGCAAAAATGTTCCGTCATAGTTAACATCATTGTCTTTTGAATCACATATTATATGGTGTTGTGTAACGATTTATGCATGATCGAGCGCTACAGAATACAGCAATTCCTCAAAACACTTCAGTACAAAAAATTAACGACGATGGCGCAGAAAAAGATGACACGAACTCCGTGAAAAGTACCAGGTTTCTAAAGCACTGGAAAAACTTGGTATGACGAATTGGAAATGATATACGTGCCGTACATAAAAGATAGTAATTTACATGGTAGCTGCCATTGAAAATTGGTTCTGTGAATAAAATTTATTTATTATGTAAAACTGTTATGAAACTACGGCTACAGGATATTATGGATGCATGGCACAATGACAACACATCAGGTAATATCTATATTTATTAGATATTATCGGGTCGAAAATATGAGCTAAGATCACCATATTTGATGTACAGCTGTGGTCAGTATTATTATCAATTATTTGAATGAATTCAATTTCAGTTTACGACGAAGCCTTTAGGATTTTTATTTACTTAAACGGAGCCAACATTAAATGAATTAAATTGATTTTTTTTCGAATGTAACAATTTTGAAGATATCGTTACATGGTTTCGGACATAAAACTGGTTGCTCTGTATTTGTCCTTTATTGTCAACGATTTTATATTTAATTTCTGCTAATTTCACAAATTTTTACTGTTCGTATTAAAGACTACAAAGTAATATAACTGGTCAGATATTGTACTATACAACTATGATGTACAAACATTAAGATATAGGGGTAAGAGTATCTTTTATTCTGCAATTATCAAGTTATCGCAGTTTTCTAAATTATCTTAGCCCGATGGATTCTAAGCTATTGGATCCATGTACCAAGTGTCAGCAAGCTTTTCATTCTGCAAATGGATATATAAAGCAACACAATTAAGTGTAATACAATTTAGTTAAACAAATTTCTTGAAAATCCTCCACTGTTCGCTATTTGGACTCAACACGCGAAAGTCAAAGGCGTTTTCTTGAGTAGTACCTAGAATAGCAACACTATCGAAGCAGAGGTTGCAAATAGACTTTGAATTGTTTAATATGATGTTAGTTCGTTTTTTTCGTTTGTTACAAGTATGCTGAGCGGTTATAGAATTTATAGAGTACATTTTGAAAGCTAAGGTTGAAGTTGATTTTTTCATTGGTTTTCTTCACCAGCGCAACTTCATCATCATATGAATTTGGGTTTACTTGTAGGCACTGCGTCCACGACCGTTGATGTGACGTGCGGTGGCATGGTGTGATGTACAAAGTTGCATGCAAAATCCATGTATTTACCACACATTCAAACGCGGGCGCACTCGCTCTCATGCTCTTGACCGAAAAAGGCAAAAAGCTCTGCGCGTGTGCTGAGTGACCAACAATGTTCCGGCAAAAATGTTCCATTGCGAGCAGATGAAGTAAAGCAAAGCAAAGCAAAGCGAAGCGCTTACATGGCAATTATTGCTATTTTATGAAACTGACCAAGTCGTAGTTTAAGACTGATTGACAAATAAATTTAGATGCATGCGTGTCGATAGAATTCTCAAATATTTGCATTTAATGCTGAACTTGGTCGTTCAGTATTTATTCTATGGCATTCTGTACCATGGAATGGGATGGATTTGGATTAACTCTTAAATGATGATATCGTTTCTCTGCTGTATGGCTGCATATAAAAGTGGGTGCTTTTGCTTTTGCTTTTGTTTTAGTCAGATGTTTGCATTTGTAAGTTTTAGTTGTTTTTATTAGCTCCGCCACAAAAACGGGTGGCTGTATTGAAAGTGTTCATTTGTTCGTGAGCTAAAATGAAAGACATATCCTTCATTAAGATTTGAGTGTTATCAAATAGACGACTATGAGGAATTTCGACTCTTTCAAATTTAATATCCACTCCTATGTCCTATAAAACCTTAGTCATTATATCCATCAAAACATCATAAAAAAATTAAAATACTGGTAGAATTATAGTTTGTTATTTGCCATTATATATCAGTTTACTACCGAATATTCCGACAATTTGTAAAAGCAATATCGTCATATCCTTACAGAGAGCAAATAATTTTCAAGAAATTAGAATTAAGGGAGTGCAATAAATACATGAAGTACAATTAAATTTAGATAGAGCTGATACAAGAATTCATGACACAGAAGTCCCATAGCTGTAATATTTTGCAACAGCTATCAAATTTAAAATTTTGAAAATTAATTCGTGAAAATAAATTAATTTTTTATTCTATATTAATTTTGAGCTTGTGAAATTAAAATATGTCCAAATTTTGAAGTATTTTGTAGACAATAAATAAAAACACATTTTTATCCCATTTTAATCACAAGCTATAAAAACTCATAAAATTTATTTCACTAAGTATTTATAACTTGTATTGCCAGTTCCAATTTATCGTTAGGTAATAGGTTGTGTTAAACTATCCCATGTATAATACGAGTATATCGGTTTTGGCCCCTTTTCTGCCAGTATTTTAGTATTTTTCTGCAATTAAATGTAGATTAAATTTAGAGATTAGTATTAGCTACCATCATATATAGCTTTTAATTAATAAATTAAAGGTAGTTTCGAAATTAGATTCAGTTCTTGCATAACAAAGTATTTTCCTATTGAACTAATTTCGGCCAAACGAATCGCTTACCGTTGAACGTTACGCCGACCTATTTATAGATAACTAATCATGTCTGTAACGCATCTTTATCATACTTTATATATCGACATAGCCCATTTGTCCAATGGAAATAGGCGTTTTCTAACACTTTGCAATAACCACGCCCTTATAACGGCGGTATCTTAAAGAATTATATAGGTTAAGATTGTTCTTTCCAGTGGCTGTGCAAAGACCGCAAAGTATTACTTTCAATTAACATAAAAATGGTAATAATTTTGAAAATTTTTGGGAAATATCCTGTGTTCTAGAGATCTTAGACGACTTTCATAGAAAGGCATATAATTTCCGACGATCAAGAATTTACAAACGGTCATTTGTTACAAACCGAGTGATAAAAAAGGAAAACTTCCTCCTCTTCCTATCTTATAATTTGTATGTCCTTAAAATAGGGGCAAAGTATCAGAATATGAAAAATGAATGATGTCGTTTTGTTACAGGTAGCTAATAGTTTCAATTTCATATCAATTTGATCAGGTGCCAAAAATGTTGTTTCACAGTGAGGTAAACACGTGATGGTAGAATTTCTTCAATACGTATGTGCATGATGAATTCGCCCTTTTTTTTGGCACTATAGGCTTATTATCGTGCTGTTGGTAGATCGATTCCGTTCCATTGTTTTCGAAATTTCAAAAATTTGTGATATGCAAGTTTCAGTATACCATTTGTTAGTCATCATCTGATCAGTATCCATTGAAATGACAGCTGCAACTTTGTTTTTGGTGAAGTGAATTTTGCTTATTCTGTACTTTAATTCTATACTTTTCCTTCTGAGATCCACACCATGGATTGTTGTTTCAGGATCATGCTTGTAAGACCGTGATTCGTCATTTATTACAATTTCTTTGAAGGCGCTGGGCTTTCATTTCGATGTCAGTAATGGATCTCTGCTAATTTAGGCACAGTGTGAGCACAATACGAATTATATTTGGGCGTTAATTTCACTTCTGTTGGTAAAATTCGTTTGCCTACGAAGTCATAAATAAGTATGTGCGTCAGAAATTAACTTGATTAAACTTTATCAAAAATGGCGATAATGTTTTCTCCAATTGTGATTGCAAATCCGTCAAATAAACCATTCTTTCTGTTATCTCCCATACAAAATCAAAGATGTGGTATAAATTACCATTACGTTTATGTTCTATTCTATATCCGAATGATGTAAAATTGCGGGTAATTTATTTATGGATAATTTTGTTGAAAGCAAGAGAAAAATAAAAATGTACTATTTTCGGATTGTCTTTAATATTTAAAAAGACCATGGTTAGTTTTTAAAGATTATTTTATGCAAACGTGTACTTCGAGCGATTTATAAAGCCTTCTCAGTTATAGCCGGTTTATCCATGCGTTCTTTGAACTCCATGCAACTTAAAAAACCATATCGCTTAACCTAAGCGATTGTGATGGATTGTTTTTGTGATAGGGCCTGAACACTGATTGCCGGGCTAAGTTTCATAAAAATTTTACAATTTGATCTATCATATCCCCATTGGAAGAAGCTGCGATAGATTAATCAAACATTATAATTTATATCTCTTACAAATGACGAAAATGTCCCGAAAATTTAATGACAAGAGAGATATCCATTATAATTTGTTAAAGATTTGTAAACAATTTTTGCTAGAATTTTATATCGATATCTTCATTTGCGAATTACATCACAAGGTTAAAGTCATTCTACTTGGCTGAAATTTCTGTACTGGTATTCATTTTAACGGAGAGAAAAACTATATTCGTATAATTTCTAGGGATGTGTGATTAATCAGTTAATCAAATTAATCTGTACTACGGTTAATCAGTTAACTGATTAATTGTATGTTCTGATAATCAGACATATGATTAATCAAATAACTGGAATTTTGTTTGACCAAACTTGAATAACTTTTTTAAAATTCAAATATTATATTTACGGGAACAATCTGTCTATATTATATATATATATGTATATATTATTATTATATATATAAATCAATTGCTGTGCGTTAGTCTCGCTAAAGTTCGAGAACGGTTGGACCGATTTGGCTCATTTTGGTCTTAAATTATTGGTAGAGTATTTCGGAAGGTTTAAAAGGTTTTATTTGAAGTGATAGATGGCGTTGGAGATGAGATTTTTGTAATTAATTTTTTTTACCACATTAACATTTTGAAGGCAAAACAACGTTTGCCGGGTCAGCTAGTAAAAAATAAATATGAGATATGGAATGTTCAATTGTTCAAGTTGTGATTACTCAGTTGTCGATTAATCAATTAATCATAAGGTTTGAAATAATGATTACACGATTAATCATAAATATGATTAATTTAAGTGTGCGATTAATCAACTAATTGATTTATCTAGTAACCGGTCAATCGAACTGACTGATTAATCAATTAATTACACATCCCTAACAATTTAAGAATGCTATATGTGGCAACCAAATCGGTCGTTTGAAAATAAATCATATTTCAGTAGTTAATACGATATGTATTAAATGTATAAACAGTATCCATTTAATTTAGCCATGTATTTTTAATATACGACAAATTACTAATTATAACTCAAACTTTGGTCTTTCTTTCATTAGGAAATACATTTTTGGTCATGCTTTTCTGCACTGCATTTTAACAGTTTAGCCGATTGCAAAATAAGGTTAATGTCACAAATTTTGTGGTCATATCAGTTTTTCTTAAATCGGCATACAATCCTTTGGATAAATCAAAATAAAAAATTTAATTTAATGCTACTCTACACAAATTTGATACACAAATCCTATTCAAAATTATTGCTGCACTCCTAGTAAATCTTTAAGCCATTTTGTTGACTACTGCTATTGTTAATGCATACGCGAACGTATTACATTTTTTCCATTTGGTAGCTTAAAATACATTACAGAATTTTATATCGAAAGTCGCTGAAAACCAAATGAAAATGTGGTGTAGAGTACCCTCTATTCGGTCTGGCTGAAACATCATCCTTAACTTTATTTTTTTTGTACTTTTGCAAAACGAAAAGTCTTCACTCACTCGTTCACTTCGTGGAGAGGAAAGTGATCTTGTTCTTAGGTTCTATAACCATAAATAAGATCATTTCGACTAATGGCCATATATCCATCTCTATCTATTCTCTCAAAGTCTCAAAGACATGAAGAGATGCTTTTGCCATCTCCATTTTCTATTCTAATGAGTTTTCCATTTCACTTTATTTGAGGCGATAGGAAACAACAAAGACAGTTGGGACGGACGAGTGGACACACATTGACGGACCATTGTCGTTTTCTAAACTAATTAAAGATGTTTTTAATGTTTACTTTAGTTTAGTTGAAATCAACAAGAAATATGTAAATTCTTCTTTCTTTTCATTTCCATTTCTATTTCTTTTCCACCGAGATTATGCAGATGTTTATGGCGCGCGATGCACTGGAGGCATTGTGTGGCAACAAGGAAGTTGCCACGACGTATGGACCTAACGATGTATATCGTAATACCTGAGTTAGAAGGTGGTTTGTTAGATCAATTGTTACACAGAACGGATCATTTGAAATGTCTGATGGCATATCTAGTTGGTTGTCGTTGCATTGTGTAATTTCCTTTGTAGAAATGTCAATTGTCAGCTATAAGGAAAGTAAATCAATGTCAAATATTAGAGCAATTCGATTTTAAGCTACTGGTAGGGCAAAAGAGCTACTGTGAAGATTAGATAAAGATTACTTCTACTCCTTTTGGGGGGCGGGGGTACAATGAGGTGTTTATAATTTGGACTGTCTGATTCATGTTTACTTAGCAATAGCTAAAATGGCGATTTTTGTAGAATTTCCCCAGCAATTCACTACTTTCAAATTTTGTTTCTCTATCCTCTGATAATAACATTGGACAAACGTTCAATAGCGCCTGGCTAAGCAACCTAAATATTGCCATCGATTCCTCTTAGTTAAGTAGCTAATTTTCATTATCGAAATTCATGCAGTTTCAACATTAGAAACATAAATGGTGCTATAATAAGACAATCATCACATTAATGTTGTTAGAAAGATGGTATTTAAAGATGCTAAAAGGGGGTTTCATTCCACAACTACGCCGAAAAACAATCCTTTATAACTCTGCAAATTGTCGCATAGCCAGACCTATTAAGGTGCAATAAATGAGAACATTCCCCAAAAACGAAATCAACAAATTTGGATGGTTAAATGAAATGCATTCGGACGAAAATTGTGGAAATAACTGCTGAAATCCTCCAAGCGGTAATGAATAACGGGCAAATTATTAAAAGTCATTGAAGAAAAAACTATTATCACATGTGAATTATAAAAAAAAGTGGGCTGCACAGGTTAAGCCTTGATTTAACAACTGTTACATCTACTACTGATGCTATTCAATCTCACGATTTAGATATAAAGTGTTATCCATTTAGTGTTTTCAAAATCGCCACTCTGGCAAGATTGTCAGCTATTACATACCTGTCATCTGAAGTGTTGTATATTAAGTGAAAGGTTTTTCATTTACGAATTTGAATCGTTTAACAACCGAAGAACGCGTAAAAACAGCTAAAACTAACTACGGAAATGGTGATTCAAACGTGGGTTTTCAATCGAATAAAATTTTCTTCAGCGATGAAACTCATTTCTCACTTGGTTGTTACGTCAACAAGCAAAATTGTCGCATATGGGGCTCGGAGAACCCAGAAATAAAGTGACTGGAAGGTGACTGTTTGTACGCCTTATAGTCTAGAGGAGTCATTGGGCCGCATTTTTTTGAAACTATTTCAAAAGGATCCACTGCTGCAACCAATCCAGAGGCAGTCATTTAAATGACATTGTATTTCGTACATAATGGCAAGGTCCAAGCATTATAATGAAATAAAAGTTTCCCCGAAATCATGGCTTTATGTCTGTTTTATTTAGGTTTACTTGAAAACAAAAAATGGATAAATATAAGCGATTGAATTAAGACAAATTATGTTATTTATCACATAACCGTCTGTAGCAGGAAGTCTAGTACACGCCACTATTCTGCATATAATCATGGGTTCGAACGCCGATACATCCCCCAAATCTTACTTTCAGCAGCAGTCACGCTTTGAAGCATCTTATGAATAGTAATCGGCAAATTTAGTGAACGTTTCTCAAGCTGACGTCTAAAATTGCCGTTAGCAGGAGGCACCTTGAAAGTGAGAATGTTTTCCCTCATTTCCCATTCATGGGATTCAAGGGAAATTGTTGCATTTTCTTATCATGCTGATTTGCTAGCACATCTTGATGGAAGGCAATGATGATGAGAACAAACATGCATTTTATGGACGCCTGGAAGAAGTATGCGATTGCTATCCTAGACTCGACATCAAAGTCATTATGGGAGATTTTAATGCCAAAACAGGAAGGTGAAAATAGTCTTGGTTCGACGGCCGGTAATTTCAGTCTATATAAAATTCTGATGGGAGCGGCGAGGAAGTGGTAGAAAATGGAGTCAGATTCTCAACAAGGAAACTTGTCTCCATCGTGATTAAAACATGAGAAATCAGATAGGTCAAGTGGTAATAGATAGAAAGCTTGATTCTAGGATCAGGTCATACATGTCATGCGTTTTAATAAAATACTAATGGATCAGTACACAATGTTACTAATCAAGATACAGTGACATACAGTGGCAGCCGCTGTCGAATCCGTATTTGAACACGAAAAACTGTGCTACGCGAATACTTGTGTGATGAAAAATGTCGCAATGCATGCGAGGAAAGGAATGGTGAATGCATGACAACGCAGCAGAAAATTGTAACTCGAGCATATAAGGAGTCGGCAGTATGAGGATATGGGAAAGTAGGGTTACAGTGGCGAAGCACGGGACTCTGTTTCTGGAAATTTGGTCACAAATAGCCAGGGTGTGCTGCCATTATATGCTTTTCATTGTGGAATGCGGAGCAAGTCAAGAAATCACTCCAATTATCCACGACTCCACAGATTGCCCATAACCGAACCAAAACTTTGTCAAAATAGCAACATCGCTGCTTGAGTACAGTAAATTCGTTGTCATTGACGTGCTATCAGAGTTATACCACTATATTTGCATGAAGCGATGGACGAGTTTGGTATTCCTATGAAGCTTATACGCCTTAGTAGGATGACAGTGGCCACAATCATTCTGAGCCAAAACGAAGCTGTAGAGAGACAGCATATCATGTGATCTTTTCAATATTGGATTTGCACTGAAGGTGATTTCGGTAGTCTTCTCAAGTACTGAGAATGATTTAGCGAATGTGAGTGTGACAGTAAACGAGGAGGAAATTAAGTTTTATGTTTCGACGAACACATCGTCTACCCATTGTCGACTAAACTTTGGCACGATTGATAATTTTATCTATTTTAATTTCACCGTCAATAAAACTAGTGATACCAACTTCCTTCGCTTGCAAGGAAATGATTCTATTGGATTAGGAGCGGATTTATTGGGAAAGCTCACAATGGACGAACAAATATACAACTATACCAGGCACTAGGCTTACCAGCCTTGTTGTACACCGAATAGATTGTGAGAATAGATTATGAGTTAAGAGAGACCCCCCAAATATATGGAGCATAAGCTATACGAGCTTTGTACCATGGGCATAAACGTGGTCAAGAGTATTAAAATGCAGCGAATGCAGTGGCTGAGTCACGTGTGGAGTCACGAATGGAACAAAGCGTTCCGGTATGAAAAGACAGTGAACTCAACTCTGTGGGCTATGCGGACATGATTTATCAAAACCTCCTTTTTATACGATTATATTTCTGGCATATTGTGATGAATTACAGAAAGAGCGCAGAAAATCGACACGCTTGTAATTAGTTTTTGTGTGCTCCACGTAGGTAAAACTTTTTATTACAATCATTATATATAAACTTTGCCCTAAATATAACCAATATTGAGGAGTTTTGTCTAGCTGTACCAGAGACTGCGGCACTTAAATGCCTAAACCGTTGCATGTTGTACGAATGAATGAAAATTACCCGGCACGAAAAGTATCCCGCAATAAACTTGGTGGTCGCCGTAGAAGATTGTAAAGAAAGCTTTCTTCCTATCACGCCATTATGCACATTAAGAAGGATATCATGGCAAAGATATTTAAAATTATTTTGTATGTGCGGCTTCCTGCAGTGACAGTTAATCCTCATTTGGTTCTAATTATGTGTGACAGCTAGGTCGCTAAACAAATAACTATTCATGGAGAAAAAGATGCACGACTAAATGCCTGACAGTCTAAATGCTGACAGACATAGACTTCGATTCCGTTGAGCTACTACTACTCTACTACTACTACTCTTCAGACGAAATATTTTCAAAGAACAAAGGAGATAGGTAGGAAACTGTCAATTTGACGTCGTAAAGGCAGAAATTGCCAAACAAAATTTCAAGCAGGGACTATTCCTTGCATGAGAACTTTCCAAAGGCAAATCGTCCGAAGCTCTATAATTCTCTCCATTGTGGTCAGTTGTAGCTCTGGTATTATTGGACGTATTAGTTTGACACTGCTTGTTCGCAGTAGAAAATGCCGATCAGGTAAGGTAAATATCCAAATTTCGAGAATAACCATACCTGCTCTTAATTACCCCCCACATATTCTGCTTTTAGATCTTGACCAACCAGTCCAAGTCGCACTTAATTTCTGTTAACGATCTTATTACCAATCACAAAAACATATTCTCAACTTAGCTGTTACAAATTGTTAAAGACAAACTCCATGCCAAGGTGGATCCAAGTTCTTTGGTGGATGGGAACCACTACTTTCAGGAATTCACTTCTACTAACTAGATGTGATTTCATAATCTTGCACCACTAAATACCGCCTTCTGATCGGCCGAGTAACAGCGTATTAGTATTAGTAAGTTTCAGCTGAAGGAAACGTACTAACATATTGTTGAATTCCAAACCTATTTCTTCAAAAACTTTGCATAGTTAGTTGTGCAGCCAACTGTGCAATTTTATGTTGAGAACAATTTGAAGGATTTGCAATCACCATTAGATCACACCATATATTAAAAGCTTTCGTCATAAATTCTAATACCGTCATTCACTATGATTGTACAAAATGTTATATGGAAAATAGACTTTTTGATTTACACAACCCATTTTTGATAGTTTTTGAATAACATTTTATTTCAATGTAAATCAAATTCATAACTTGTGCCAAAAAAGAAAAAAAAATTAACAAAACTACTGCTTACGTGAGCACTTGGCAGTAAGCGTTGTTCACTACCAATTCTAATTGCCAAATGTAACTTAAGCCTTTAAAATATTTTAAGCCACACCACAAATTAGTCATCCACTTAACGTGGCTAATGAGTTGAAAGCCTGTGTTTGCTTACTTAGAACTCAGTGTTGCATTCATTGTTTTACCTGTGAAATATTTTCCGTCTAAGTTGAGCTGCATTATGGCGCTGCATCGTTGTGTAGTTGAGTTCATTATGATGTAGTGTTTGTCTTTTCAGAAATTATTACAACTTAACGCTTTTAAGCAAAGAGTGAAGTTGGCTGCCGTCTACTTATGTAGTTATTTGCGGTTGTAACTACATATATTTGAGGAGTGTAGGCGTTTGCAACTCTGCTTTTCGGTTAACCATTCAAGTATTAGGCAGTTTTTTTTATTCATTTTAGATTTTTGTAACGGTATTTAACCTTCTAATTTGAACTGACATTTACTCATGTTGTCACAAGCGTTTTGTCTAAAAAACATGACACAACCGCTAGTGGTTTTCCTGTTATATTCGCACGATTAGCTAATGTCTGTCAACAGGTTGTTGTTGCTGTTGTGTTGCTGATAATCGGTCTTAACTATCAGAGCTTATGCCGCGTCCAGTGACAATGATAAATACCAGGATTCCTTGTAGAGGGCGGATGCGGCAATAGAATTTATAATTTCACAAAAAATAGATGTAGTTTGACAACTGTGTTCCACTTGGTGGACGAATAACAAGCAACCTTATGCACGTAGTGATTGATCGTATTCAATTTGTCGATCTTATAATATTTTTGTTGGATGTTGTTTAAAGACTAGAAACGATATTTGTATGATATTTATTGTGGCCGAATGAGTAAACATTAGAGACAATTTGTACTAGGCTTTCATTTGGGCTGCTTTAATATGCAATGTGTGTCTTTTGACGACGAGCAAACAATGATCTTTATAGAGCTAATGGTTAATAAAAGCGATTGTAGTGCGCATAATGCTCACAATTTTAATTTAGGCTAACTTATATGTCACTCATACATCGTGGTTCTTTAATTCAGTAGTTCTAAATGTTTTTTAATGTAATGTTTACCTCCAGCGTAATTGAAATCGTGCTTAAGCATTTTCAACATCAAAATCATCAAAAGCAGATAACTAGGTCCATCTATTGGAAAAATAATGTTTTTCTCTTTACGATATTTAAATTTAAGTGATCGATCGTAGTGCGATGGTTAGTATACTCGACTATCGTTCGTATGATCGTGGGTTTAATCCCCGATACACCTTGATGTGTTTAACAAACATTGAGCATTCGACAAGGGTGGTAAATGCATCTAAAATTGAGACATTCTGAATCGTCGTTAAAATATTATTAAAAATAGATTACAGTGAATCTCAGAAAATTTACATTTTTTATGGAACTATATGTGAATATGGCACCAGTCGTGTTTACTATAGTTTTTCTCACGATCATTCTCATTGTAATATGGCTCACAACGAGTTGTTTCTATATTAACTGAAAACTTTATGTCAGTCAGTGTTATTCTTCCTAAGACTGACAATTTTCGGCATGTCTTCATACAATTTTTGTCGTATAGGACTGACGGAGGCGGCTTTGTAGCCGATGAACATGTAGCATGTGCCGATATGTTTTTCTTGATTTTTTAGTTTACCAGGTTCAAAACAACATTATAAGATACACTCAGCTCAAATATGACAACCTTTAGATTTCACATATCACATTGGACAGAACTTTACAAGAGATGGGTGAAAGACTGATATTGTGATATCTGGTAAAAGGTGGGTAGCCTCTTTTTAAATCCAAGATATACATAATACGTTTAGACTCCGATCATTGACCATTTATTTATAGAGCTATCGCCTCTGGTCTTTAATAGCATCCGCAGCTTTGTTGTTCTAATACTATGATACTGCTACTTTAATCTCAATTTATTTCATTACTGGATAATATATATGTATGCCTTCGTTGATAAATGGCGCAGATTTTTACTTGTGCTGCAACCAGTACAACTGTCGCCTTCATAATTTCAACGCAATCTGCGTATTTCTGATGAGAAATCCATGATTGCTCTCACAGGAGTAGAATCCTGTACGGCAACGCTTTCTAAGGAAATAGTACCATGTGCTTCGGTCATATGCATTTCTTCTCCAACTCGCCATATCAAGTTTTAAAGGTATTTTGAAAGCCTGATCATTCCAAATGAGTTTATCCCATCACAACAATCGCGGTATTTTAATACACTTTACTGCTTCGATGACTGTATATAAGTCATACAGTTCATGATTCATGTGATGCCATTACTCTGTTTTGACGCAGACTTGTAAAAATCTCTCAAGTCATTTTTTATAACTTTGAGAAGGAAACATAATAAAAATATCAAACGCTCGAATTCTGGAGCACAAAATCTACGCTCTTCATATGCCTTAATCCCTTAAATTATTAATTAATATTAATATTAATATATTTTAATTTATTATTTATAATTTAATTGGTTATTTTCATTCTTTTTGGCCTTCCGAATGTTTGCGTTTTTATTGACTTTTCTCGTCCTTACGTTCTTGATAAAAATTTATCACAAAACTGATACGACAACATAAAACATCAGCCATATTATAAAATACTTTAAGTATTGAATTTGCGAAAAAGATGAATTGCCGCTTAACTATGCGGAAGATATTTTAGTTTCTCGTACAAAACAAAGCCATCGTTGACAATAAAAAACTTCGCTAATATTGACAATTACTTTGCTTTACACAATTCCATTCCATTCTTCATCTTTACGAACACTCATTGCTGAAATATCAATGACCTACTAAACTTTCAATTGCCTCAAAATGAATCGTAATATTTGTTTACCGCAAACAAAACCCTTTATAATTTCGTCTGTCTTCATACCATTGATATGCACGTCACTCAGAACCAAAGCTCGGAAAATGTGCGCATGCGTACAATGAAACTGCAGTAATAACAAATAAGCATAACAAAATTCACCAAAATTCAAGAACCAAACAGAACTGATATGAAATTTCTCCGTTTTATTTTTATTGACACTCTAAAATGTCACTTTTAAGAACATTCTGTCGAACATTTATGACCGCAATAAAAGTATTCCACCCCATGTCCAAAAAACTCCAATCGGAACGCAGAACGTCCGTAGCGTTTTTGGGACGGCTGTGCGGCAGAATGATTTGAGTTTCTCCGCAATCATATACGTATGTAGTTTTATGTATTGAGTCGTACTCCAACATTTTTGGCATTGCCCAGCGACAGCTATAACATCAAGGAACTTTATTAAAAGACTACAAAATTCTTTGGGAAATGTAGATCGCTTTTATTGCAGTGAGAACCCTATAGTGGGCATGCTAGGACAAAAGGTAGTTGTTCTGATCGAAATGTTTACCAAAGGAACCACTAATAAAAAACGCAATGTTTGAAGATTGTTGAAGCATTGAATACCGTAAATTTTTAAATATTTCAATTCCCTTAAAAGCTTAAAATTTATATAAAAACACATTTTGAAAAAAAAGAAAAATAGACAGCCTTATTTATTTACCATTTCGATGGTATTTTGGCAAAAAATGAAAAATCACAAATGTGAGGGGGATTACATACCATCTATTTCCAAGAATTTTAATTTCTTTAACTAACATGCCCGATATCCTACATGTGGTTATTCATGGAAATCATTTTAAAATTTTTTTCCTTACTGGAAACATTTATTAGTAGACGTGGGAAATGACTTTCCCAAAGCCCCTAAAATGGAATATGTGATGAAAAATGTTTAAAATTTCCTTAACATTTTTCGAAAATAGACCTAAAAAACTGCACAAATTTATAAGATATCAAGCATAAATGCATATTTTAAAATTATTTCTGTGCACAGCCAAAACATTGGCCTATAACGTGCTAAAATTTTCGGAATCGATTTGAAACAAATTGGCCTTCATTATTGGATTATTAGCACAAGTCAAGGCATACTTTTTGCAATACTTTAATTGGAACTATGATTTTGGTTTAGTTAATTAGTTTCCAGAATGAAAATGTGTACGATATATAGATTTTGGGCTTTATAATTCGCATTCGGTTTTTAAATTCTTCCAGTAAGTTGTAATTTTTAGAAACTTGCAAATATATATTTTTTAGGTATTGGATTTAACCGGCAAACCTAATAAATGTAACGTATATGTAAAACAAGGAAATTAAAACAATAACGGAATTTCAGTCAGGTGAAATGATTTACATATTACTTCATCCAACATTATTTTGCGGAAACTCTGTCTGGCTGTGCTGTAACTTTTGTGTAAGAAAATAAATGAAAATAGCAGAAGGCAAGTTGAATTTGGCCAAATCTGTTAATTTTTATGGAAGGTGCCAGGAAATGAAATCAATTTCTGTATCGAAGTGCAACAAATGCATGACGTGTTTGACCCGAATGCATGAAAGCTTGACGGAGATCGGTGGCAGTGAATGAAAAACACGAATACACTAAAAACCGATAAATCTCAGTGAAATTTAATGGTTATTTTTTTGCGTCATATATTCTCCATTTAGCCTTCAATCTCATATAGAGAAATACAATTTCGGTATAATCTGGAAGATGCAAAATTTTTGCAAACTTTCTGTGAGCGTTTCTATATTATTTGACTTTGTTCACTGAATGCATGTTCACTAATAATATGAATATTTTTTTATGTTGCTTTTATTCCTTTTAAATAAATAGCATATATTTTTTTTTACAATAGTTGGATTTTTACAATAGTTGGATAGGAAATTCTAGATCCTAAAAGTGAAGGACATAAATCGTTTTATTTCAAAGACATATATTGGAGACATAACGGCTTAAGGAAACGCTACAAGGAACAGTCCAACGGGATCAAATCGCACCATTTCACACACTTCACGTCACGTCACCTCACGTTGTTCGTACAGAATTCCATTATTGCAACAGTTGCGTCATTCTGTCGGAATCATTTGGAGTTCACATTCATATCATCCAATGTTTTAATTTATTTAAAAGAATTATTGATGTTTAGTAACAAATGAAATCATTTTACGAATATTTATCTTTTATTTTCAAGCTACATTTAATTTAATTTAATTTAAAGCCTTCCGGCCAATTATAAGTAAATTACAATATGCAACAATTCATCTATTTTATTTAGTCCGCTCAATAATATAAGTTAAAAAAAAACACGTAATAAAAATTAAATATAATATTTATAAAAATTAAATGTAATTTTAAAGAAGGTATGATTATTAAAGACAAAAAAAAATTATGGAAAAAGACCAATTTAGAAGTTAATCGGTAAATCGGTATATAATCTGGAAATATAAGATAACCGGTATGTAATAAAGGCTGCTCACAATTTAATTGAAAACAAAATTTTATAGTGAAGTCTGAAAGTGTTGCAAAATGTACCTTTTGTAAGAATCAGGACATAATTTAAAACAATTTAAATGCATTGGTAGAAAATTGTAAATTCGTTATTTTAGGAATAAGGAGTGGAATGTTAAAATTTAAACGAATTAAAAAGTAAGTGAGGACTACACAGTCGAACAACTTTATAAAATAACAACAAAGACCTCAAATTGATATAATTTTTAAAACTACAGCCCAAGAGCCGCTAAACATACGATGTTATGTGAACACGACGCCTCAGTGAATACGCATATCTCATAGCTCTATTAAACGCCATCTGAATTTTCCTCATATCTTGTTGATTAGTGCCACTATATATGTAACTCTAAACAATATAGAATAGTTGGCATGATATAAGCATGAACCAATTTCTCCTTAGTCGATCTGGGCAACAATAAATGAGTGTTATAAAAACTTCGAAGTGAATAATTTAAACGCCGGAGTACATTATTCACATGATAATTAAAGCTTAGTTTCTAAAAGTTACCACCTAATACTAATGGACACGCAAAAAATTTGCCTGATCCATTGAGTAGATCAGCAGAAAGTCTCTAAAAACGAAGTTCGTCCAATAAATTGAATTAGTCGTATTTCGTACAAATAAATAAAGTTTTGCAAAATTATATAATTGTACTTTTACTAACTGTCCTCAACCAGAATATCTGTTTTTTTTTTTTCAATAAATGTTGGCCATCAAAATATCATAGACACATTTAACAAATTATAACCCATCGATAAATTGATCCAAAAAAAGGGATGGCGATTCATTTCATTGCCAAATAAAAGTATACCAAATGCTTGATATGTGCAAAGGTTTACTGGATTGTGTGCAATTGAATGGCAAATATGAATGAATTACTACATCAATTAAAGCGGACATCTGTGTCAGAGGTCTCCAGCAATATAGGACTACTGCAAATCAGCAGTTAAAAATTGCCAGAGAAAGACTGAGCTTAGGTAAACCGGAAAAATTGTTTGAAAGGCGCCGGAAAAGACCACTACACATGTCTCACTTTCAGGTTAGGATAATATTAATATATGTTAAGTTTTAAGAAGTTTCATAAAGATTGAGGATTGTTAGTGTATCCGTCAGCCGGCCAGTTTAATCGACGTACTTAGATTAATTAGTTGAAAAGGGGCATAGTTTTTTGAAGGCTTTCTTCAGGTTGTTAAATTTTTCATCGTATGAAAAAGTATATAAAATTCAAATTTTGCGAAATATATATAGTTTACGCGATATCAATACTTTTCAACTAAAAGAAATGCTCAAGCGCATTATCGCAGATTGGAACATCTGACTGAATCATATTAGACGCAGTTTCGCAGGCATATTTTGATTACAAACCACATATTAATAACAATTTCCTCTCGTAAACTTAGCTTAACTTAGCTTTTACCAAATGGAATCATAACCGAATTGTTATCAGTCGTAAACTTTCTAGCAAATATTCCATGTTTACATGGGGATTACGACCATATGGAATACCTCCATAATAGGTATCATTATTAACTGCAATAAGAATTTTTCGTCCACATTCAAAAAATGTGTCTGGGGATTAAGTCCTTATGAATAATGTCCGCGCAACGAATCACAATTAGTAACATATTTCATGATTTACAATTTTTATAGTATTGTGTAAGCTTATGTTTTGATGCAAAAGAAATCATTCGTGTCTTTCAGCTGCCATTATCCGAATTAAGCCACAGTCCCTAATGGATAAGGTAGATCGACAATAGCGCCAACTTATCATTTTGTTCCTGCCTATAGAGCCTATTTCTTCAGCAGAAACAAGAGATGTATAACAACAGATTAACTGGAGCAAGCATTTTAACCTACAAATTCAATATGGAGGTGTGGATATTTGATCACCATCTCTAGGAGGACTCAATTCATTTAGGTTTTGGCCTTTTGATGGAGGTGGTTTACTCACAGCTTGTGTGTGCTAATGGAATACAAGATATTGGATGTGTGGATGTCATGCGTAAGAGGCTAGGAATTGATTAGCAATCAAAATTATGGGAGCACGGCTGAAGTAAATCTAGTGTTACAAGCGACTACTTGTGGTGCATAAAAATACAACCCACACAAATGCATATAGAGGTACTCGAGGGATACCCTTTTGATGTACTTCGAAGCAATAGGGACTGTACAGGAAAATGGAAGTTAAAGTATAATTAAATAATATCAGCGCAATGTAACCTTTCAACAATTGAAAGGCATGGAGGAAGACAATTTACATAACGCAAGTAAGTGGTAATTTTTGCAGGCCAAATAAAAGATAATTTGCCGATGTGTTGTTCCAATTGCATCTTAGTGAACGTTGTCAGAACGAGCTATTTGAAGTTTTTAGAAAAATTTAAAAAATGGACTAACTTAGTTATGTTTGGGTTTGGTTGCTTGATGCTGTAATCTAGTATGAAAACTTCTACAGTGAAGTCTGTGTGTTGCCGTGAAGGTCTTACCCACGGTGTGCGACACGCTGGGCATATCAAAATGCGATTGCCAGCGCCTCCTGGGATAGCCAAGTAATAGGGGCTGACAATTTTGGGAACATGCTACCGCAATGGTCAGCCTTTTCTTCCAGCCAGAAGATACCAAACTGCTTATGCTAGTGTGGAATAGAATCCCCATTGGCGGAGGTAAGGCCTATATTACCACCTCTGCTACTCTATGGGTCTGTACCACCCAGTAGCAATGCAACTCCACATTCGAGAACAAAGTCTTTACCAGAGATTTTGGTATCAACCACAACTCGTGTGATGCTCCCACTAGGGGCCCTACGCTAAATGAGCAGGCGGAGACTCAGTCCCAGGGCCTCCTGATCCCCCCACTGTCGGCCAAACTCACCGGTTGAAGCTGCGCAACAAAAGCAAAAACTGCTACCCAAGTGTGATTTATACACCATACTTCACGGGATTGGTCGCCCTGCAGCAAAGAGTACAGACTGGACATTTCTATATACTTGCATTTTTACGACATTGCATAGATGCAGTATCCTCACCGGTGGAAGACGGCGAAAAGTCCACTCAAACTCAAACGCATATGGCAGCTAGTCAAATTATTTATATAAATGATAATAGTTGGAATCGTCGTTAAAGTGTGGGTCCCGTTGTGTGAGCCAAAAATTGTAATGTGTAAAAGCTCACTGAATATGAGAAACTCTCCTGTACCTCATTCATAGGATGCAAGGGAATTGATTGTTTTATGTACTAGCAAACGCACAGATCAATAGCATATCCACTATCTATTCCAACAGACTTTCTCTCAATTATTAAGAAACAGCGTCCGTAATCTTGATGTTGCAGACATACAGTACTTGGGCATGAAAACGCTGGTTCAAATATGCTTAGTAGAATGAAAAATATCTTAAAGATGCTGTTTAACATATCAATTACATCGCAAGATTTGAAGGAACGTTATAAGGAGAAAAAATTGAAAAGAACGGGTATGGGAAGCGCTTGATAGTGATAACAGAGAGAATATATAGAAGTGAACCCAAATTGTAAGGCGTTTCCCTATTGCAGATATTCAAAATGCTTTGCAAATACGGAGGGAATACTTTCACAAGCTGCTAGTTGCGGAAGGCAGTACAAGCGAAGAATTTACCCGGTGGCAAGACTCGTGGCGATGATTTGAGTTAGGGGTATCTCAGATTTTTAACTCGATTTAATTAAGCGAATGAAGTGCATTTTGTCCTGTATTTAAAAAAGACAATTTAAGTATGTATACCGACCACCAGCGAATCCACCAACATATTTTTTTTAGATAATAATGTGGAAAACTGCAGCGAATTCATATTGCATTTGCATTATTGTTATTGACTAAAAATGTTGGGGTAGTTATTAAATTCATATTTTTCAAACCCGCCGCCGAAAAGATAACGATAACAACTTGATGTAATCGAAAATTTTGAGTTGTGCTTGTGCTTGTGTGAACTGACTTACATATGTATACCTTCACCCAACATCCTGAGTTAAAGCACAATAAAAGAGGCAAAGTTGTTACTCTCTGAAGTCCTCTGTTTAGGAAAAGTTGGGACACCACCGATTTTTGTTGAATCAGCCGATAGACGTGATAGATTCATTCGTATTACAAAATGACTGATGCAAGCATTACGAATGTAAGAAAAATAATACAAAAAAAAAAACAGACGCAATGACCATACCTGCAGATGTAATCGTCTTCTGATACGATTCTTCTTTAGATACGATTCTTCTTCTTCTTCTTCTCCATTCCACTGCTTTGATTGTTTATTTGTCTTAGGTGTAAAGTGGTGAAACCATGTCTCATCCATGGTTATAAATTGATGCAAAAATTCGGATTTATTCCGATGAAACATCGCCAAACACTTTACTGAAATATTATCACGATGCTGTTTTTGCTCCATTGAAAGCAGCTTTGTCATCTTCAAGTCTTCGACCAATATACGATGTATAACACTTTTTGAAATACCTATCATTTCAGCTAGCTCACGCACCTTCAGCCGACGATCATCCAATACTATTTTGTGGATTTTCTTAACCGTGGCGTGGACACCTCAATTCACCGATCACCGTGACTTGACAGCTCGTACGGCCTCGTTTAAACTTTGCTACCCAACACTTTACAGTAGCACACGAAGGAGCATACTCCCCCAGAGTAGAATCTGGCTCGACTTTAATATTGGTTGGACTGAAACCTTTCAAATGAAAATAATTAACTACATAACGGTGACTAATTTTTTCCATGTTTACAAATTCACTGAGATCGTTTACTTTTGTTTGTTCAAATCAAAGTATTAAACATCGAGGCGTCTTGAAACTTGAAAATTCCTTATAAATTCGTCAATTTTGTATATAGGGAGTACCGGAATGGGAAGATATTGAGGTATGAACGTATGGGTTAAATCTGTCGTTTATATTTGAGGCATGTTTCAAGTAGTTCCATGAAGATTTACGGCAGTTTTCGTGCCCACCAGTTATCTAGGCGAATATCGCTCGATCCAGAGAGAGTTTTGTCGTCAGTTAAGCTAGTTTCCAGTTGGAGCAGAGGGTCCTGGCCATGATGACGATAGTTAGGCAATGGTCAAAACATGTCGGTGTAGATGTTGCTGTCGACAAGACCAACATGATGCTTTTGCGGGGTAGATTATCTCGCAAGCCACTTGTTCGTTTGACTGATGGATCTGTGCTCAGGTGGGTCACCGAGGTAAAGTACTTGCTCGTTGGGTATCGTAAGATCCTCTCTTGTCAGAGAGTGGTGTTTTTGGCTTGTATGACAGTATGCCGTACGGTATCGACAGATGGCCTTCAGGTACTGACGGATACTGCCCCGCTGGATCTTGTTATAATCCGTCGCGCGACGGAATTCAAGACCAGGAAAGGGTATGCGCTGGCAGCAACGGTCTGGCTCATTGAGGGGGTAGGGAGCTTGAGTGGAACTGAGCTTAGGGGACTCTGGGACTAATATGTCTTGTCGAGATGCCAAACACGTTGGGAAGAGAGTCATAACGGACGTGCTACATCTAGGTTTTTGTCAGATGTTAGGTTCGTTGGGAGGTTTTTGCTTTTAACCTCTGTCTTGGTTTCCTGCTGACGAGACATGGGTTACCCAATGTCTTTCTGCATAAGAGAACCCTGAACGAACGCGAGTCATGTAATTGCGGTGCACCGGCCGAAGACTGGCGGCATGTGTTGTACGAATGTCCCTTATATGCAGATATAAGCGGTAACTAGGGCAGGTGATGACTGGATAGCCAGCAGCATGCTCTCTACCCAGGGCGTATTGGCCAGAACAACGGTGTGCTGAGCTTTTCAAGGCAGTCTGACCTGAGGGTTTAGCGGCTGCGAGACTGTTCGAATCATTCTGATTCCGCAATCTCTTTCAGCTTGATAGGCAGCAGCTGCTGCTCGTGTGCATGGGCACGAGTCGCTGGACCGAAAGGGGTTAAACAGAGTTTGATCAGAGGTTTTGTCTGGTACCGAGGGTGATAGGGATACAAGGGCAGGTCTAAGGTTCGTGGCCTGTCATCTGTGTATTTTTGATCTCTTGGGGGTACGTCTATATTTCATGATTGCCGTTCACCATCGTCGAACAGAAGGGGCTTGGAGTTTTCCCTGTCTCCCACCGGTGAGGATACTGCATCCATGCAATGTATCGACCGTTCCATTTACCTGGGATTTTCGCACCTGCAGGTATGTGAAAATGTCCAGTTTGTACTCTTTTACTGCAGAGCGATCAACCCCGTGAAGTATGGTGTATAAAGCACAATTTGGTATCAGTTTTTGTTTTCGATGCGCAGCTCCAACTGGTGAGTTTGGTGTAGGACCCCGAGGGGGGGCATCACTTTGTGCTCGAATGTGGAGTTGCATTGCAATCGGGTGCTACAGACTCATAGAGTAGCAGAAGTGGTAAGATAGGCCTCATGTCCACTAATAGAGATTATGTTCTATACTATCATAATCAATTTAGTATCTTCTCGCTTTAATATAGGGCTGACAATTGCCGTAGCTTTCTCCTAAAATTGTCAACCCCTATTCCTCGATAGTCCAAGTTTAACTTGGCTATCTCAGGGGGGCGCAGGCATATGCGCAGCGTGTCGCACACCGTGGGTAAGGCCTTCACGGCGAGACTCACGTTAAACCCTCATGGACTCTTCCCCAATCATGTCAACCTACAGGATAAATTTTAGTAAACACGGAGTCGACCTAAATGAAATCATCCACCAATCTAAAGTCATTTCTTCAACAAAAGTCACATATTTTGCCATTGATAATGATATGGATGTCGTTGGCAGAAAACTGTGAGGTGCTACTGCTACCTTATATTATTTATGTAAAATATATTAACCTATAATTACTAATGGAGGGTATCACCGAAGTATGAATCATGAGTTATGGGCTGTACACCGTAATCGCCTTAGTGAGATTTCGTTGGTCGGCTATTTATAACGAAAAACTTTCGATAACAAGCTCGGTGGACGACTAAAAGTTTCTTTTTTTTTTTGAAGAACTAGGTTTTCAAACACTGGCCCATAGAATGCAATAATTACTACTCTATCCACTATCTAAATAACAGATATTTGTTATTTCATTTTATTTACATCGATTGAGAACATATGGAATGATAAGGCAACTTTAAGGTTTATGAAATGCTTATATTTAGCAGGATTATATCAACTACAAGGGAAAGCTTAGCGAAAATTGTTATATACATATATGTCGCTTAACTTTCCTTCAAAAACCAACAGTGACAACATTACATCCTCATAAACTTAGAGCAATATAACTTTGGCCGTATACAATTGCCAAGTAAATAATTTCGTAAATTTGCACTAAGGGACACGCTTATAGTTCAAATTCGCACGTTCCTCTATTTAAGCACTTTAACTTACTCTAAGTTGTACCTTTTCCACCCACTAACCATTTGTATATCTCATGAAGGCTCCGCCTGCTCCCACCTGATATACTTACCTATATATACCATATAGGTTTGAAAGCATTCCTCAAGGGAACAGTTGGCAACTGCCGAAAGAGTGGCGTCTCATGGATTACCCAGTTTTATTCCTAAATAGTCATGTCTCTACGCGGATAATAATCTCGCCAACTACTACACGCTGCGGTTAATCCCGACCAGGCATCAGATCTTACAAAATACGAAAACGTTGCAAATGTACCAACATAAATCGTCTCTCATTGTAAGGCAGCGGAGACCAGAGCAAGGCGGGAGTTGGAGGTAGTCTGCCGGGCATGCAACGAGGAGGCGGGGGTGAATACAACGTGAAATTTGTCGTGTGAGAAGTTGTGTTGATTAAATTATGAAATGAAGACATTTCGCAACATGATCAAGCATGTTTAATGACTTCATAAGTGGTTGCATTAGAAGGACAATGAAGTCATTTCAGAGTCGAAAGCGGCTGCTGTTGGCGAGGGCCGGCTGTTGTCATACTCGTACCTGGACCATTTAGGGTCTGCGGACATAGCTTGGCATAGATGACTTGACAGAAAACTTTGTGTTACATAACCGTTATGAGCTTTGTGAAATGTAAAATGCTGTAACACATGAGTAGAGAGAAATACGTTTGTCAAGTCTGAACGTAGGAATGTGAGTGTGTCGCAATGTTTTGCCTAAAAATTCTTTTGCAACTGAGTAAATAACACAATTGGAAGCATTAAGCGTCACGCCGTGGCATGCCACGAACATAGAACTCAACGTACAGTGATTGGGTGAACCATTTTTACTAAAATGGTAGTACAAATTTTGCATTACCATTAAAGTACATAACTACTTGCTACAAATACTGAATTATTCTAAATTTATTCGATAAAATAAAGCTAAGAAAGTTGAACATTCGGCAATTTATTTCCAGATTGTATCGAATTTTAATATTCCGAAACACTAAATCGGAAGAAAGAAGAATGTTTGTGAAGAGAACAAAAAACTACTCTATTTGAATTTTACATGCAAACAACTCGTACTAAATTTGAATACTCAAGTACTGGATACTCAAAATAAGTATACCAAATCTACTCAATATTAGTAAATTGTACTTGAAACGAGTAAGATAAATTTAAATTGACTGCATTTAATTTCAGAATAGTACGTACCCATATTTATTTAGAGTAAGGCAGTACTTGGTGCCATATGGAGTAAGATCAATCGTATTTAATTTGAGTTCGTTTTGACTCAAAATTAGTTCAATTTTTTTGAATGTTATTCTTGGAATAATGTCATGATGTTGCAATTTGTATGAAATTCACACAAAAATTTACATCAAAACTGTTACCGTGAAACTAATCTTGATTGACAAATCGGAATATGAAGCAGGACTGGATACATCAATATATTTTTCTATCCTACAGAGTGGTTGATGAGTGTTGCTACCAAGATCTTACTTAAAAATGTTATAACAGTTTTTCTTTCCAAAACTACGTCGGTAAAAAATTCTATTCAACTCTGAGTGGCAAAACTCTCATGGCACAATTGAAACCACCGCCATAATATGGATGTTACGTATATTCTTGATCATCTTAAAAATCTACGTCGATCTAATCATTTGTGTTCGTCTGACCTTTTGCGTCTCTGTTGAAAGCAGATTAGGGCCGAATCGCTTTGTCTAGTGAGTTGGAATTTAAAATGCAAATATCTCATATCTACAACCTAAGTGCGCACTTATTCAAAATTATCACAGCTCAGATTGGCTATTACTGGGAAAGTTGTGTAATGGATTAATTAAAAGCTGGAAAAACAGACAATGTTGCACCAGGACGTTTCTGACATATTCATTTAGATGTCGATAAGTCCAAAATCCAAACCAAATCCCCCTTTACAAAAAGGGGTAGTTCCTGTATTTTTCCAATAATTTTCCAATATATATTCATTAACTAAAAATAGTATATGTCGGAGGATGATAACTGATGGAAAAGATCCATCCCAACCTTTATACCTTAAGCGACTTCAGACCATAATTGGCACCAAACGGTCACGCAATGACTTTTCCACAGTCACTTCTGGGTTCTCCGATCCCCGTATGCGGCAATTTAGCTTGTTGACGTAACCACGGAGTGAGGAACATTTTGTTCGACTGAAGGCCCATGTTTGAATCACCACTTCTATAGTAAGTCTTAAATATTTTTACGCGCTCTTCGGTTGTTAAACGATCCATATTCGTAAATGGCAAATCTTTCACTAAACAACTACTCCTTCAGATGACAGCTATTTAATAGCGGTCAGCCTTGCCAGACCGGCGATTTTGAAACCAACGAAAATTATCTAAGCTAGCCATAAATGTTTATTGATTCAGTTTTGTAACTCTGTCAAATGTGCATTCATTTTGATATTCTGCACTTAGCAAATAGCAAACTATTCTCTTCGACATTAAGGAACAACTCCGGTTTCAAAAACTGATTCTCAGATATCATTTCAAATCTAGAAAAAACTCCAGGCGTAAGTTTGTTTGAAGACCTTGATGTTATCTTTCTAAGAACAAACTAACTACTTTCCTGACTTTTTTGACAATTGATCTACCGGGATGGAATCAACGAAACCAAAGTTTCACATGATTGGCTGTTGCAGCTCAAGAACCATAAAAAATATTCAAGCTTTCAGTCGCCTGACTAGCGTTTTCGCCTTTACTGAAAGACTTTAAAATATGGCGTATTTGGTCTTTGCAAACATCCGTCTTTGACGCGTTCTCAAAAAATACTGAGACTAATAATCACAAATCCTTTTGAGTATTTCATCTTTCTAAAGTCATCTATCGTAACACCTACAAATTTCTTAAATCTTATGAATTTCTTTTTTACCTTATCTTATATTTTACCCGACCGACAGCTGAAATGAATCTCATTGCGCCACCCTTCTGATATCTCCTATATAAATGACCTGTTTAATCCATCTATACTTAGATTCATGCCATTTATTATATTGCAGTAAATTCTGCCAAATTTGCTATACGCTAAGTGATTGCTAAAATAGCCACTGGCAATGGCCAAGCCTATTCTGGTATTTCCCATACAAATTGGTCAACTTTCTACAATAAAATTTTTCCCCTTCAATTTATAATTAGTAAGCTGCGGAGTTCTATTCATTACCTTAATTTATAGTAGTTCATAGAGTAAAATTGATCAAGTAATAGAGCTTCTTCCGGTACTTTTCATGCAAATGACCGATCTAACCCATATATTCTTGGCTTCATATCCTTCAAGCAGTTATATTGAACTCAGTCAAATTTACCGCACTTTATTCGCTTCATGAACTTAGATCCGAAAGTGGGCGGCGTTGCCACGCCCATCCTATTACCTCCTATACAAGTTGGCAGATTTATTGGCCAATTCGTAGATTGCATTTACTTAAGTTCTTGTCAACTATGTAACACTGTAATACCGGGTAGAAGTAGAAAAATTACCCAGTTAACTTCAGGCGTCGACGCATTAGGATGCTGAGTGAAGGTATGTGTAAGTCAGTATGCCAATATTCTAGTTAGGTTTCATTGCACCTGTGTTCCTGTGAACCGCAGTTAAAGCGACACAAATTTTTTTACCCCCTGCTCCAAAAAAATGTGGTATAAAAATTCAGAAATGTGCGTCTACTTAAGTAAAAGTCTTCTTGTAGTCTTAAGTAAAGCAAACACAATTATGAGTTTGGAGAAGATTTTAAATATTTAATACTTTAAGATATTGTTGGATCGGCAATAATTTGCTCAAATCGTTAACATTTAACCACAGTACTATGTAAAGGAATACAGGAGACTCGTGCCATAAACCAACAAAAAAGGCATTCAACATGTCATAACAGCAATGGCAACAACAACAATAGATAGCGAAGAATAACAACAACAATGACATAACGAAATAAAATTATGTCCACATCGAACCAAGTCACCGATAAGGCCACTTGAACATGTTTTGGCCTTTAGTGGTCTAAGACGTTCGTACCAACGAGCCAACCATCATCATGCTTGGCTTACACACAGCTCACCACCCAGCACATCACATTATTGTAGCAACGGTGCTGGTGGCGGCGGTGGTGCTGATGGTGCCGGAGTATCACAAATGAGATCCTTGAACTTCTATTGGTTTCCCACTTCTAATCGTCGTTGTTGTCATCATTACCCAAAAAGTACTCGTCGATTGTAATACTACTCACAGAAATGCAACGAGAACATAAATTTTATGCAGAGTTAATAAGTTTGTGGAAGACACGTTTAAGGCTTTGCAATGACTTTGACAATTAGAAAAAATAGGCACTCGCGCTCCTCTTCTCCTCCCCCTACCCTACTACCTGGTTGACATTAAACCGTTATTGACAACATTGCCAATACGTTGCAAAAATGCATTGACTTTGGCCTAAACGTTTGCAACAAGGTCAAAGTTAAAATGCATTGACTTGTCTATGTGTATGTTGGTTGTGTTTACGGTGCCATAACTGAATTGCAGACAACAGTTACGATAATGATGACTATTTGAATGGTTGACTGAGTTAGTTTTGGGCCATCATTGACATCGTTTTGGTTACAGACGGAGAAGTCTTTAAAGGTAGCCTTAATGATTTAAGGGCTTACCAAAGGTTTTTCATGTTAACGCTGCTTGAAACTGGAACAAATTCCTCATGAAAATCATGTTGTATTTAGTTGTAGGGGGTTTTATTTAAAAACAAAGAATAAGAAAACATTTGAGTAATTTTTGGCCTCTTTGAGTTTAACCTTTTTATGTTTAGATGCAGATATGTAGCAGCATTTATGGAGTTTTTCAGCAAACTGAAAAACAGCAAACCAATTTATTTAAACCGCTTGAAATGTATTCGCAGACTGCTGTTCGAATGCTAAGTTCGAATCTGTTACTAGAATCATAATTTCATCATAATTTCGCTCCTGCATAAGGCTAGTTCCATTTCTAAAACAAAAATTGCTATTTATAAATCTGTCATTGATGCTTTAACATTACTAGGGATGTGTCAGCTTACCCTTGCATAAGTAGACACGTCCAAAACGAAATTATCTCGTCCATAACAAACTGTCACTGCCCATGAACAATGTTCTGGTATTTTTCTTACAGCATTGTCCACATTTATGGTGGTAAAAAATTAAACAATTTATGAGATGAAATGTTTCTTTTTTTTATATTCATCAACAATCACCACTTGTTGGTTTTAGTTAACGAGTAAATGGCGAATTGTTTAAAAAGTATTTTCGGTATTTCTACATTTCAAAGGTGGGTTCTGTCATTGTAGGTATAATATTTTCTTACTGAACCGATTTCGTACACATGTACCAACTGGGATCCATAGCGTAGAGGACGATTTATAAGCTCATACCTACATAATATTTTGCCCTTCACAGTTTTTCCAGTGGAAGCTGGTAGTTGCGGTAGTCGTTTAAAAAGATGTAGTGTTTGAATTGGTCATTTTCAGCTTCTATATATTAGCATCCTATATTAAAAAAAAAAAGATTAAATTATTGAAAGACTCTCGAAAACCGGCAAATTTTCTTGGCCTATTTTGCTTAATTTTAAACTATCAAAATTTCAAAAATTATTTTAACCATCGCCCGTAATAAGCCAATCAAAAGTTGGCCACATTTTTCCACGTTTTGATTTATGTGGTTAACGAAAGTTAGGACAAGCTCTATACCAAACTTCCTTTGAACAGTTCTAGGTGCCATAATCGTTATAATTTTTATACAAGTATTTCGTCTATCAAAATGGAATATGTAATGCTGCGGTACGGCCAAAAATTGACGCCCATAGAGAAGCGTTTGAAGTATCTGGTATCTTTTGACCAAATGTGCTTCATGACTTTTTAAGTTTATTGTGCGATGTTCATCTGTCTGGCTCGATGGCAGACTGGGGGACAGGATTTCTGCCGTAAATTTATGAGGAACTTCTTAAATCTTGGCACAGTCTAATATTTTCTCAGATCTCAGCCGGGGATTGTAAATCGGCCTTCCTGCCTTTCTAATACCTGCCATACAAATTGATCAATTATCTAAGATTAATTTCTCCCCTGTAAATTCTAATTTGAAAGCTGCAGCAACTCAAATGCCATGAAATCAGTCGACTAGTCACACCTCTTCTGATACCCCTTATACAGATGACCGAATTAAACCATGTATTTTTAGTTTCATATATTTTATTTAGCTGCATTATGTTCTGTCAAATTTAACACACGTTAAAGGTTTACTAAAGTAGGACCTCTAGACAATAATGTATCGCTTTGGTGACCCCCATATACGATTATATATTTCCCTCCGTATCTCCATATCCATATTCTGCTCCAATCTAAAGTTTTGTACCTTATAATTCTTGATAAAATTTCAGAGAAATCGACCAAGTAACCACGACTTGTAACTTTCAGGTACCTTCTAAACAAATTATCCATTGAACCCAAATATTCTTCGCTTCATATCTTTCAGACAGTTGTATATAGTTTGGACAAATTTGCCAGTTAGCACGCGTTTAATAAACTTAGTTCTGGGAATCAAAATGGACTGTATTGACACTCGCATTCGCATGTCTCCCAGATAAATTGATCGATTTATGAAAATATAATTTTTACCCCGTAAACACTGATTCGTAGAACCCAATAATATATTATACTAGCGGACCCGGCGAACTTCGACTCGCCACAATTTAACGCCTTCAGATAAACTCCCGAGTAATAATAAAAAACAGATAGCTTAAATTTCAATGTGATTTATTTGAATGGAATCGAAATCAGTAGAGAGCATTATGATGAGCAATATTTTTTGATTTATTTTCCGGCGCAAAAACAAACAACGAAAACGGTTGTCCCCAACACGCGAACTGGCAACGTAGAGCTGACCGTACAAAAAACAGGGAGATTAATCCCACAGACTTCCAACGATTGGCCTTGCGATTTATTGATTGTCATCGCAAAAACTAATCGAATGGGGAACTGAATCCTCTTGAATTGGTATGGAAGATCAGTTGGAGTTATCGAAATTCGTGAGATAAGGACTTCCTCTCCTTTGAATTTGTCCTTGATGATCACCTTGTGCATCAGTTTCTTGATGGACAATTGCGTACCATTGCACAATTTCGGATGATTCAGATTCCGCAACATGGGTATGATCGATCCTACCTTCAGCTGTAAATTATGCGGCGGAGTTCCTGGCACATCAAGCGAGTTCAAAAACTCCTTCGGATAGTTTGTCGCTTCATCCTCGTCGGTCACTCTGTCAATAGATTTGTACGAATACAGTTTTCCAGCGATTTGACTTTGAATAACTAAATTCAAGCTATCGACGTTCTTACTCTTAGCTGTTGTTATTGCCAGTTCACTAACCCAATCGAGATTTTTATAATGCCGGGGAACACTTTGGTGATGAGTTCTTCCTTCGACAATGTGATGTGGTAATTGTGCAACGCGAACTTGTGCAATATGGGCACGTGTCCATTCATTTTGTTCAGCGCGTTCCTCTTGCGTTTAATTATCACAAACATTCTGACTAATTATTGCACGACATGTACGACGTCCAAGGTTTGATCGTCTAATAGGTGGAATTAGTGAAGCAAATAACTCTCCCTGAAATAGAATAAAGTCGTTGTTAACTAATCCTATTAAAAAGAAAATTATTTTTTAAAAAAACTTACGAAGTGAATGTATCGGAATAAATGCCTGCAATCCAATAAGATGACCTAACTTTTTATGCACAAACTTATTTTCTGAAAAAATGATCGAATTGATAAATATCAGTACCATTTACTGATGTGATACGCGATATATGAGTATCCGAAATCAGTGTAATAATAGATAAAACTCGAATCGATTGCAGCAGGAAAAATAGCACGTTTGTTTAATAGAAAATGACAATGCGAAAAGTGCACCTGTCAAAATGCGCTTAGCCTAAGTTAACTTATAACGCCATCTATGGGGTTGTGGCATTAAACGCAGCGCAGCGCCATCTGTTATTTATCTCGTTAACTTCTCTACCCAAAATTCACGCAAAACATATTTCATCACAATAAATTTCATAATTTTCCGAACTTTACAACGAATTTTCCAACTTTACGCAGTCCAAAATCAAACAAACTGAAAATTTTCCGGAATTTTCCGAGTTTTCCACTAACAGTTTTCTATTTTGCCACTCGGAAAGCCATTCTGGAACAATTGCACACAAAATTCCATACAAAAAATCCATTTTCGATTTTTTCAATTTTCCCACTTTTTCGGAGGGTTTCCCCAAAATTTTCTTTCGTAAAAACCTTCTCCAGGCAATTACGAACAACTGAGAAAAAATTTGGGCCAAATCGGCCCAGCCGTTCTCAATTAATGAATTACTATACATTTTTCACACCATTTTTATATATATAGATAGCTTGATCTTCATGTGATTGAATTAATCGGGATTCTAATATCCGTTGGCTGTTCCTCTCAATACGATTTGCTCGATGTTCAGGACTTTCAATCACTCGAGAATTTCTTGATCTTGTAGCCGTACGGCCTCTGCGACCAATGTTCCTACGTCTGATTGGCGGCATCTCACTCACTTATTATGAAAGTTAATTGAAAACAAAATCAATACTATAATCTAACACTGTTTCTGACCGAAATTCATTTTTATATATAAAAGAAGAGAGAAGAAAAGAAAATGTTCTTCGTTTTTTCTTATAAAAAAAGTTATTGCTGAAATTATACTCACCAAGACCTATATTACCTATATATTGCACAAAAAATTTGAGCGCACGGTTAATTGTATTTTAAAATTTTCACTTTTTGCAGCAAACACAATAGCACTGAATAAGGCTCGTAAACAATTTTCACAAATAGCACTAATTAGGAACATTTTAAAGTTTAAGCTTAGGCTAAGTAAAAAAAATTGAGAAGTGAAAAGAAGGCAGCATGATTGACAAAGTTAGGTGTTTGAGTTTCTCCTAAAAGTTTCTCATACATAGAAAAATGAGAAGTGAAATAAAGTCAGTATATGAAAAACTTAAATTTTCCTACAACAGGATCAGAAATAATGGTTTTTTTAATTTTTGATTTCTTCGGGTGGTACCACGCCCCTTCGTCCAATCCCGCCCATATTTGCAGCACAAGTTACAATATGTACACCAAATTTATATACCAAATTTTGTTCAAATACCGTTAGCAGGAGCAGAAAGAATGGATTTTTAATTTGTGGTTTGTATGGGAGGTACTGATAATATATAAATACTGATATGTAAAAATTCTTTTGCGATATCCATTTATTCCAGGTTTGCGGTCCTGTAACTAGTGAAATCTTGACCTGAGTGTTTTTTTTCGTTTACAGGGTTGCCCATATTCGACGGACCCATGTTTTTTAAAAAAAAAATCAAAGAAAAAAATATAAATTTGGCGGTTGGCAATCTTATTAATTTAATTTGTTCCAAGTAGATTTGTTTACATCAATTTTTGAATATGATATCTCTCAAATGGCCGCCTCTGGCGTTGATGGCGTATTGTGCCCTTTTTGCAGCATTTTCCATCGTTTTCGCCAACATTTCGGCCGGAATAGCGGCTATTTCTTCACGAATGTTGTCCTTGAGCTCTTCTACGGTCCTTGGCTTGTTAACGTAAACCTTTGACTTCAAATGTCCCCACAAGAAGAAGTCAGCGGGCGTCAAATCGGGCGAACGCGGTGGCCTGTCCAAATCACCACTTTTCGACATCAAACGGCCCGGAAAAAAATTCTTCAGAAAATCGATTGTTATGCGACTTGTGTGCGGTGGAGCGCCGTCTTGTTGAAACCAGAACTGCCTCATACGCTTTCGACGAATAATTGGCATCACAATATTGGTCATCATGTCGCGATAACGCTCCTGGTTGATGGTAACAGCATGGCCATTTTCGTTTTGGAAGAAAAACGGCCCAATGACCGTTTTCGCACTAACGCCGCACCAAACTGTGACTTTTTCGTCATGAAGAGGCAATTCTTGAATCTCCTGAGGATTTTCAGTGGCGTAAATACGGCAATTTTGCTTATTTACGGTCCCATTCAATGTGAAATGGGCTTCATCGGACATGATAATTTTGTTCCAAAATTGCTCGTCATCATCGGCCATTTCGATGACTCGTTGGGCCCATTCCAATCGACGAGGCTTGTCCGCAGGCAACAATCCTTGCGTCAATTGAATTTTGTACGGGAACAAATGCAAATCAACGCGAATAATCCGTTGTAAAGTGGACCGAGCCATGCCCAACTGCTGAGAACGGCGTTTTTGGGATGTTCTTGGGGACCTCTCCGATCGCCGATCGCCTTGGTCGACTTTTATTTGGCCTCTTCGGATTAGAAAGAGCCTCATCAGTCTAAATTTTTCGTATAAACGCTTAATGGTGTTCTTAGAAGGCGCACTTCTCACATTTTTTAATATTTTAAAAGCACGTTGAGTTTTCACAATTGACTTCTTCTGTTGAATGTAAATTTCAACTATTTCAGAGCGCTCGCGTGGCGTTTATTGTTCCATGGTAAAAATCTGCTTGGACTGACGCTTCAAACGCGATATGTCATTAAGCGATCTGACATCTCTGTCAAAAGTTATGGCGTTGCCAGATGGGTCCGTCGAATATGGGCAACCCTGTATATGAAGTCTCGTTTTTTCTCATATTTTACCGAATAGTGGTATTGAAAATGTGAGTCACAATCCCCAAGAATCATAATCAATCATTAATTATTATTACTGTTTTTCATTAACCACCAGATCTTTTGTTTCGTTTTCCAATGTAATGATCTGTTGTTGGACAAAAGAAAAATTAGTTGAGAAAAATTAAATAACAACGAATAAATGAATTAAGAAAAACATTAATAACTCGTTAGGTTTTCTTGGGGGTTTAATCAATACTAAACATTAATTGAGTACATGCAACACCTTGCAACAAGGATGTTGTGTGAGTACTAAATTGTTTTCAAGCTCAAAAGGTGTTAAAACCTTTTACTGCTTAAATGGCAACAACGTTCGGAATGACCAAATGAGAAATAGAAGTAATATAAAAATCTATAACGTCCTTGGTAATTGTTCAATAACCAACTGCTGTCGGTTATTAAAGGTGTTCGATCTCGTGCCACACGTTCATTTTGATTTGTATTCTGAAGCTGAAATTAAAATGAAAATTGCTATGCCAACAATATTGTTGCAAATGCTGCAACAATGAAATCCGCCGTAACATGAACGAATTGTTTTATCAGTGTGTACGTGAGTGAGTCAAGTTGTATGCATTTGTCATGCTTTACAGGAGCGGAGGGCAGTTGAATTGACAGCAAATGATGTCGAAACAATATCAACAATTAACAATATTTTTGGGTTGATTTGTTACATAAAAAAAGTTTTATTTCGCATGAAGAAATTTAACAAATTGGACTGATGATGACCAAGAAAACAACAAATTTAAAAAATCTATTATTGTTTATTCGCTAAGACCACAGTTAAAATAAGAAGGACTTAAATGTCTGAGAAAGTCTGAAGCCTAAATATGTTATGCATAAGCTAAAAACGCTCGGGAAAGGTAGTTTTAAATATTGACCTTTTTATGTAATATTATTATTTGTTGTTATTTGTTGACCAATGATTGCAATTTTCGGGGCGAAATTCCAAATAACCAGCGCTATGGAGATATTAATTTTCAGACGAAGATCACATTGCAATTCTTTAATTTTGTTGTAGCTGAGCTGATGAGCCTAAAAATAGAATAAGCTTACTGAATGTGAGAAGCTCTCCCATGTCTTATTCATGAGATGCAAGGGAATTAGTTTATTATTTGAGATATGCAAGAAAATAGTGAAATATCTTGCATAACATATTTCACTATTTTCTAGTGAATGGTGAAATGCGGTGCATTTTACCCCTATATTTACTTCCACTATTATTTTTGTTGCTAAGAGCACTAAAACCGTTCGTTCATAAATCTTGTTACATTGCAACCCGCAAACATCGCGTTTGCATACTGTAAGACAGATACGGCCAAATACAATAAACCTTGTTTAAGATTTAAAATTACTTTTTTGACTTCAATCCCGTATGTGTGCATACGAGGTGTGTTAAAAAAATATGGTGAATTTTCATTTTTCTCAAAAAATATTTATTTATTCATCAATTTCCATTTTATCTCCTTTTGGTATGTCCTTGAGCTCTCTCAGCGATTCGGTTTTTATCTCTTTAATCGTCACAAAACGTCGTCCTTTCATGGGTCCCTTCAATCTTGGGAATAGAAAAAAAGTCGCAGGGGCCCAAATCTGGTAAATACGGTGGATGAGGCATGATAACGGTGTTGTTTTTTGGCCAAATAATCTCTCACAAGCAAAGATGAGTGAGCAGGTGCATTATCATGATGCAAAAGCCATTATTTTTTTCCACAATTCCGGGCGTTTTTTTCGTATTGCCTTACGTAAAGGGCGCATAACTTCAAGACAATACTCTTTATTTACCATACGACCTTGTGGTAAGAACTCCTGATGCATTACGCCATGGTAATCAATGTAAACAGTGAGCAAAAGCTTGAAATTTGATCGAACTTGGAGTACTTTTTTTGGTCTTGGTTCTCTTGGACTCTTCCATTGAGACGATCAGGCTTTGGTTTCGATGTCATAACCATATACCCATGATTCATCACCATTTCCTGAGCGATGCTCATGCGACGTTGTTTTTGGTCAAAATTCAGCAATTTTGGAACGAACTTCGTTGCCAAACGTTTCAGGCATGAGCCAGACGATTTTGTAACATCCTCAGCAACTTCTCTAATTGAGATTCGACGATTCTCCATAACAATTTTTTTCACTGTCTCAACATTTTCATCGGTTGTTGATGTGCTGGGGCGTCCAGAGCGAGCGCCGCCATTCATATCTTCTCGACCTTCTGCAAAAAGCTTGTAAACATTTTTTTTTTTTTTTGACTCAGAGTACTCTCAACGTATGCCACTGTCAACATTTCAAGTGTTTTTGAGCATATAATTCCATTTTTTATACAAAATTTGATGCAATTCTTTGATTCACTTTCTCTAATAGCAAAAAATCGAAGAGCACACCAATACACGACTAACCTTTCTATCTGACAAAACCAAACTGACAAAATGGCTGATATTGTCAACATACATATATAACAGACATGTGTACCAACATATCAGAAAATGCGAAAATCGAACATACTTAACTCACGAAATTTGAAAATAACGGTTATTTTTTGAACACACCTCGTAGATAAAACTGTGAACATATCTTCGAAACGAGTGTATCAACATAAAAAAAATAATAATCGAAAGTCCCGCGAAATTTGAAAATTCACACAATTTTTTTAACACACCTCGTACGCCTCAACAGGACGCGACCAGTACTGCTAACACTCGGAAAGCTCAGTCTCTACTTCTAATAAAAAATTTAAGTTGAGAAATTTATATGAAGTGTACAGCGAGAGAACGTGGTTTTGAAAATCCTGAAAATTATGTGACGTATTTAGGACAGAAATGTATGTATAAACTTTGAAAGTATGAACTACTTTTTTATTTTTATTTTCCCAGAGCACATTTCGACCAAGAGTGCTATTATAAATATGAATAAATGTTAAAATATGAATAAACTCACTGTCTTGCCCCTAGAAGAACACCCTTTAGTATTATTCATTCTGTGGTTATATTGAATCTTATTAAATTCTGCACGAAATATTTTTTGTTTCTTTTTTTTTATTCAAATGTACGTTTTCATACTTTAGTTTGTTGCAATTTGTTCAGACTTTTATTATTAAATATTTCCTAAATTACAGTTTGTACTGTTTGCTGATGTTTACTTACCGAAGGAAGGTGTCGAACCAGTCAAGGCGTGCGCTGTATTGCGCGCATGACTAACCTGTAGTAAAGTGGCGGTAAATTTTACTGGTATTTTAATTCTCAGTTCCGAGCGGTCCGTTCAGTTGGTTACCAATGTGCGCATGCGCTGTGGGTTGTAACACAAGTTCAATGGTCAATCGTTCACTTGATCTGTTTCACTTTTAGTTTTAAGTTGATCTCTTATCGCTTAGTTTTTTTTTTTTTTTTTTGTTATTTAACGTATATTCTTATATTCATTTTTATAATTTGATTGCATCCATTACTTAAGAACAAAAAAAGACAAAAATCTCTCATTTTTATTACATGCAAATTAAAACGACTTTGTGGCACAGTTTAATAAAGAACTCTGCATTAAAAGTGAGATTTTTGTCGGGTAATAAAATGCCGGAGACCCCATTTACAAAAATTAGTAAGAATATTTATTTTAACAAAAGAGTTACATTCGTTTTTTCTCGCCATTTTATAGGTCATTTTGTATGAAATTCTTTGCTTTGGTTTTAATGTCCTCACACTTCATAAGAGATTTTGTTTTTTGTTTTTTAACAAAATGTTGTTGTAGGGAGGTATGATTCAGTGACTGAAATGTGTTTTTCAATTTTTCTGTACTTAAGATTATTCTTCAAATATTCTATGGGGCAACTTCAAGGTGACGAATTTTGGATTTAATTTTAAAAGCATAATAAGTGGGAAATCCGTATGAGGTTTTCAATAAGGACTGAGATCTAATGCAACTGGGGAATTAAATTCTGAATCAAAATTAAGATTTTTATTTAAAGAAAGCCAAAAATAATGCATAGCAGGGTTGTTAACTGACCAAATCTCAGAAAATAAAAAGAGTTTGTGAAGGCTTTTAGAAATGACCAGATAATGAATCACCCTAAGTTTTAATAGCTAAAAATGAAAATGCTAATATGGAAAACCCGTTAGTAATTTTTCGTTGCACCTGCAACCAAATCGTTCGTCTAGGCGGAAATTAAAGAATAATTGAAAGCAATTAATGTAATTAAATGCTGTAGTTAAATGATGTGTTTATATGTATAAGCTTCATTTTCCACTTCGAATTAAATAAGAGCATCATTTACAAATTTATATCAAATTTGGAAATTACCACTTCAGTGATCAAATGTGTTCTCAGCTGCCACTAAATTTTCTCATGTTTTTAGCAGGAGGTTACTACATCGCTGATAGAAATATTCATCCTTTGAGGCCTTCTAGAAATCGACTCAATTTTTGGTTCCTTCTTATCATGTGGAGTGCTGCTGAGACAGATCTTGTGTCACCGAATGGAACAGATGGTAATAGGAAGGGACATTATTGGGCGAATACGACAGGCGGACCAGCATTGCCATGCAATAAAACCATTTTGCCATGCTTTGTGTTCGGCTGAGAGTCCCAGTGATGCTTTCTTTCGGTTTGATCAAACCATAATAGAGGACACCAAGTTGATACCATCAAATGCACAATATATATCCTGCTTATGTCAATGTCTACGTCAACGTGATCTCCATGATTTTCTCTTCTTTGGGTTATTATAGTGGATCAATTTCCCGCATTTTTCAACATATGATGCAAAAACCTCCGTCATCAATCAAGATTTCACATCTACAAATCGACTTTCAACATTTATACGCTTTTGCAAGCAATCGATTAACCTGAGCTGAAGATTTCTTCAAATTAAAAAAGCAAATAAAAAGACTCCACATGCGAAACTTATTCGAAGACTTGCTTCTATTCTCAATATTTCTGCTGCAGGGAGCAGTCGGCAGTAACATAAATAAACCAGTACATTGGATGTTCTTGAAAATAATTTCAGAATTTGTCTTTATGTTCCATACATCTTAACCTTTAAGAAATTTTTAATATCTCTCTAGTTTTCATTGTCTAACCTATTTCAGGAGATCATTGGAAGACTTTTACCACATTTATTTTTTTAGTAACATAACTCTTTAACTGTTTATACTTTTGTTTTGTTTTTATTTTTTAAACAATTTTATAATTTTATGCAGATTACTAAAGCTATGAATTGGAAAATAATAGATTTCTATTTATTATACCTTGTACTTGTTTAAGGGACCAGTGTAATTGTAGAAAAATGTATAGTTTTGTTGAAAAATACTAAAAACTTTAAATTCCCACTAGTCCATCTCTCACAATTTAAATTATCAAAAATTAAATTTTTATGATTGGGCACTTCGTTTTCGAGATATGGGTGTTTTTCTCACTGATATTTATATTCCTTATTTTGGCGTTATCCTTTTGTATGAATAAAACTATTCTTTAGAAGTCGAATATTTTCAGAATACCAAATACAACTGACACTACTTTTCCGCTGATTCTTACATTCTGGGCCGAAAATTATTAGGTGTTACTGCAGCCTTTGCGAGCATTGAGAAGTGGTTAGAAAATTGGATGTTTACTGTAAACGATAACAAAATAAAGCTATTTGATTCAACAATCGTCTGAACATTGCATAAATATTTTGCATAATATATTCCGCTTTTATCGAAAAATAATGTTTAGCGATGAGGCTCATTTCTTGCTGATCGGATACGTACACAAGCAAAACTGTCGCATCTGGAGTGATGAACAGCCACATGCCATACATGAATTACCGATGCATCCCTAAAAAGCGACAGTCTGGTGTGGTTTATGAGCTGGTGGCATCATCTGTCCATTTTTCTTCAAAGACGACAGTATAAGAAACGTTACCATCAACGGCGAACGATATCGAGCCATGATACGCGATTTTTTTTTTTTGCTCCAATTGGCTGAGTTGAAGTTGGTTGATATGTGGTTTCATCGGGACGGTGCAACATGCCACATTGCTCGTGAAACAATGGATATGTTGAGGGATGAATTGGGCGAGCAGCTTATCTCTTGATTTGGTCCTGTGAATTGACCCCCACGATCTTGCGATTTAACGCCTCTCGATTATTTCTTGTGGGGTTATGTCAAGTCGTTAGGCTATGTGGACAAGTCACTCTTGGAGCCTTGCAGAATAACATAACACGCGTTATTCGTGGAATAAAAGCCGAAAGTATCGAAAAATTGGACCTTCCGAATGGACATTTTGAGACGGAGCCGTGGACAACATTTACATGAAATTATCTTTGAAAACAAAATGTCAAAGACCAATTTATCGATTCCAATAAAAAATGCTAACATATAATGGAAGTTTGAGTGCTTTATTTGATTTTTGAAAAAACTACGATTAAAAAATTACCCTTTATTAGTGGATGAATGTGCTGTGGGAGATTTTGAGAGAGATATATTCTGCAAAACACTTCGATCCACATAATAAACCGAGATCAATTGTGTCATATGAATCATGGATTTGTACGAATTGTATACGGAAATCGCACCAAAATACGACGTTTTTACAGATGATGGATCAGGTTTCTGAAATAATAGCAAAATTTAATTTGACGGATTGCAGAACGCAGATTACAGGACGTATAATAAATAATACATTTCTAACTTAGTATCACTTCATTTCAGTAAGTAAACCCGAATAACGTTATGGACTTGGCATTTTTCATGTTCCCAATCTTACTTTTTTTAGGCTGAAACATTTTGTTGTAACCCTAAACGTCTCTTTGAAACGACTCCAAGACCTTTCAACACCTTTCGACGGCGTACTCATCTCATCGTGGTATGATTTCTTATTATATTTAATTTTTATTACAATATTTCATTATATTGAATACATCGTCTTTTGTTAGTCATTCCACTCCTTTTTGCCACTTGTCTAATACTGACTTTGGAAATTTGTTGGAAAGTCCAAACGCCTTATCCAAGCTGAGCGTTGTTTTAAATATGTATATTAATATTGTGCAACTAAGTTTTGCTGTTTTTTTATAAAATTGCAATTTTATTATGGAAAAATATTTACAAATGATTCATTGAAAGTATAGCACATCGCTAGCTACTGCTTTTCCCCATTTTTCGGGCAAAGCTCGAATTACGTTACAGTAAAACTGTTAATCTTTTGAGGCTATGCACGCCATTTCTAGTCATTCCTTGATGTCGTCATATGAGTGGAACTGCTGGTCAGCTAGACCGTGTGCCATCGAACGGAGCAAGTGATAATCGGAGTAAGAGTAAGACTTCTCACTTCAGCGTTTCCAGGTAGGTTTTAGCGGGCTTGGCCACGTGAAGCCGAGCATTGTCATGCTGAAGAATCACCTTTTCGTGCCTCTTTGCGTATTGTGGGCATTTCTGCAAAGCTCGGCTCAATCGCATTATTTGAAATCGACACAGATCCCCACTAATGGTTTCGCTTGGTTTCAACAACTCGTAATAAAAAAACACCGACCTGTTCCCACCAAGTACAGAGCATAACCTTCGCAGCGTGAATATTCGGCCGAGGCAACGACGTAGAAGCATGACCGCCCAGCCTCCTTGACTTTCTTTTCTTTGGATTGTTGCAATGCATCCATTTTTCATCACCCATTACGATACGATGAAGAAAACCCTTTATTTTTTTTTTTTTTTTTTTTTTTTTTTGCTGAAGCAGTTGTTCACAGGTGAAAAAACGACGCTTAACGTCCCTTGGTTTCAACTCATAACGAACCCAAGTTCATTTCCAACGCATGCAATCACTTGGAAATGGCTTGGCGGGTAACTTTTCATACTGAAGCAAGCTCTACCTGCATTTGACACAGATCTTCATCAAGCAATGCCTTCAATTTAGTATCTTTGAAAGCTTTTCGTGTTCCTTCACCCGAACGGTCAACATCAAAATCACCGTCTTTAAAGCGATGGAACCAATCTCGACACGATGTTTCGCTTAAAGCAGCATTTCGGTAAATGTTTTGAAGCTTTCGATGAGCCGCTGTACCTATTCAGACAACCAAAAGAATATGACGTCAAAAAAAAAAAAAAATCACTGTTGTGTGGAGGCGGTATGTTTACCAACAATATGTCTAAGCTTGGCTCATGACGTTTGGGTTATGTCAGAATCGAATAGCACTGACAGCTGATATTCAGCTAATACAGCTGATATATTTGGAAATTATCCGAAATTTAAGTATTAAATCGGTATAGTATTCTAGACAGATTTTAAATTAAGATATTAGTAGTTAAATCATGAAAAGATAAAACAAAAAATATGCGTTTTCGGTTTCGAAAGACGGAAATATAAGGAACACTCCAACGGATATTTGTCACTGTCAGTGCCTGGTATAAGAATTTATGACTTTTTTTTATAAATTTTAGCTTCATCCAAACTTGTGGACTGTCTCTGTCTTCTTTAAGTTTGTACCACTGTGAGCTGGTGGCTACAAATGGAAAATACTTTAGTAATATTACTCATAATTGTTATGATGCAGTGAACTTTATAAATATGAAAAACCGCGTATTTCGTATGTATATGTAGAAAACCGCTATTGAGAATAGTTCCGTGTTCTCATGAGACTTTCATTAACTTTCGCCTGAAGTTATATTCATGGTATCAGTATCAATTACACTATGAAGGCGTTCATATCCCTAGCTGTGTTAGCATTGATAATATCAATACAAGCGGGATTTCCGGTAGCTGGTCAAGATATTGAATATGCGAATCGGAAATGGTTGCAACGTAATCGCACTCTCTATCGCATTGAAGTAGAGCCAGAAGTAAGAATTCTAGAAGTTAATCGCAAACATTTCTTAAATTTATTTTTGGATTTTGAACAGACTACATGGAAAGAAGCTTTTGTTCAATGTAAGAGAGAAAAAATGCAATTGATTAGACCGTCAGCAGATTCAAATCGAGTGGAACTGCAGAATTTCATAAAATCAAAGTTCAGTAAGTATTTGTAAATTGAAATGGTTACGTTCCGGTTTGAGCATTATTGTCGTTGAAATCAGATTTTAGGTTAGCTGATAATTTATTGAGGCAATTGACAAAATTGCTTAGTTTTTGTAAGGGCAAGTCTTTTTTCGGATGCTCATAATACCGATTTGTACCAAGAACATGTAGTGTGTCAAATACATCCTCTAATTACATATTTTTTTATTAAGTTTCAATAAACACAATAAGGTCGATTCCTTAAAGAGCATTTGAGTGTGGATGGTCATTTCCTTTTAACAATTTCCACTAAATTTTGGTTTCAGTTGATGGTTAAACTGGTGAAAAATTGTAAAAATTGTTCATATCTGGGTTCCTATTTGAGGCACCTACACATAATCCATATTGTAACGGAAGATGTAGAAATGTATCTGCCATTAAGGGGACGTATGAATAAGTTCTCCAGTCTCATACATAATGAATTCACTTATCCCATTTTTACAGTTAAAATTCATGTTTTTTTAGTATTTTTCAATAACCACATCCCCGATTAAGCTGGTCCCTAATAAAGTATGTAATTTGGGAAAGTAATTTCCAATGATGGTCAAGTTTCGCCATGTACTGTCTTTAATTAATGACTGGATGGTAAAATTATTGAACGAATTCTGAAAAAATACATTTCTAGAAGTGTGTTCCGTGTTTGTTTGCGGAAGCTTTTATTTCGTTGGACCAACTTAATTCATATTCGAACTCGGTATTCCTTGGAATATAATATAATTTCCCGCAAAATTGCAGACAATCAGCGCAAGTGATTTGACGGTAGACATGCCAATAGTCGGACGGTTATGCTCAATTCGGCGTAAGTGTTTATAGTAATCAAGAATATTTATAACTTGTAGTACTTCAGATGATAATTTCCATGACAACCAGCGCAATAGAAGATTATTTTGGAATTTTGTAAGGATTTCCAATAATAAGCATTATTGTTCGATAAATTTTGCTAAGATTCATCAAAGACAGAAATACTCTTTTTCAAATATTGATATGTTCTCATAGAACTTTTATGAAGAACAAAGAAAACAAAACTTTGTCTTGGTTTAAAATTTCGGCTCAAGACATTCTCCAAAACTCTTTTCCGTCCTTTTTTGCCAAATAGCAGAAAAAATTACACAAAATTCCTGGTACAGGGATGTTATTCAAGTACATTGTTGAAGCTATTCTACTAGATTTTTCGAAGGTGGAAATCTATCACAAAAACTTTGTATACGATTATGTCTTTGCATCCTATGAATGCCATTAAGAAGTATTTACGGTTTAATGGCGATTTTATTAGCCTGTTTAAGAAATCTTGCTAGACTTACCAATTATTCGGATGTTCTGTTCATCAAAGTGACCATCTCCCAAAAAGGGATAGCAGATTATGTACGAATAAGTGATAAGTACGGTCATAAGAAAGATAATTGGTGCCATTAGCCATCATGCCACGGTCAGTTGATTTTTCCTGAATCGATGAATTTTTTAAAGGAGGCGCTGATTTTATTTTCAGACCTGATCCGTAAAAGGTTTCATACAAATTAGGGTCATTATAAATGTATAAAAGTACGAATAAATGTGTGAAACCGAACAAGTAATTGCAGATACCGGAAGGAACACGTTAAATATACTAATAAAGCAATACAATTTACAAAAATGAAGGTCAGTTCAGCTTATTCTTGATAACTTCACCGCAAATACAATAGCAACACTATTACGTTGCCTTGTGATCGACCATTGTTCGACAGTTAGTAAACGCAGGTTTCGTTCATGTAATTATGGAGTCCTGTGCACCTCCATACACTGACGAATGCTTCGAGTATTCAAGTAATCGACAAGAATAGTGAAACCTTCTTAAATTGACGATTCCACCGAATCAGCCTAATAACGCCTATTCTTTTAAAAGCAACCCAAGCTGCTCCCATTCAGTGAGTCTATAAATGGAAAGATTATAGACCAATTTAATTAGTTTCCCTGTTTCAATAGGTTGGGTCTAATTTCGGGTGGTTGGTTCAGATGGTTGGCAACAAATTGATGTATCCTTGTAAATTTTTCTTTTATTTTATAAAGTTCTTCATTATTTTTTCTGCATCTTTTTCCACTTTCAGAACAATTTCCTTCCTTTTGGGCCGAAAATAATGCCACTGCTACTACTTTAATGCAAAAACTTGGTTTCAAGAAGGGTAGGAAAGGTAAATCTTGTAACAAAATTGACCACAAGACATTCCAGATCAAGGCCGAAGAGTGTCATCAGTATCTGGGTTTTATATGCGAAACAGCTCTACGGTCAGGTCCTTCACAATTTCAAATTAATCGAACGAAATATTATATAGAACCGGAAGCCAAGGTAAGTAATACAAATATCACGCGTTACTTAGGGGTCATTATTATGAAAAAAACCTTACAGTACTCCTGTATCGATGCCAGGTTTATCTGTGCTCGTCTAAATATGACAATGGTTGTCCTGGATCCATTCAAAAAGAATGTTTTATTAAACGATCACCTGTTTGTGAATTATGGTAAAATGTTTGTGCTCCTGTGTTTCGCAATGTAAAGCAATTCTCTTTTCTCTTTCCGGCACCAGGTTCACAAGTCTCTTATTGGTTGTCTACGAATGAGGGCAGCAGAACTGCTGAATGTCTTCCCTGGAGTAGATCATCGCGTATAGACGCAGATTCACATCATGGCGTTATTTGTGAGACTACAGTGCCGCGATCTGGCCTCACATTCCGTCACTTGTTCTTGATCGGTTCTGTATCCGTGATGTTGGCATTGTCACTAATTGTATTATGTATTTTTAAATGTTGTCTCAGTAAGAAAAGCGTCGACAAACATCAGGAATTCCACAATGAAGAGGAGTGAGAATTGTAATATTCGATCATGTCAGATCTGAAATGTTATATTATATTTTACTCTTTTGTGATTTTCTTAATGTTGGATAAAATAATAAGGAGTAATAATGATTGTTTAATAAAAAAACAGTCATGTGCATAAAGTGGGGATATACAATTTTTACGTTTTTCGGCAGTAAAAATATGGGAGTGTTCTTTACGTTGTTACAGTTGATACAAAAAACCAAAAAAAAAAAACAAAAAACAAATTTCTCTTGCATCCCATGAATGACACATGGGACAGTTTCCCACTTTCAGTGAGCTTCTCGCATTCTATTTTTAGGCTCACTCAATACGATCTATAACATGATCTCAAATATCACAGTTTGAGAAACTTTTACTAGACTTGTCGATTACTGCTGTCCGTCAGACACATCGAGGAGACTGCCGCTCAAATAGCGATAGGTTGCTGTATGGCGGATTGAACTTGCGATCATGCGAACGATAGTCGCGAGTACTAACCATCGTACCATGGTCGGTCACATTTTAGCATTAAATGGGAAATCAGTGGATAACATTTTTTAAAGTTTTTTAATTTGTAGTGTTTTTTTTTTTTGTTGTTTAATTTGATGTTTTTAAATTTCTAATTAAATTTAAATTCGAAATCCGTCGAGCGAAAGCAGGAATGTAGAGCATTTTTTGTAATGGGTTTACTTTATGTTATACGGAATAATTTTCAATTTTCTTGATGTTGCATTGTTAGAGGTAAATGCAGCACATAAGAGGAAAATTGGGCTATTTGCTCAATTTTTTCCGGATGCAATCTAGTTACGTTAACAACTTATTATTTTTGTTTATATATCATAAGTAAGATATATTGTAAAAAATATCTTTCAGATAAACATCTCTATTTGTTTGTGAGATGTGGTCATTCAAATATTTGTGTAATATGTCCTTGCCTACAGATGGAACCGTCTTCGCCATCTTTGGATACAATTCTTCCATTCCAGTCCACGGCTTTGACCGTTTCTTTGTCTCAGTTGTGAGGTGGTAGACCCATATCTCATCCATGGTAATAAATCGACGCAAAAGTTCATCTTTATTGCGGTGAAACATCGCCAAACACTCAACTGAAACATTTTTACGTCGCTATTTTTGCTCTATTAAAAACAAACGCGGCACCCATCTTGCGCACAGCATTCTCATCTTTAAATCTTCGATCAATATACGATGTATAGCACTTTTTGAAATGCCTATGTTCGCATTTAGCTAACACCTCTAGCCGACGATCATCCAATACAATTTCGTGGATTTTCTTATCAATATGCCACTGGTGTTAATTCGCTTTTTCAGATGAATTAATAACTTTTGTAATTAAATTTGTTTTTTAAATATTTTTCAATTTCTTGCAAAGGGTAAAAATCCTGAAACTTTGAATTTGACCAGCAAATTGTCTGTTTTGATTAAAAACTGTAGAATAAATAGTCACGTTTTCGTTTTTAATCGGGTTGTACGTGGATAATGGTGACATGTGCTTGTCGCATTTGCAATTCATATATCACTGGTTTTAACTTGCGACTTTTAAGATTTGTCAACATTTCTCCCATTCATTATACTGAATGCACTGTCGTAATAGTTTCATCACAAAAATATCAGCCCATCCCACACCCCCATTCATGAGTCACTCCCAAAGGCCAAACATATCGCCCTCCATACTCTACTGTGGTTAAATATCGTAAAATACAGCATTTAATCTACATTTATTTGACAAATATAAATTCACATTTTAAATTAAACATTAACACCACCATATTAGATTTTGTGGTTACATTATCATTTTGTCATTAACTCACGCGGGATTTTGAAGTATCGTATTAAACAAAGCTCCAACTCATATTGGTAATCATGCGAGTGTGGATTACAGTAGTCCGCAACCTCATGCCTCCCTATATCCCGATGGGTGCCGTTCACAAAGTACAAGGAGGCACCCATATAGTTACGTTTGCAAATTAAGCTCATTTTCTCGTTACAATTCTCTTTACGAAAGTGTAGATCACGAGTACTTAATTTGTAGCAGCTGTTTTCAGCGGACTCAGACTGTCTCTCGTGCGGTAATTTTTTGTCTTCAAGTAGATTGGCATACTGATGATTGTCGTAAGTCCAGAATGAGGGAATGTGACCTGCAAAAGTAAAATTTGTGAACTTTAGGCATCTATAGAATCAGCAAGGTTTATGTAGCCTAAAGAAAACTTTGACCGAGGGGAATAATTTTGAAAGTAATTTTTTCCAATCTGCCATTTTAAGTGAGAGTGACCGAAGATTGTAGCCCTAGACTAGGGTTTAAGGGAAAAATGACTTACGCAAAGTGAAATGTATATAGTTTTTCCATTCACTAAATCTCGTGAACTACACCATTCCCAATTGAAATTCGAAGAATTCCAATTGAAATTCAAAAATTATATTTGAAATTCGAAATACATCAATTGAAAATCAAAATTTCCATTTGAAATTCGAAATACATCAATTGAAAATTAAAATTTCCATTTGAAATTCAAATGACGTCAATTGAAATGCAAATATATCATTTAAAACTCGAAAGACATCAACTGAAAATCAAAATTTTCATTTAAAATTCGAAAGACATCAATTGAAATTCAAAACACATCAATTGAAATTCGAAACACATCAATTGAAATTCAAAACTTATCAATTAAAATTCAAAAAGCATTAATTGAAATTCAAACCGAATCAATTGAAATTTAAACCACATCAATTGGTTATTGGTAGTTTCGACCGCAATACACTCTATTCAATAATGATGATGATGCGCTCAAACTGGAAAATTCAGTAAAAAAATTTTATTACTAAAAAGTAAGGAGTTACAAATGTATTTTAAGATAAGATTATAATAATAATATAATAAAAGTTAATATTCAAAATGGAATTTACATATTTTTCAACATTGTTACTATTGATATGTGATATAAAAGCTATCAGTTTGACCGAATTTGAATTTTCACAGAGCAAATTTATTTTCACACTTTACAAAAAAAAGAGTAATTTTGTTGTTACTCAGAACAGTTTCGAACACACTTTTTGCTGTCCTGTTATTATGATTGCGTTGAGAATATTTGAGAATAATTTGAGAAAATTACTTCTTATTTTAGAAATAGAAAAATGTTGATGCGCTTAGGTTTGAGAATTATTTTCACAGCTTCAATTAGTGTAGGCTGCCTACCGCCGACGATATGTATGGGTTACCAATTTTGTTGGTGTGCTTCAAATGAGGACTATCCAATTACTTTTATGTCACCATTACAGTTAAATTACCCATTGTACACACATTAAGGTCTAGAGCATGCTACGAGTATGGTCGAATTAAACCTATGTTTTATTTACATTTCAAATGACGAATTTGAAATATCAATTGGTGTGTTTTGAACTTCGATTGATGTCTTCCGAATTTCAAATGGAAATTTTGACTTTCAATTGATGTCTTTTGAATTTCAAATGGAAATTCTGATTTTCAATTGATGTGTTTCGAATTTCAATTGGAATCTTTGAATTTCAATTGGAAATGGTGTAGAGAGATTTGAAAAAAAAAACGAATACTGTTGTCGTACTTCTTAGGTCCAATTTGTTTTATAATGGATTCACATTTACTTTGAGTCTCCGTAAAATTTGTTACTGTAGAACTTTTTCACTTCTTAAGAATTTGACGTGTGACAGCTTAGACTTCTACAGTAGAAAATATACCTGTGTGTTTCAAATGTTTTGATTCCAAAAAGTTCTATCCAGCTATATTTTCAAGTTTAAAGTATCCAATAATCAATTTATTGAAATCAGTTTGACATAAAATTAAATTGAGTAAATTAATTAATATAAGTAGACGGCGAAACAAAGGCATTCATTTCGTTGGACTATAGGCCGTATGGATTAGCCCAAATTTGGGGTTATTTTACCAATATATAATATTTGTACTTGACTGATAAAGTGACGGAAATTTAAAAAATTTACAAAATGTTGTTTGGCATGTTGTTAATAGAATTTTGTGTACGAAATTGTATGAAATGAAATACCTATATATGAAAGAATTTGTTTATGAGACAAAATATTAATGCAATATATGTTATTGCGCTTTATACGTGTCCAAAATATTGTTGTATTTAAGTCAGTTTACAACATCAAAGCTAACATTTAATACACTTCCCTGTGTAAGTAAATTTCGTTTGATATTTCGAACAACATGAGATAAAGAGCGTGTACAATTTTATTTACATTTATTAACAAAAATTTACATATTGATCTCTGTAAGTTTTTAATAATTGTTTTTTTTTTCCTTTATGAGGGTAATACCACATACTATACCCAACATTTTTACAATATTGAATATTTTGAAGTGAATATTTTGCCCATTAAGCAACTCAAATGAGTACAAATTAGGAATCTATGAGCGGTAGGCTTCATGCTACGCACAGTGTTGTGTAGAAAATTATATACCTTTCTGTACTAATTTGTCTTGATTTCAAGTTATATTCATTTCACTAATCTGCTACATGTACTCCTTCGTAACATTTGAAAAGAAATCTAATACGAACTTGGTCCTATTGGTCCAAATAAAATTGAAAACAATTTGCCTTAATATCACAGTATAAATTGGGCACAGCAAGGATTTGAAATATTCACGAATTTTATTGGTAAAGTCTTCTTTTCGAGACCATAGAAAAATTCTGACGCTGAAGTCAGAGAGAGTAGCTTGATTTCGATCATATTTATTTCCAAGCTGGGCTCTAGAAAGAAATCTTCACACACAAAATTTAAACTTAACTGGGCTATCTATCAGCGGCATTTTATTGTTTGATAGACTTTAGAAAAACTAGACATAATTTTCATAATAGTTATCAGAAAGGGCTTCTGAATAAAATAGAGCACCAAAAACTGCATTTTTAAAAGTTCATCGAACCGAAAACTGATAGTCTGGTTGGCTGGAACGCTATATATCATATATATTTTCGATCACATAAAATCTATATGAATTCAACCGCGTTCGTTCATTTGTCCACATCTGTCTTGAAAGCATGACAGAGAAACATCCGCTTGAATTCTGATTATTACATTTTCAAATAATATTCATCACAACAAGAGGCTGGTTAATTTTGAAGCTGAGTAAAATTGGGATGGTTAGAAACACTTACTAATACAAAGATTTTTACTAACTATTCGTCAATTACATACTAAAAGCGGTGACAATAGGCGGATGGGAGGAAGAGCCAATTCAATTTATATATATATTTTTGTAGGGAAAATGTATTATATATTATGTATGAAAAGGAAGACGTTTTTGCACATGTTCACATATCCATCAAATCGTTTCGGCAGGAAGCAACTTGCCCATAAACAAATTGAAGTTACCTCTAGGAAAATAGGAAATTTTCAATACTTTTCCAACAATTTCGTCATTTGTGCATTTTTTAAGGACAGCTTTAATTATGGATATAAAAAATCGAATTCCTTCACATCTCGTGAATGGGATATAGGAGAGCTCCTCACATTCAGGGATCTACTGTTTAACGACCATTTTGAACCTCATAGTTTAAGAAACACTTTCTCGACTACTTGAACTGGTCGTCAGACACATCGAAGTGGCAGCCGTTCAAATAATAATAGGTGGCTGTATCGGGGTTTGAAATTAAGAATGTGTTTAGTCGATACACAATGTATGAGAAGAGGTCGGCTTTGAAACATCCACTTATCCAAGATGAGTCGGAACATCATGCTTGACACTTGTGAATGTGACAAATGTTAAAATTGATCCTGTAGGAAGAAATTTACCAATGATTTCTGCTAAATAGCACCGGCCAATTTTGAAGGATTCACGATCTTTTTCATATCTGTCTTAGTTTGTGAGATAATCATTTAAGAATAGTCTGTTAAGGTATTTGATAGAAAGTATTTGGATAAAAACTTTTATTTTGTAGAATAATAGTTCTTCATGTTCTTATATGCCCCATATGGCGATTTCTAACATGAGCTTTGTTTTTATTTTTGGGTCAGATAAAAATTTTAATCGAACAGTGTGGGATAATAAAAAAATGGAACATTTGAAATTGACACGATACAAAGTATTATTAAACATTAATCTTTACAAAGTGTTTTCCGACCTGTAATTTTTTGATGCCTTCAACATCTCCGAAATGCATTATTCACCACGTGAATTCAGTATTTGGTACATACCTACAATTGTGAGTCATTATTTGTCACTGTGCCCAGTACTGATTATAATTGATTCTTACAAAGTACCGTAATGTGCGTTTTGAAAACAACCATTAGGAAAAGAGAAATCCTTATGGCCGAATTGTCAAATGTTCATTTTAATAATTACACGATTCCTCCACGTTTGTCGAATTTTGCGCCTGTGCACTTACTGAAATTGGTCACTTTCTGGACACTCGAATTAAATAAACATTAATATATAAAGTGATACGATTGAATCTTCACTTGTTACAATTTCATTTTCGTGCAAATATTTTCATCATTTAGTGTTTTTTTGTCATTCTTACACTTTTTTAAAATATTACCATAAACAGATTCAATGTAATCCAAAATGTCTGGTATGTGAATCTCCGATACGGTGAACATCATATACTTTTCAATGCAAATTTCTTGAGCCTCCTGTGAGGTGTACTGAAAATCAATAAGACTTGTCTTGTACTTTGTCACTACTCAGATTTGTAGAAGAAAAAACTTACAATCGGTTTAGTGTCGATATAGTAAATGCTATTGCGGTTTATAAACCACGGTATATCACGGTTCTCTTTAGAAGAAGTCAGATTTATGAAAATAAAAACGTATAAAATCGATATTACACAGAATGCTGTTTGCATTTTAGCTATATTTAATTTCGTATGAGTTCACTTGAACAGTTCTTAAAAGCAACTGACTATATAAATGATATATCTTTATTGTGCACTGGGCAATTGTTTCACTGATTCTGGCCATGTAAAGAATGCCATGTATTCGTCAGGGGAAGTATACCTCCTTTAAGTAATTTAAGTAATTAAGAAGTTTTTATATAGTCTCTATATTAGTGCATAATTAAGTGAACGTATTCATTTGTTTCGATTCTGTATAATTGTTGCAAATCTCAAAATATTGACTAGGAAATCTGATTTGGATTTTTTCCAATGAGAATTGTAAGGCTTGCATGTGCTCTCATTTGTGCTATCGTTTGAGCTCTACGCGGTGCTTTGCAGGATACAGGATGAAAAACGCTTTGTGGACCGATATAACTGAACATTTTATATTATTCCAGTCATCGCAATACAGCTTTCTTAACCTTACCATAAATATTGCCACCAAGCAAATAAAAACCGAACTTCAGGTCAAGAGATGCTTGAGTAACCCGGCTCCGAGCTCAATATGCGGCACTTTTGCTTGTTGACATAACCACTGAGTGAGAAATGAGCTTCATCGCTAAATAAAATTTTGTTCGATTGGAGGTCCATTTTTGAATCACAACTTTTGTAGTTGGTTTTTACTATTTTTACGTGTTCCTCGGTTGTTAAATGATCCATATTCGTAAATGGTAAACCTTTCACTAAATTAATAACACTTTGGATGACAGGTATTGAACAGCTGACAGTCTTGCCACACCGGCGGTTTTTGTTTTTTTGCATAATGGTAAACTTATTGGAAAAACAATGAAAAATATATACGTGTTTTCGCAGGTAGGTCCTTACTGAGCATGGGATCTATTGTGTAGATAATATCGTGCCGACCCATCATCAGAAATGTAGGCTTGTAAGATGAGATCCGTCGTTCTAAAAAACAAATTTCTTAAGTATACGTCAATGGTGACGTTAACTGCTGTGGTCTTTTGGAAATATATATGTATAGGTTGGAATTTACACACTTCTGTCATAAATTGTTTGCAATTGATGAGCAAATTGCCAATTGTTGAAAAAATCCAATTTGAAAAAATGTTGCAGAATCTGTATCTGAACTATTGTTGCATGAAAAAAAAAAAAAATGGGAATAAAACGGTATTAATCGAGATATTGGTTTCTATAGAGGTGTTACTGCATTATTGTCTAGTTTCTTACGAGATACCAGAAAGTGTAACTTCATTCTGTTCAGTCGCAGTGACAAAGTGCATTTATCGAATACAAAATCACTGCTCAATTTATTGATTTCTCAGGACATATCATCTTTTTTATATGATAAGTGGCAGAAGGGCGGATTTGATTCCACCTACTCGTCCCTGGTTACAAGCTAATATCCAATTTATCTTAGCTTAATTTGTATGGAATTTACTAGAAGCTGTAAACCGACTCCATATACCAAATATGATCCGACTATTCAATTATATTAGATGATATAACTTTATCATTTTTTTGTAATATATAGTTTTTTATATGGCAGATGCCAAGGTGTTACCCGACTTTTTTCTGATTTAAAATTGTTTCAGTATTTTTAATTTAGCCGCTATATTTATTTATATTTTATATTCTAATCTTCTCTTTCTAGAGAATGAATCCTTAATTCTATTCACTTCATGATGTATGGCAAAATTAATAGAGACACAAAAATCCGTTTAGGGTAGATTTGGAAACATTATAATCAAATAACTATAATCGGATTTTAGTAATGTTAGCGATATGTATGTGAGACTCTAGCAGAATCCTAGAGGGACCTTATTGACCTCCAATAAATGTAACGAGATTAGAAAACGACAAAGCATTGCCAGAGTTATAATTTCTTTCCTGTTACTAAATTCTTTTTATTAGAAGGCGCCTAGCAAGAACCTATATTTCTCAACTTTTTTCTTAAAAATTGCTGCACATTTCTACTTTTGTTCATTTTTGAACTATTAGTGATAACGTGGTATTACCTGAGGTTTCAAATGTTCCAGTGGAAACAGTTACGAAAAACAAAAAATAGCTACTATAATTTCAATTTAGTCCTGTACAGTTTTAAAGTAATAGCAAACCAGAAAATGCATTTCAGAATAAGTCAAGTAATAATAAAAAAAAAAATAGTTAAATAGACTATTAAACCGAAAATATTGTGCTAAAGAGAGGGGGTGTCTGGTATTTATATATAACTTCTATAGGCGGATAGTGTTTGTAACACGATTCTATATTTTTGAGATGCGCCGGTTATGTCGAAGAATATGTTAATAAACAGATCTGGTATAGGCCAATAATGTTTTCAACGTGATTCCATATGATAGAGATACAATGAATATGTCGAAGAAAAATAATGATGATAAAGACTTCCTTAGTCAGGATTTCATTCATATCATAGCGGGAACCGTGGCCCAAATTATCTAATTATTATTTGCCCATATGGTATTACAGATTTATAATTTTGAAATTGAATATGTGTATATGTGAAGTAACTCTATGGGCATATTTCCCCCTTTCTTCATGTAAACCACCTATAAAGATCGGGAATGAACAGAGACCTTCGCAGATATTATTGCGGTTTTACATGATTTAGTTATAATTATAATTATTATTATTATTATGATAATAATGAAAACATATACTAAATGTAAATAATATGTATTTTGGTTCAATTTCCAACTTCTGGTTTTACAGCTTTAATTAATTCTGCAAAAGCTTCTTCGAAATGAAAACTTTGATCGAGAATGCTCTCAGTTGTGAACATGGATTTATGTTTGGCGATCGTAATTTATCTTCGAAATTGTGAATCAGGCAACTTTTAGGTGCGACGCATTTCGATCAAATTTAGAGCATTTTGGCATCACAGTCGTTCTCATACAAACTTTTACCAAAACGCATTAATTTTTGTAAAACTTGATCTCTTTACAAAATGTTACAATCATTCGGAAATATCCAACGGATATATGGCTCTCAATTCGAAAATTAATAAAAATGTCTAATCCGAATGCTTGAGTAGCACATTCTTCCAATAAATGCACCACCATATAACTATCTCAATGCTTTCATAATATGTTTTGAATGCTGAATCAAGGATACCGTCATATATGATTTTAAATATAAGTTGTACCTGTAAACGGTTTGGAAATCGAATAGAGGTGCGAGGGTTGTCAATTACGTTTTGAGATATGACAACGCCATTGCTGAAGTAAAGGTTGATATAAACATCATAATGTATGATATTCTCAAAACATTTGGTCATAGAAGTACTTTGTGTGTCTGTGGGGGATTTTTAAAAAAGTAATCTGGGCTAAACATGATTTTTCATATTTTTTAAAATCGGTGTGCTCAAATTTGAAAACAATGAGCCGCACAACGTGCTTCGACTTTTAGTGCTAAGGTGCCATCTTAAGGTACTCCATTTTAGAGATTATCTGAATTATGTAATGATCGCCATTTGCTCCAGAACGTAACCCAAAGTGAACGATACATAACTTTGTGTGGCGTTTTTCGCTTGTCCGATTTCTTGTCTGTTCATCGGTTTTAGTTATGATTTGTGTATCAAATCTATACAGCAATTTCAGTTTGGTAAACTGACTTGAATATAACGGGTTATCAATATAGTGAACTGCTAAATACCCGTTATTTGAAGTGTTATTTATTAATTTAAAGGTTTTCCATTTATGAATATTGATCGTTTAAAAATGGTTAAAATTTACTACAAAAGTGGTGATTCTAATGAGGGCAATTTTCGTGCATTACGGGATGATTATGATCGTCACTATGCAAGGAATTACCAAGATTATAATAGAATAGAATAGAACGTGCATATTTAAAAAATAGATTAAAAAATAAACACAAAAGGTATGGTTAAAATAAATCTAAGGCATTGTAGAGTAATAAATGGAGTTTATTTTTTAAAAATAACATCATCTAAATGGTGACCCTCTCTACGACGGCACTCCTCTAACCGCAAACGAAAATTATTGAAAACTTTCTTCAGTAATACTGGTGTAATGGCTGCCATTTCACCAGGGATATTCTCCTTGAGCTGAACGATGTTTCTTGGATTATTACTGTAGACTTTGTGTTTGAGGTATCCCCACAAAAAAAGTCAAGAGGCGTCAAGTCTGGACTACGTGGGGACATGGGATATCACCTCTTTTCGAAATCAGTCTGCCAAGGAACATCTGCTTCACCACCGCCTTGGAGTCATTTGATGTGTGACAGGTAGCTCCATCTTGTTGGAACCAAGTTCTGGAATTCACTATTCTTGAACTTTCAATTTCTGGAGCCAAAAATCCGTCCAACATCTCAACATAGCGTTCCGTATTAACCGTGACGTTTTGGCACCGCGCATTTTCGAAGAAAAAAGGACCAATTATTCCTCTGCCAGAGATTGCTGCCCATACTGTCACTTTAGGACTATGCAATGGTTTCTGGTGTTTGATTTTGGGATTTTCACTGTTCCAGTAACAACAATTTTGACGGTTAACGAACCCATTCATAAGGAAATGAGCCTCGTCAGAGAAAAGGATATTGTCAAAATTGGAAAATCGATTAAGCATTTCATTAGCAAATGCGAGCTTTGCTATGAAGTTAGACTATTTCAATTCTTGTGTTAATTGCAGCTTATATGGATGCAGTTTAAAATCCAATGTTAAAATTCGTTGCAAACTTCGTCGCGATAATTGTAAGACAGACGATCTCTTGCGAGTCGACATTTGTGGATTTCCTCGTACTGACTCCATAATTCTCTCAACATTGTCTTCGGTTCTAGACGTTCTTGGGCGACCATTTGCTTGTGGTTTAAATGTTGAACCGGTCTCTTCAAAACCCTTTACCCATATTTTAATTAAATTAGCACTCGGAGCTTCACTAATTCGCCGTAGTCCATATTCAGCACAATATAGTCGCCTAGTAGCAATATATGAACGTGAGTTCTCGTAAAATGCGCGCACGCAAAATGCGCGACGCTTCCCGTCGAAGTGATTCATAGCCCGCCAACCCAACGAAGTAGGCGCCCCCCGCCCGCGCCTTTTCTACCCCGCAAAAAAAGATGATGCAATATGCACATTCTATTGCGCCACCCTGTATAAGTTAAATTACATACTCTGTAATGGACGTACCATAGTGTGTGTGGTTATTTGTCGATTTTCTCACTTTTTATCTAGCATTATAACAGAATATAATTGACGAAAAATTAATTATAGGCAGGCTACGAATTAAGGAAAATTAAATTTGAATACATCCGTTAATTTGTATGGGATGTACCTGAATGGGTGTGGCTGCGTAATTTATATTCGTTCTCAGAAATTAGTTTACTAAACTCAAGATATTTGCCAAATTTGTTCGAGTTTGGCACAACTAATCAAAAGATGTGGAAGTAAGAATATGCTGGTTAAATTGGTTTCTTGTATGAGAGACACCAGATGGGGCGTGGTTACTTGATCTATTTTTCTCTGATTTTTCTCATAGAGAGTTACAAACCAATGTGCAATGGACAGAAATCCACACTATTACAGCCTGCTAGTTAGAAATTGGAGAGGATTGAATTTCGAAAAGCTGCTTGGTAAGGCACATAAAGGTATGATATCGATGAAACTTATATTTCAATATAATGCTTGGACCTTGCCATTACGTACAAAATACAATGCCATTTAAATGACAGCTTCTGAATTGGTTGCAGCAGTGGATCCTTTTCAGGTAGTTTTTGGCCACTTTTTCGCACATTTCGGGCGGTATCTCGCCGATAACTTGAAAAATGTTTGTTTTCAAATGTCCCAACGCCTGGGGATTATTCGCGTAAACACGGCCTCTGACGTAGCCCTAAAAATAAAAGTCTAAAGGCGTAAAATCGCATGATCGCATGAAAGGACGCCTTTTTGAAACTTCTCATGCAATAAACTCAAAATCAGTCTTGTTGTGTGGCTGTGGTGACACCGTCTTCTTGAAATCACATGTCGCCCACTTCATTATCTTTAATTGCAGGCCAGAAACGTCAATTATCATACGGTCATAGCGCTCGCAATGCACAAAAAGTACCCACGTTTGAAAAACCACTTTTGTAGTAAGTTTTAACTATTTTTACGCGTTTTTCGGTCGTTTCGGCTTTCGGTTTTGAAACCACTAAATGGCTAATCCTTTATTTTAAACACGAAGTGATATGCTTATAACTTAAAAATAATTAATGTATGAAATCAATGTCGCCTAGCGGTATTCATATATATTTTTATAAGCTTTGGCGAATTTTAGATCACATGTGTTGCTATGACGACTGCATGATTATAATGATCGTCAGCTTCTTATAATTTGTACCCCCCAAGTATGATGTTCAACAGCCTTGTGGTTGTGAAGTGATTCTATGGATACATTTGCTGATGTAGCCTGAAAGTATACTTTACAAATGATCCATTAATTATTTTTGATTAAGAGAATCCACAGTTGTACGAAAGAGTTTCTTATTGCTGCAGTGATCATGCAAAGCTTTCTATTAACTTCAAAGAGACGTTTAGGATTCTCTTTGCTTTAAAACCAAACTCCGTTAGCAACAATTTCTTTTGAGCGTTAATTGAAAGCTTTTTGATTATTTCATATCAATCTCAAGCTTTTGCCATCTAACTCTCACTTTCGTTGACAAGTTTGCAAATCGAGATAACGCCAGCTGCTTCAGCCGACATTTAACGTCACATTTACAGCTGAACGGTTGTTGTTGCCATGCTTTACAGCTGGGCACTTTGGCTGGGTTGGATGGTCCCATCAACATGTTTCTTAGTTTTCATTCAGTTCTCTTTTTTTTTTCCTTTTTGTTGTTTTCTTGCTTTCTTGGGTCTGTTGTGTTATTTTGATATTTTTCATAACTTTGCGAATAGCTTTTAGTGCCGTTGGTCGAAAACGTCCGTCCTTGTGGCCGTTTGTAAGCTGTGCGTTCGTTGTTATTTTACGTTTTTGTTACTTTTCTAGTGGTATTCTCACTCGCATGTGCTCCAGTGTCTCACCCCGCCGATATAGTCTGCTGCCTGGGGAGTATCTCATGAATATCAACTTGTTTTGGATGTATATTTCTTAACTTGTTTTGTGTTGCCACTTTTTTAGTTTTACCATTTTGTGCCAAAATGGGTGTAACTCGACTGTTTTTTTTATTTTTATTTCTGTGACCAAAGAGACCACTACCACAACTCGTGTCTTGATATAAATTTATTTCGTTTAATTATTAAAAATACACTGGAACGACAGATGACGGACGAAGAGTTGAAATAAAACAAGGCTTGTAAGATTTAGTAACCAGTTTTAACAGATTAAATGTTACCATACGTTGTTGCAATTCTTGTCTTGTAATAAAGCAACACGTTCGCGTTTAGATCCTAAAAATTAATTGTGTCATCACTGCTAATAAATATTTTAGAACTATGCAGATATTAGTTATTATGAAATGATTAATACGTATTATTAGCGGAAAGCTGGCCCTTTACAGCAATAGCCTAGCCTCAACCGCCGTGACCTTGGGAACGGGCGTCATTTGCAAAGTCCATATAGAGGCAATACAATAAACTTACTTACTAGGGTGGCGATTGGCAACATATATGTATAGTTATCGTAGAAAATAATTTCCTTCTCCAATTCGTCACATCAAGTTTCGATACTGTTTCAAAAGCCTGGCCCGACGGGGTTTTGATCGTCATTTTCTGCGTTGTCTATCGGGTTTGTTGTCGACAACTTTTCGTGCTGGAGCATTTGGGTCTACCCGCACAACATGACCTAGCTTATGCAATCTCTGTTAATTGGTGCGCTTGGCCGCGTCGATGTCGGTATATAGCTCACACAGCTCATTGTTTATGCGACGCCGATACTCTCCGGTAACGATAACGTGATCATGTAATTGCACTACAATGGGAAATTCAAATAACTTTGTTTTAATCAATGTATTTCATTTATTCATTTTATTGTATACAAAATTCAATTTTATTTTATATAACTGATTGGTTTTGGAGATGATAGACCGTTAATAACCTCCATACTCATTCACGCATATGCGAAACCTGATCAGAAAATTATTCATTGATGTCGGAATCACTTAAATTATTATTTTAATGGACTGCTTCAATTCACTCAAATTCCTTGGTATGATTTTGTCACCTCTTGCGTGACATAACCCCCATAAAAAAGACTGTAGGAGTCAGGTCAGGTAACTTTGAGGGCCAGCAAAAAGTAGAATTTCTGTATTTTAACATGTTTGGAAATATTCGTTAAAGTGCCCCCATAACGGGTTTGGCTATGTGTGCGGTTGTTCTATCTTGCTGGAACCGAATGCTATTGAAACGACAGTTTTGGGTAAAAAACTCACTCAACGTTTTTAAATAACGGTGCCGTTGACAGTTACTGTTACACTCTAGCACGATTCGTAGGCCATTCTGTATTTTCCGGGTTATTTTCCTCTCAAAGACTCCCAGCACTGATTCATCCGCTTATGTCATATCCCAGTATTCTGCGCCATACAACTAGACAGGTAAAACCAACGTCTGATTCACTCGGATCTTTGTGTGCTAGGAGAGGGCTTTATCAGTAAATCGCTTACTTAGCTCATAGTAACATCTATTGGAAAGCAATACTCTCCTCTTAATCTCCATGTTGATATCATTAGCTTTATTAACAGCGGAGCCGAAGTGATGAATTTATCCATCAGCTTCCCAAGCGAGTCTTTTTATTCATTGAAGCAAATAACTTTGTTTTGTTCTTGTTTACCACCCGACCCATTTTTGCTGATTCCTTTTCAATGTTTGAAGAAGCCTTAATCGCATCTCGTAGTTTTCTGCCAATCATGTCTATATCAACTGCCTACTCGGGTACCATCTGGCTTTTGTTAAAAATGGTACCAGTCGTGCTAGCTGTAGCTTTCCTAATAATCATCTGCAACAGTATCTTGAAGTGCTTGCGCAATAGGCTGTCGTCCTGTCTAAATCATCATTTGGGGTAAAAAGGCTCACTGAGATTAAACACGAATCATTATTTTATACTCATCATTACAGGAAAGAAATTTTCGTCTTACATTGCATAAAGTGCATATGTTTTTGATTGGGTGCCAGAAGGGCTGTGGTAAATTGTTTTGTTCTTATTAAATATTATGTACTTGCATTCCTTCAGGTGTGGGCATAAAAATATCCTGAATTAATTAATTAATTCTATTTGGGAAATGTGAAGGGACTACAGATTTTTACTACCCTAAGGGGAATGGTAGTGCGGTCTGTTTTCATACGCAGTGCTAAATGACGATGCGTGTTCAGTTATACTGAATATAATGCAATTGAATGACAGATACAAATCAAGAAATATATAAGTTAAATACTATGATTTGCATCACAGGTATCATAGGATGGCGTGGTTATTCATTACATTTTATAACACAATGTAATTGATATAATATAATTACGAATTATGAGCTACAACGGAGAATTTGATTTTGATAAGTAGGCCAATTCATATTGGGGGTACCAGAATGGGCGTGGAAACTTGGACCATTTCGGTTCTTAGAACTTAGTTCACCAATCGTAAGATACGTGCCAAATTCGACACAACTGATTAAAAGATATGTTAAATTTGTCATTTATATGGGTGGTACCATAATTGTAGGCAGTTATAGAGCACTGCAATAGTCTAGTAGTTCGAAATAATAGAGGAATGATTGAATTAAATTGAATAGATTGGTGGAGTTACGTATGATACACCACGTTATTGAGTTCTTGCCCTCTCTGTGTTCTTCCATCAAAAAATTACAAAATTTGACAGTTTACATTACAGAATGTCGGGGCTATAAGGTTAAAAAAATGTAGTTACATATGTTTTAACTATACTCATTTACTGTTATCACTAGTTAGAGGAAGTGACTAGCCCCAACGCAAAAAAGATTATTTTCCTATATGGTGTAATAGATAGCATTATGATGTAGATTTATATTCTGTTCCATGACATGATAGAACCCATTTTTACGTTTTGATTCTATCCAAACAGGTGCATTTAAGTTTGTCTCACTCTTATTGTTGCTCGCTCGTTGTCGACTGAAACGATCTCATTTTTGTCTTCCTTTTAACCGGGAGACACTCTTCCAGAATCGGTTCACGTCGTCCCTCCTTAAATTTTATTACTCTTTACCGCTTTCTATTGACGGTATCAAAGACCTTTTTTGCTTAAGATATCAATGGCGACGTCATTTGGAATGATTTATGGAACGGAATGGAACCAATAGATCAAGGAGTTATTCATAGATATTCATTGTATTAGCTGTAAGAATCAATAAGCTTTAAAAGAGAAACGTCACTGGCCTCTGGCGATATCAGTAATCTCTGGAACTGAATTAAATTAAATTATTCAATGTGCTTTGGAAGCGTCAGTGGAAAGGTCAGAGAACTCTGTAAAGGTCAATAAGCTTTGGAGAATTTAAGAAAATCTGGAAATGTCAAACCTTTCGAAGGTCTTATGACGTTTGAGGGATCAATTAGATTTGAAAGAGTCTATGGTCTTTGGTAGACTCAATAATATCCATACAAGTAATTGCTGGAAGGGCCGAAGATCTCTGGAGATCATGATCTAGGGATGAGACTTAAGACACTGACCTGTGGAGGTGTCAATGATGTCTGAGAGAGTCATTGAGATTTGGAAGTGGCAACTAGATTTGGAAGGATCAACGACTTCTAAAAGGGTTGATGGATTTTCAAGGCGTCGATGACCTCTGAAGGAGTTAAAGACCTTCGGAACAGTCAATGATCTCTGAAAGAGTTAATGACTCCTGGAACGATCAAAAGCGTCAAGATAGGCTAATAGCCTCTAGAACGATCAACGGCTTCTTGAATAGTCAGTGGCCACTGTGAATGAGTTTTGAAAAGTTCAACGGGATTTGGAAGAGTAAATAACCTTTGGAGGGGTAAACGGCCTATGGAAGGATCAATAATTTCTGAAGGATCCCAGAAACTATGAAAGAGCCAATAATCTTTTTAGATTCCACAAACCATAATATGATCATAATAGCTTATGGAGGGGCCAACAATCTCTGAGTCAATGGCCTCTGAAATAGTCAATGATGTCTAGAATTGTTTATGATCTCTGGAACAATCAATGTCCTCTTAAATAGTGGATTGTTTGCGTTAGGATCAATGATTTCTTATACGGTCAATTAGCTCAGGGATACCCGGTAACTCCATATGTCCATCATTATAATGTATATGTCAAAATCAAAAACCATAATTTGTTTTTTTTTTCAAATGTAGTTTTACACAAAAAAAAAAGATTTATATATATAAGTAGATCAGAACTACCTAAGAGGCAAATGACTGTTGTATTTTATAATACTACAATTAACATAAATAAGTATTTCGTAAGTAGATCCCAACATGACTTTTGAAACATTCAAAAGACTGAACACTCAAACGCAATGTTTTCTTAACATTGTATGGTCAGAGACTCTGGCCAACATTGTTAAAGCGTATAATTTAACATTTTGACCCGTTTGCCAAGATCTAAAGTCGTATTCCAATTATTATTTTGGTTAAACAATATGATCTGATTACAATGCATATTTCTCGGAGAATAAATCCTATTACAGCAGTATTTATGCACTGTACGCACGTTTGCTCCAATAAATGACCTTCGGCACGAGTTTCCAAAATGTTGCTTTAATGATGGCTCTTTTTTATACATTCAATGGCCGAACAATCGTCAATAGTGTGAGGGAAGGTGAGGAATCTAAAAAAAAGTATTCGTATTTTGTTTGGGGTTCATTGTCTTAGATTTTGCAGAATAACAATTTAACCTGTCAGAACCTCTAACCTCTTGAGGGATTTCTAAGCTATTGTTGTATTTCTTTCATTGATCTGGCGGCTGTGGTGGTGCTGTTGGCGTTGAGCATGATTTTTACCTAATTTTTATAGATAAAAGAGTATCCGTTTATTTATATATTTGTTTAGCTTAGAAAGATGATAATGGTTTGCTCGTTGATACGAGGGCCATACACAGAGTTTAGTGCATTTTTAGATTTGTAGAAGACAGACATCAATGTTAGAAGACATTTCCTTTCAGCAGAAGCAGCGACTATTTTCTGTGTTTTATTTTTTTATTTATAAAGAAAAGACAAAAGCGAATTGTTTATATATATATATATGTATATACATGTTTTTGGTGTTTTTCTAATATGGCTTCATCCGTTAGCCCATATTCCAAACCAGTAGCCGCCGATAAGACCGCAACATAAATCGATAGTAAACACTAAACCATTGTTTTAGTACTTTGGACGTATTGACGAAAATTTGACATAAATAAAAATTCATGTTTTTGTCAAAGTAAAAGTTCAAAATGTGAAATAACTCTAAAAAAATTGAAACAGTCTTTCGAAGTTTAATTGCTCTTCCTGCACCTTCCATAACACAGCAAATGATTTGGAATATTTTGGGAGAAAATCTATAGATCAGCGTCAAAGATATGACCTATTTTTGATTTATTTACACAGTATGTCGGCTTAGAAACAATCAATCTGGCCGCCAGGTACAAAAGTTGTAAATATTATGAAAAGAATAAAATTCTTGTTTGACAGTCAATTGAGTCAATTGGTTTTGATCCAATATTTAACGAGCGCAAAGGTGGACAGCCGTCATAACTTCGGCTGGGTCATAGTGTGTAGAAAACGGGCTAATAATCGGCTTACATTGTTTTCCCAGACGAAAATATATTTCTTTGGTGTTATTCGATAACCACCCCTTCACCTATTGATTTAAAATATTTGAAATTGGTATCTGTACAAACAATTTTTTTCCTGCTGGACTAGTTTGTCCTAATTATAACCTTTGCGGACCAAATGTCGTCGTGGACGACATGTGGAATTAATGTCAGACAAGTTACCATGTATGAGATATGGACGAGTGTCTCACATTCAGTGGGATTACAGGTGTTCTATCTTTAGACTCATTTAATGGAATCTACAGTTCAACGACGATCCCGAACAAATCACCAGTCGGATTGCCTAATTCGATTACTCGACTGCTCAAAGCGTTTTTAAGACACACCAAATAATGATTGGTGGTTGTAACGAGGCTTAGACCCATGATCTCATACTTCTAAGGTATATGAAAAACGTCTTCTTCTCATACACGTTTTCACGTTTATTTAGTATTATTGAATAATCGTTTTGACCGCTAGCAGTATTCTTTGAAATATTTGTAAACCTGGATGATACTTTCCAATATCTAGTAGCATATATATTGCATACGGCCTTATAGTTACCTTTACAGAGACAGTGTATGATTTTCAATTAAAGAATAAATATAAGGTATAGTCAAAAGAAATTCACTATTTTTCGATATATGGCTTTAGTAATCTGTACCTCTCGCTTTATAAGTTAGATCAGTTAAACTAAATGGCTTTAACAGGACTACTTACTCAAAAAACTACTTAAACAGTTTTGTGATTATTAGACACAGTATTGTTTTACGTTGATTCAGGACTGTTTGTTGAGAAAAAGTACTAGGACGGTCTCAAAACTCCTTATAGCTCGATACACTTTTTCCAGCGCTGTTCAATAGCTTCTACATATATATCCTGTTTATAGTAAGAAATGCCAGACTCCTTAAAATAGCCATCAACCGCAGACTCCACTTCTTTATTGTTCGCAAATCTTTTACCACCAACCCATTTGATCAAGTTTTTAAATAGAAAATGTTCCGAGGGAGCTAAATCTTGCAAATAAGAAGCGTGATGTAGCAATTCTAACTTAACTTTATTTTGGTCATCGCCAAATGCTGCAAAATTAATCGATGTAAATAATCCCATCCGCATCCCCAAAAATAGGCACCATGACCTTGACTGCAGACAGAACTGTCTTCGCCTTCTTTGGACGTGACTCCCCCATTCCAGTCCACTGCTTTGACTTTACCTCAAGTGTACAGTGGTGGATTCATGTCCCTTTCACGGTTATGAATCGACGCCAAAATTTGGCTTTATTGCTGTGAAACATTGCCACTCTAACGTTGCCACACATTAATACTCTACTAAAATATCATCACAACGCTGTTTTTGCTCTATCGAAAGCAACCGCGACACCCACCTTGCGCACAACTTTCTCATCTTCAAATCTTTGGCCAATATACGATGTGTAGCACTTTTTGAAATGCTTATGGTTTCAGCTAGCTCACGCATCTTTACTTGATGGTCACCCAATACAATTTTTTGGTTTTACTTAACCGCGTCTGGTGTGGACACATCAATTGGTCGACCACTACGCTGTTCGTCGTGCCAGTTCGTACGGCCTCGTTTAAACTTTGCTACCTAATATTTTACAGTCGTAAACGAAGGAGCAGACTTCTCCAGAGTAGAATCTAATTTGGCTTTAATGTTGGTTGGACTGAGGCCTTTCAAATGGAAATAATGGATTACAAAACGGTGCCCGTTTTTTTCCATGTTTACAAATTCACTAAGATCATATGTTATTGATAGCTCAAATAAATATGGCGCTTTGAAACTTAAAACATATGTTTTATAAAGTTGCCACTTTTCACCAAAACAATTGTTTTCAAACTGCAGGCACCACTGGCACTACTGCTACCCTCGTACGTCATGTTTTACCGTTTTTCTTCGACAAAGGCGAAAATTTCGCTTAAATTTCGCTTCTCTCCGTTCTGGTAATTTAGACATTTAGACGTTTAGGAAGGCCAATTGTCGAAAATTTTAATAGAATAATAAAAATCGTCAATTCCGACCGCAATGAAAGCACTGTAGTTAAACATTGCACAAAAAGCACACGGTATTATTTGAATAAGAGGAGGTACGAAAATATGTTGGAAGTATAGGTGACACTCATGGACCGAATGTTCATTTGCAAATCACTGAATCGCAATAAAATAGACCTATTTCTGAAGCGGATAGCGACTGATGATAGAAGGTAGGCTGTTTTGGTCAACGTCAAGTTAAAACTGTCGTGATTGAATAGCGGTTAGTCGGCGCAAACCAGTATGGACGGTACGGAAGGTTTTGCCGATTGTTTGGTAGGATTGGCGGGGAATCATCTATGAGGTGCTTCCCTGCAGCCAAACTCTTAAGTCGGATCTGTACTTCTGTTGTACTGTGTGTCAACAACTGGACCATCATGAGGAACCAATCGGCCAGAGGCGATCAACTTTGGCCTACAGGAGAAGAAGTGTGCTCCATCAGGACAACGCCACGCACTTAAAAATGACAAATGATTACATCCCGTTGCTATCTATGGCGAATGATTCTGCTAGTGAAAAACTCGCTTCAAGGGAAGCTTGTGAAAATCAGCTGTCCCAGTTTTTTTTTTGTCGATGCGGACGGGGGCTTCTATTAGAGAGACGTTACAAATTATCGAAAGTTATTGAACTTTTTTTGTGTGATTCGATCATGCGTGCCCTTAAAATTGTGTCCAGTGGTAGAACCTATTAAAATACTTATTTAACTTGGATTCAAAATTTAGTTTGGTCTCAAAGTATTGGTGATAAAGACCTAGATAATGTGTGAACTTGATTTTCTAATAACAATGATATTTTAATATTTACCGAATGCATTAATTTTTCATTTATTATTACTTTATAGGAACGACCCAAGTATAACAGACAGCTTTTAATATCATTCTTCAGTCATTTAACATTTTCTAAGATATTTTTCTTTGTTTAATAGTAAAATTCAACTATTTGTTTGTATGGTGACATTGACATATTAAATATTCCACAAGAAAATTCATGTGTTCGAAGTTTCTATGCAAGTAACTTGGTTTTACTGTGAAAAAATTCCTCCAAGCAAAATAAAAAGGGGTTTGATGTACTTCCGATGAGAATTGAAGTTCTGAATGTGAATGGCTCTTCTAGAATTATGTGATTCCTTCATCAATTTGCAGCGAATTATTTTCTATTTCCTTTATGAAAAAAGCTATAAGCTAAATCCAAAATTTCCCCGCAAAAGCAAGTTGAAAAACAAACTAAATTTAGTGGAAAAAAGCAAAAATGGAAAACGCTTCTTGTATGTTAGCCATCTATATATCAAACTTAGACCGATTTGCGGCAAACAACAATCAATTCGCGACAAAATTCAGAATGATGATGTACGACATAAAATGTAAAATACAGTTCAATGCGATGCAGTTAAATTAAAAGCGCAGAAGCAAATTAGATTAAATTGTTTTTTTTTTTTATTTTATCACTGTGGCAAACAGTATTAGAAGTTCTAATAATTGAATAAAATTTTTCTTTTTTTATGGCTCAATATATGAGAGCATGCAAAATTTCATCAAAATACCCAGAATACATAATTAACATTAAATATTAGTAACCATTTTATTTTCAGTGAATCTCGTATATGTTTCCATTACTGCCTCCTACACCCTCGTATTTCGCCAACTTGATACAATATTGCTTTGCCTTTGAAAGGCTTAAATTCGACGGCTATATCGAATTATTTTAAGCTCCTCTTACTTTATTCATCGGCCAATGTTCATGTGTTTGTTATAGACTTCTTGTAATTAATTTTATTACTTTTTGTTGTTGTTTACGTATTTATTAACAGTTTTCTTAATTTGTAAAGCTTGATTTAAGCAATGATTAAAGCCTAAATAGAAACTTCAGTCTTGCCATTGTTGCTGTTAAAGCTGCTGCTGGTTCGTGGCATATATTGGGTTAATGCGGCGATGATTTTGGCTAAAACAATAGCGCTACAACAAACGTTGCACTTTTCAATGGTTGTGGCTATTTTTACCGGTTGCTGTTCTGTTGTAGAGTAAAGCCGCACGAGCATATGGTTAAATTAAAACCGTCTACTGACTGACCAAGCACTAAGCCAGCTAATAACAGCGGCAAAAATAACAGCAGCGGCAGCAGCCGCCTGCTTAATGTGTAACAATATTGCGTAAGATGTTGCACAGAGTGCTGGCTGCAACACTTTGTGAGCATTAATATTTGAAATATACGTATACCAAGTTTGTGATAGTGAGTTTGTACGATAGTAATAAGGAATTTAAATATTACCTTGCAGCAAAAACGGGGTGGACTACCCAAAGTTAGATAAGGAAAGGTAAAACTGGAAAAAATTGTTACAGATAAGGAATTGGAAACATTTACATTAGCATCGATTAATAATTAAGCATGATTATGCAGAACTAATTTTCCGCTAAACTATGTTAAGACATTTTCAATTATACTTCATTGTTTGATAGGAAAAACCACATGAAAAAGACTAATAAAATCTTGGTTAACAAAATAATTAGGCTTCCCTATTTTTATATTTTGCATTTTGATTTAGTAAAAGTTTGCTAGGTTTCAACATTTCCACTTTATAAACTTTGTCAGGTCTAGGACAAATCTAATTCAATAATTTTTATGAAAATTTTGTTAAGAATAATCTTTTGTATGTGTAAGAAAATGCATGAAATATTGGTCAATTTTAAGCCACGTTGTGATTCAGGTTCCACTCAGTTACTTCTAATACCCGATCATTCATATTCTGAATCGATTTAGTGATGTCGCCGGTTTCAACAAAAATTCGCATACGTTTTGTTTGAGCCGCGAATGACTCCTATCGAAAATGAGCCATATCGGTCCATCTGTTTATATAACCTCACCCGAGCTTGGTTTAATTGTCTCCAAGAACCTTAGTTTTTCTCGGACTTTAATTACATTTAATATATAATGGGTTATCCACTTTTTTCTTCCAAAAGTTAAGTTAAATAAAACACAGATAAAGCTATATTTTCGATGAAACTTTTATTCCATTATAATACCTTTTCTGACGATGAATCTCAACGTCGTCTACACCAACTGAGGACCATAATCTATAGCAGCTCAGTTTTAATACTGGATTTGTCAGAGACCTTAGAAAATATATGTCTGCTTGATAATTGTAACAATATAAGCATGTCTGTCCCTCCCCTCCGTATGACATCTTCTTTAAGAAAGGTAACATAATTATGGACGTGAGACAACTGTCACAGAAACGAAATCTAATCTGAAAATATTTTTGACTTGCTCCAGTTTTTTGAATTTATTGAATTTGAATTTTTTTCTATTGAGTTTTTTTCTATTTCATACACCCGAAACGAAATTAAAAAAAAAAACTTTGATTCTGATTTAGTTTAACACCTTTTGTTCGTATTTTATTTGAAATTTTTCAATAAAAAAAGCTGACAAAATTTTTGTTTAGCAGCTTTAACTTTACGAAATAAATTATATGAACCATTTTTACAGCTCGCAGTTTGGCGACATACATTTTTCTCTGCTAAGAAACGAAACTACATTTGATATCAGTTCTAATTCAGATTAAGGAAAGAAACTGCATAAAACTATGTTTTTGTTTCAGGTTCTCGAATTAAAATGTCTGTTTCATTATGTTTCAATAGAGAAATAGAATGAATGTTAATTTATAATTTCGATTCAGGTAAAAAAGCGAATTATTATATGATGCGAAATGTTGTTTCGGGTAAGAATCACAAGAAAATGTCTAATATACTTTAAATAAATTTGCACAATGAATTTTTGTGAGAGTCCCTGGTTCTTACTGAAAAAGAGGCTAAGTTCATATATTATATGTGGAAAAAATGGCATTTCTGACACATACACTCTTATCTACGCATCTATGAGGGCACCTTTTTTTGGAGTTTTTTTTTTTTATTCTCAAAGATATCATATACATATTCATACATTCATACATATTCCTGGCTTTATAGCAGCAGAAGATTGGCCATCAGGGAGTCCAGATCTCAATCCACTGGATTATGCTTTGTGGTCAGAATTGGAGAATATGACTTGCAAGACTCCCCACAGAAATTTGGGAAGCCTTGAAACAGCATTAACCAGAGCAGTGTCCTCGATCTCTATGGAAATCGTACATGCGGCTATAGCCCAATGGCCACACCGTTTGAAAGCTTGTGTTAAAGCAAAAGGCGGCCATTTCGAGTGAAGACAATTTTTTTTAATAACCAATATTGTCTTCTAATAAATGAAATAATTTTGAATACAATATGAATATTGATTTTTTTTATCGCGTTTTATATTTATAACAGAACATATGGCAGGACTAGGTATTATATTTCCTTAAATAGTTTAACTTATGAATAGTACAAAATACTTTAAATTTCGATATCAGTACAGTATTAAAATTCTAATTTAAGGATCCTTTTCATGTCTTAGTGATCATGTCGTTTTCACAAAAACTTCATTTGTTGGCGTTAAATACTAAACTGTAGATTATACGTTTAGCTGAACAATTCGTATTAATTCATGACTGACAAGTGAAAGGCTTGAAGGTTATTGCATAATGTGGCCAATTTAAGAGTATCCACACTTCTTAAACACCAGACGCGGCAATCACAAAAACACACCCACAATTGCCACAATGGACCGCCATAGACACGGGGTGTAGCATGAATGCACAAACCTAAAAGTAGATTAAAAACATAAATCGATAAAAAAAACAACCGCAAATGAAACGGCGAACAAGATAAACAAATATTAAACATATTCTGTTTACGGAGACCGACCCCAAAAACCATAGACGATGAACGGTGTTTGTTGCTGCAGTTACCATTAAATTTTGCATTTGTACATGAAATCTAACCAAATATATATCGTGGCCACAACTACTACTATAGGTACAATTTGAATTGGTTAATGGATCGGCATATTTGAATTTAACTTTTAAAGCGTCTCGCGTTGCAAGCAGTAACAGTGGCATATCAACAAAATGCTTAAATATTTCATATAATTCTACCTTCATGCAAGACTGTGCCATAACAATTGCACATATCAATGGTTGGAAACATTCGGAATTATGCCACAAGTAAACAAATAAATGTTATTGCAGCTGCACCACAATGATATGGCCAAATACCTCAGCCTAACAAACTTCTAACACGAGTCATGTTTTTAAGATATTAATACAGGAACACCCCAATCCGATACCTTCCCCCCCTCCCCTTAAACAATAAATGCATCACAATTCACATTCTGATTCATACAATTATATAAAGTAGATTGTGTACCTTTTTATAAATGACAAACAATTTGTGGCAAGACGACTAAAAAGATCAAAACTGCAAAACCAGAATTGAACATTCGTAATTCGCAGCATAAAGACAGCAAACAAAAGTATTTTTAAACGGGAGTAAATACTTGTACAGTTGAAAAATTGATTGCCTTCATGCGCTGCCACGCAGAGGCTATGAGTTAGCTCAAAATGTTTACAAAACACGACAGGAAAACATTTAATTCACGAGATATATAAACATTTTGGCTTGTTTTGTAATTCGCAACACATAAAATGTTTATTAATTGCTAAAAATATGCTGTATTTGGGCAAAGTATGCAGTTGCGGGTCGCAAGTCGTTTGTGTGAGCTTTAAAGGAAGATATGAGAAATTGTTAAGATTACTAACTGAAATTGCTTGTATTGTAATGCTTATATCAATAGTTGTATTTGTATTGTGGAATAAAATGCGGTATTTCAAATGCTTGTGTCTAAATCCATGTGCATGGGAAGTTAATTCAAGGTAATTGGAGATTAACAGTTGAACGATGTACTCGTATCTGTTTTAAGTCTTCCGTTTTATTGGCTGTTTTGGCTTAGATTTACTTTTAATTTAAAATATCAATTATATAGAATTTACCAAAAGGTTTGAATTTTCCAAATATTTTATAAGCAACATTTTGCATCTGGGCGAAGATGCAGATTATTCATATTTAATGCGACAGGAGAGGTTATCGCTTCCGGGTAGCTTGATTTGGATGGCATACCATCGTTAGATCATCAGAAGTAAGATCAGGCCAGATATAAGAATCGCCACCATGGAGCTGCGCAGTATGAACCTCTGGTTTCCGACTTGAATACCTATATATGCTCCGTGTTCGTGTCACTCACACATTTAGCCACTCGATATCATTTAAAAATATGGCATAAATTTAAAAAAGAATAAATAAAATTAATAACAATAATAAAATAATGTTAGATGACAGCAGGGAATGAGTGTAAGTTATTTATTTAAATTCTTAGCCAAATCAACTAGGTGAAAAAGCACATGTTAAAAATAAAGAATTGGATATTACTTATGCGTGTTACTAGATTCTTATTGAACGCATAACGGAAATATCTTGTTTTTATCAATTTTCCTAACATATCTGCACGTTGCATTGGACTGAAGCTGGGAGCAATTCTTTCAAAGTAAATAAATATGTTTTTCTCATGCCTTATTCCAGGTCAATGAACATAAAACTGATATACCCATCTACTATAAGTAAGTCTTTGTAGAGCAATTTCCAATTTCGTTTCTGGTGAAAAACAGAACACTTGTCTTATTTATGCTTCTCACACATAAACTAAACATTCTATATGGATTAAACCGTCAACATATCTTTAAGACGAGTGTATCAACATAAAAAGAAAATAAAAATCAAAAGTCGAATGTACGTAGCCCGCGAAATTTGAAAATTCGCCTTATTCTTTAAACACACCTCGTATATATTTTATAGCCCATGAGACACACCGTTTCAAAATGTTGAGGCGTGTACATGGTGCCACACACCTGTATCAAATATAGCAAATGGAAATTTCGTGATTGGTAGTAGCTCAGTGTTACATTTTTATGACGATCGATCAGTTACTTTGGCCGCTAGAAGGAATTTTTTAAAAAGTTTAAGGACATATTTGTTTCTATATCAGTACATAAATACGGATTAAATCGCATTTATATGACACCAGCAGTTGTCGGGATATGGTCACTTAAAATGATAACTTGCGCAGGTGGCGCAACGTCTGTTTTATCAATCTAAACTAATAATACACAAATTTTTTAAAATTGCTGCCCACTGCTCACTTTTCATTTGGAAATACGAGTACTTCTTTTTAAATTGGTATCATACATACTGGTATGTATCAAATCAAACCTTTGTACCTCTAATATTTCATAAGATACATAGTTGTGTAAGCGAATCCGAGCTTCTGTTTTCAATATTAACCTTTTATAACGGACAAGACAATTTTGTATTACTGTTATTTTGGTCATCTTAAGAGGCGGGGCACTGACCACTTTTTACCCCAACTCATTTCCTTTTATAATAGTAGCATACGTACTAAATTCCTTCTGTATACCTCTAATAGTTCATTTCTATGATTGCTATTTATATGATTGATATCCAATTAGAACCTAATATAGCTTACGATTCCTTCCTGGACGATATAAATATATTGTGAACGTTTCATGACAATCGGTTCATTGGTTTGGAAATATTCTAGAAGTATTCCAATATTCCAAATGCTTAGGATGTGGTCGTAACGCAACTAATATTTATAAACTTGTATGAGATATCTGTAGCATAAAATCACTTGAAATTATTTTACTCGCAAAGTATTGAGGTTTCTTCTTTCCTAAGATCGGCAATATTAGATATGCTATTTTAAACGTTGACACGACGATTTGGAGCGAAAATAAATATCAAATATTCGGTTTTTCCTATTCGATGGATCGATTAGGAGAATATGAAAATAATACGAGTTAAGTTTGTTCCTTAAGCTTCTTGATGTTCACAAACTACTGTGAGGCTTTTCAACTGTTTTCAACGCACTTTCCATTGCTGAAACGTGAGCTATCCGGTGAATTTCAAATCCTCGTTAAAACACATACCCCCAAAAAACATTACGCTATCTCCCTTTAAGCGTTTCCATCAGTTTGTTTGCTACGTAATAAATCGTAAACTATAGGTTTTACTGAACAATTGTATTTTGGCACGCTTTTGATTTTTTTCTTGGCCTCAGCTCAATCACGATACATGATTTTATACAGTTTTTGATTACAATTCGGGAAAACAAAACCCCATTCAATACTACATCATGTGCTGTGTGACTCCCCCATCCCATATTGAACAGAAACCACAAGAAAACCTTAAAATTTATCGCGCTAAGTCCATTATAAGTCATTGGAAATACATTTTCATAATTTTTCAAGTTGGTTTTCGCTATCGAAGCTCAAATGATCCGTACATAACTATTGAAGTACCGCAAAACAAAAATGAACCGTGTTCGTGGCTGCAATTTCTATATGTGCCTAAAGTGAATGTTTAAATTTTGGCTAATAAAAAATGAAAACTCTGCAAAATAATGAATTCGTAATCAATATATGAAATGTACGTTGTTTGTTGAATTTCTTTTATTTGGGATTAATAAAAAACCGTTATATTTTATGTGGTTTTATGTTGCTTTGCCAATTAGTAGCAAACTTAAAGCAAAACTTATTAAATAGCTTGTTTGAAAAATATTTATTACAGAAACATAAATTAATAGTGCAGATGGATGTGTTAAATAATTTGAAGTCAAGTATTTAATATGTAGCGAAACACTTAAGGCTTCAACATTGCAATACAGTATTTCGGTGGGCGGGTAAGTTTGTTGCTCAATGAAAAGTTATTTATTTATTGCAAACATATATAATATTGACCAGGGGCATTGTCCTACGGTAAATCATATCCCCTCCGTAATGAGATTTCTATTCATCTCCACCAGATTTAATGCCATAACGGTTGGCATCGGACAAAGCTGTTGATGCACCATGGAGTTGTAGCTTCCTATGATCCTCCGAAAAGAAATCTGTTAGTAGATGTTCAATAAGAAGGGTTGTCAACAAAACAGAAGTATGTACATATGTATGTGCATTTTTCTCACAACTTAACCAGCCTAGCAATTATTTGTATCGACAACTTGAGGAGGAATTTTTCGAATTTTGATCAAGTTTTTGAGATATGATGTTACTTAGTTCGACAACGGCTGTAGTAAAACGATTTCTACAACACAAAAATGCTACTGGACCGAAAGATATATGACTATCCAATTGTCTAGGATGTGAGTTTCAAACATAGCCCCATTTCATTATAAAGCGACATTAAATGGAGCATTTAGTCCTAAATTACTCCATTTAGACATTGGACAGGGGCTAAGGGAGCTTATACAAGTATATCTGGTATCATGGACGATGTTCTAATTCGTTGAAAGACAATTGGGCGTGGCAAAAATATTATCTTCTTATATATACCATTATCAACGTTGCTCGTCTATCTATTTTTAGCATTTCCCAGTAATCGTGCCCACTATAACGTTGAATTATTGAAATATGTATGAATTGTGATCCCTGCCTCCCTTTTCCATCAATTTTCACAATTAGGGCAGCATGCCAATTGGTATGACATTTTACTGTACATATATATTTAACAATACTATATATGTTATTTTTGATTGATTTTTTACGGGACCGAGTTTAGCCCACTTGTGCTATCTGCATAGTACTAGCATAGCTGTCGTGATATTAATGGCGATGTCTGAAACATATTTTCTCACATATTGTTGTGAATGGATGAAACTTTTAGAACTTTTCTATGTCCACGCCTATAATCAGGGTAAGTCATTGCCCTAAAAGCAGTTGCTGCAAATGGAATGACAAACTTAGTTTGTTTGACGAGCTTAGTATATCGCCCAAATTAATAAAACTCAAGTTTTGGAAAACTTCGGTTATTGTAACAGACAGATGCATGACGTAACAAAAGTGTCGCTAAACTCAAATTTCGTAATCAAACATCTGAAAAATGTCCGTTTGATACAACCGAATGAATAGCATATTCCGTTGTGTGAGTAAAATTGTTATAATTTCCTTTTATGTAGGCGAATTGCAGGATAATTCGAGTGTCACAATAAAATAATTTCCGAAACGCGGTTGTTTAAGCTGGATTCTGGCAACAGTTACCAAATTCATTGCATGCAACCTTCAACCTCTTATTAAATGATTATTTCTGTAATGCGGTATGCATCCCTTAATATGTTCAAATTTTAATATCTTCTTCGGGATAGCAAAATGTTAACTTCCAACTACAGATAAATCAACCATTTTTTCGAATTTTTGTCGTTGATATTTGATAATTTTAGTATCTTATAATTTTTCAAATATTAAATGATTTATAATTTTTTCTTACAATGTGTGACGAAGAAAGTCTTGGTGTGGTGAGAAAGAAGAACATAATATTTCTTAATTACTTGTAAGTACTCTCGCAGGAGTAACCGCAAATTTTGTGATACTTATTTCAGTATATAAAAAATTATAAAATCAATGGGGACCATTAATTTAAGATGTTGAAGGAGTTTTTGTACCCAGAGCTGCGCCGAAGACGTATTCGTTTCAACAGCATTTGGTTATAGCAAGATGCAGCAACTGCACATATAGCCAGATCGGGTTTGGCGAAGCTCCAACGAAAATTCTCAGACAAATTAACATCCAGAAACTCCACTTTTCGCTGGGTTCCAAGGTCACCTGATCTGACGGCGTCAGATTTTGTTTATGGAGTTATATCAAGCAAGAGGTGTACAAAACGAATCCGAGGAATTTGACTGCGTTAAAGAAGTCCATTAAAGAAATAATTGAAGCCATCCCGAGATGAATAATTTTCTGATCAGGTGTCGTATATTCGTGTATAAGCATGGGGGTCATTTACGTTCTATCATCTTCAAAACTAATTAGTTGTATAGAAAACAATTGAGTTTTCTGTAAAATGAGAAAAATGAATAAAAGAATAAATGAATACGTCTATTAAAAAAAATTATTTGAACTTTTTATTGTACTGCAGTTGGTGCGCTACCCTGTGCCTCAAAAATATATTTATAATTGAGGTAAACTGCCTTAAAATATCAGATCATGATTGGAAAATATGTAACATTTTGTTGAAATTCATTTCTTGTGAAAGCAAATCGCTAAATCGTGCATTAATATAGCCCATTTTCTGTAAGGTACGCGATTTGGTCAAAATATATATACAAAATTGTGGTTTTTAGAAACGATTTTGTTTGGCTCGTTTTTTACGAGCGATGCTTTAAAATATAACTTGCTTTCAAAAATTCATTAATGTTTTTGTTTAAAGTTCGTTCTTGACTTCAAAAAAAAAAAAATATACTTACTAATTGTAAACAAATACGAAGAAACACCGAGGGTTTTAGGATCGAGGATAAAAAGAGGATATGAAACTTTTTAGGGATTTTGGAAGTAAAAATATAAACACACAATTTGTTTTTATTGTAAACATAAAAATTGTAGGTAATTTTTTGGGAATAAAAAAATGGAATTTGGATGGTCCTGATGGTTTCCGACGTTATTGGCATGATTTGAGGAAAGAGCCGAAATTCTTTTCCAGGCGAAATTTCGGAGATGGAAATGTGATAGTTTGGGATGCATTTATTGCAGCAGGATGTTTGAAGCTGGACTTTGTATCCTCAAGAATGAAAAGGATATTCCAATAAGATAATGCTGCAATCCACGTCAGCAGAGAGGCAAAATACTGGGTTTCTTCTAAAAAATCAATGTTATAAACTGGCCGGCGCTTGTTAGATCCGTAAGCGTCAGAATCTCATAAAAAATTTGAATGAGACTGTGGCTCCTGTCCAGTTTGCGACCAATTTCTCTTCCACTGCATCCGTCGTCCTTGTAATCGATTATTTTACCTATTTCGTGTTCTGTCACGTCTTTTCTATTACTGAATTTTATCACTTTTTCACAAAAATAATAATGCTCGCCTTTAAAAACTCACTAATTGAACTTGGCATTATAATTGTGAAACACGCTAAAAACAACATTTTTAAAAAAACAAAATACCGTTGTCTGCACAAATCGCAAAGTTTGCGTGCATAGTTGTTTAGTTATTGTGCATAGTTATTTTGATAGAAGATCATAATAACGAAAAATGTACTGTACAAAAACGCAAATTTATGGGTGGCCTTATAAATATGAAACGCACCTTACTTACTAATTGTAAATAAATTTGAAGAAATGCCGAGGATCTCAGAATCGCGGATAACAGGAACATATTAAAGTGGTTCCAAACAAACTGGTACATATTTGATCTATCCCTAATTTTGTGTGGATGGGCCCTAAACCATTATACTCGTATCTCTATCGCATGTTGTGTAAATATTAAGCATGCAGTGAACTTAATTTCAAAAGCCCTCTGAAAATCTGTAAATTTTTCCCGATTTTGCTTGCTCCATTAATTAGTAATTTATCCATTTCCATTTTTTATATTTATCTCTACTATTAAGAACAACTAACAATCTCAATTTGTGATGAAAACTTTTTATATTCTGTTGAATATTGAGAATGCTTCCCGATTCCAATTTTTTTTCCTTTATCCCATAAATTTTGTTCGAGAATCCTGGGAAGCTTTAGGTATATACATATATTAAATCCCAGCAAAAAAAAAAAATGCATCCAAGGAAGCAAATATTCATCACATTTTGTGATGGAGAAGTGGTGAAAATTTGTTTAATCACCAATGGAATTAACCTGAGGTCGTCGTAGGAGGGAAACATAAATTCTTGATGTCTCTTTCTTATATGTTTATGAGTCATCATGAGGGTGTGATGAAAATTCAAACCTTTGACTGCAAAATTTCATTATTCAAAAGAATTGCTTCATGTTTCAGCTTTAGGAAATAGTGATAATTCAATTTACGAGATCAATTAAAAGAGCTATTAAATGAAATAATTGAAATGCACTGGTTTAGTATATGCAGTTCACAAAATTTATTTATTGTTTTGAATTAAATTCATAAACAATTCATAAGCAATTAATCGATTTCATGTAAAAAGCAAAAGGAAAAAGTGAATTAAATGATTTTCATTTCAATTGTTGTCCCTGCGTCTTCATATCCAGTAGGGGTATTTTCTTTTTACTTTTTCTGTTTACAAAATACATTTTTGGCCAATCTGAGCGGATGTCGCAATTATTATTTAAAGATTTTCGCAGATAGTCCTTGTCAAGCAAACTTGAGATAGTATTCGATTTACGATTTATATTTACGTTATAGTATATTGATAAATTTATTGTGGTTCACAAATCGCAATTTATTGTGACTGCATTTGACGTTGTACTTTGATAATACCTTCGGAACAGCTACATCATTCAGCCTCCTTGGCAAACCTCGTCGTCCGGTTTTTATTGTCGAAATCTAAATAGAAATGTAAACGTGAATACGTAATATGTATGTTATGCGTAATACGCATATTACGTATGTATTCGCTTGCACAATTTTATGATAAAACTTACTGCTTACAAATTCTCTCATTTACCACTCTCATTCTTATCATTAATTATGTCTTTCAATTTTTAAAAATTATGGGAAAGCATTTTGTAAAAGAGGGTTTTTGGTGTTTAATTCCATTTTAAAGGCCGTATTGTTTCATCCAAGTTAATTAACAACAAGAGTATTTTGTCTGATCACCTTGGCTGTTAATGTATCTAATTTTTGTGGAAAAAATTTAAATGAATAAATAAAAATAATTGAACAATTTTAAAACATTTACCATTTAGTTTATCAACTTTTTCAGTTATTTCTACAAGCGTTGATATTACTTCCAGATAAGAATCATATTAGCGTTTGGTTAAAGGAAAAATTGAAAAATGACATTAGTTGTAATAATACGTGGTATATGAATCACGCCTTCCTAATAAGGAAGTAGATGAATTTTTATAGAGTCCCAAAAAATTATTTTAAATTTAAAAACTTTTTACCCACAAAGTAACCATTTTCAAATATTTTCATTATTAAAAAATAAGATGTATTAGTCACACAGCATGCATTATCGGGGGATGCATTATTTTGTAGATGAACTATTAGTTGACAATGATTTCACCCCCCCACTTTATGTAGTAGCAAACCGATAGGCCTCTTAAAAAATGTATTTGTAGTTTGCCAAATTTATGAAAGGAATTCTCAATATAAAGATTAGAAAGTCTTTTACAAATGTTTTCAAAAGTAGCGATGAAAAATGAGCAGAAATTATTATAGAAATCAGAGTTGACAGTATCCTTTAATATAACTAATGCCCTATAAAGTGCGATCTTCACATTTCATTAAGCGAGAATCCAGAGTACTTGATAATTTGTCCTTGGTAGTAACGGAAGCTTTTGGTTAGTTTTATGTATGTTTAAAACGAAATTGAAAACAATTTTAGTTTTGATTCATATGCTCAAAACGAAATTGGAAACATTTTTCATTCGGACTCAATTTATTAAACCTTCTGTTTATATTGAATTTGAAATTTTCAATGCAAAAAAACCGACAAAATTTTTGAGCAGCTGTGAACATTGGTGAGAGCCTGATATTGTAAATCCAAAAAAATAATTGCTTGAACCATTTTTGCTTTTCGGAAGTTGACGTCTGCTCTTTTTCTCTGTCAATAAAGAAACTACACTTGGTTTCAGGTCCGATTCAGATACAGAAAGGGAACTGCATAAAGCTACCTTTCGTTTAAGGTTTTGGAATCAAAATATCTATTTCATTACGTTTCGCTAGAGCAAAAGAATCGAAGTAGGTTTCTTATTTCGTTTCAGGTAAAAAACGTATTAAGTTGGTTGTTTGTGTTCGATATGAACCAGAAACAAGTTTTGGTTTTGCTTCAAAATGTTTGCAATACCAATATATAAATACATATATATATATATATATATCGAAGACTTTCACGAAATTTCCTTTCGGTTTTGTGTAGTTATATATTAAAAATTTAATTGCGCGTTTATACATACAAAATATTCATTCAAGAAAAATAATATAAAGGGCGTCCCAGTAAGAACGCAAGATTTAAATTCGAAGTGTCATTGTTTGATATTTGAACAATTGTTACTGTTTGCTACTAGAACGTATGGGGTTAGTAAAAATGGAGCGCTAAACGAATGAACAACGCATTCTCATTGTGAAATTGTTTTACCAAAATGGTGAACGTTTTGCGGTTACAGTTCGCAAATTGCGATCATTTTGGAGTCACAAGAATGCTCCAAAAGAGTCAACTGTAAAGAGATTAATGGATAAATTTGCCAAAAATGGGTCTGCTAGTGATGTAAAGACAACAACGTGCCTTCGACCAGGTCGATCGACCGAAAATGTCGCAGCTGTACGTGATGATGTCGCTCAAACTCCATCCACCTCAATTCGACACCGAGCTCAGCAAATTGGTGTCTCCAAATCCACTATGCAGCGAATTTTGACGAAAGATTTGCATCTTCATGCATACAAAGTTCAATTGATTCAGGAACTAAAGCCAGCTGACCATGGACAGCGAAGGGAGTTCGTTAATTGGGTATTGGAGAGACAACATGAAAATGCTGATTTTGCCGATAAAATCATCTTCAGTGGCGGGGCCCATTTCCATCTTGATGGCTTCGACAATAGGCAGAATTGTCGCATTTGGGGTGAGAAAAATCCTCGAGTGATTCACGAAAAGCAAATGCATTCTCAACGTGTCACTGTGTGGTGTGGATTTTGGGCTGGAAGAATCATTGGACCTTTTTTTATGAAAATGAAGCATGTCAATCGCAAACAGTCAATGGTGTTCGATATCGTAAAATGATAACCAGTTTTTTCGTGCCTAAAACTGAAGAAATGAATGTGGAGGGCATGTGGTTTTAATAAGACAGCGCCACATGTCATACAACCAGAGAAACAATTCAATTGCTGAATCAGTCATTTCCCGGTCGTGTTATTTCGCGTTTTGGAGATCAGAATTGGCCGCCTAGATCGTGCGGGTTAACACCATTGGACTTTTTTCTTTGAGGTTTTTTGAAGTTGATGGTTTGTGCGAAAAAGCCGACGACAATTCAAGTCTTAAAGTAGGAAATTGGACGCTGCATTAATGAAATACCGCAGCATTTATGCAAAGCGGTCATTGAAAATTTCATTAAAAGATCGCGTGTGTGCCAGTAAAGCCCCGGCGGCCATCTGCCCGATGTGTTATTCCATACATAACCTCATTCTGTCTTTTTTACGATATAATAAAGTTTCACGATTTTTTTAAATATCTATGTTTTATTTAAAATTTAAAGCTTACGTTCATGTTGGTGCAGCCTTTATAATTACTATTGGGGCGGTTTTTGTGAGAAAACTTTTCATTTATTTTCTAACAACAAGGGGATATTTTTAAATTTAAATTAATTATTTTTTAAACAACTACAAAAGGTATATTTTAAAAATAGGTATACATTAACGATGCAAATGGATTTTTTTTTTAATTTATTCCTTCTACTTAGGAAAATATTGGAAAGTTTGAAGGACAGTTTTCAATTCTATTCTACTATTTAATTTTAATTTTTATTTATTTAAATTAAAGTGCTTTCATTTGCGAAATTATTACAAATTACAGGAAATGCGTTATCTAATTTTTTCCTGTTTGTTAGGATATTTTATTCTCTAGTTGTGTGCCAAATTTATTTAAGGTAACGCGGAGTTAAGGTTTCAAACATCCCTTCAATTTCAAGATTTTTTGGGCATCAAATGCTTAATAATAATATTAATGGTGTTTTATTGCGAAAGCTTCTGAACAAAACCACAAGAAGAAATCGTATGAATAAAATCGTGGTACTTTTAATGACGCTTTCAATATTTTGCACCAGTTTCCGATATAAATAGTTATCGTAAAGCATATAAGTAAAACAATGTCATGAATATTGTAAGCCTTTTTTGTATAGATAATAAAATGAAATAACATTTTCGTTTTATAAAAGTTAAATTTATTGTTGTTCAAACGCAATTTTAAATATATGTGTGTGTTGGTACTGCTCTCCATTTCATTTTCAATTTAATCTGACTATATCTAACATAAGCCATGACATACTACACTCCATTGTACATTGATAGCATGATCTGTTCTTCCATCAAATGAAAAATATTCGTTATCTCCACATACATTACATACATTAATTTTCTCATTAAGTTACCACTTTTAAGACTCACAAATGCATCTGACCTTTTGAAAATATAAAATCCCAAGGAATTGATATCCCCTCACCGAGTAGCTATGTGTGGTGCAGAGCTGTCATGGAACAAGTGTGAACATGATCATTATCAACACATTACCACACTTTGAACGGAATCTTTCAAAATTTGAACGTTTCTGATGATTTCTTATCGCAACAAATACCAAAACCTTATATTGAAAATGCAGAGGTTAGGTTGTAATACCGAAAACACGCTATAAAATTACCACAAATTTGAAAGGTTTTATGCCTCTAATCCCTTTCAAATCACCCACAATTTGACGTAAGAAACCCAGCACCCACTACAATCAAAGTGCATTTACTTTAACTTATTTATGAACCGATATTTGAACCATCGATACGGTAATTGTGGGCCAAATGCAACTGTAAAAGCTAACAGCATTCTTTATTGTTGGCTTTGCCTTCTTCTGGTGTTTGGGAAAATTCATACTGGGCATGCGCACATTGTGATGTTATTATATTGGTTTCCTTTGTTACCTGGTGTCTATGATGGCGTCGGGGCTGTTGCTGTTGATTGGCCACTCTATGGGTCAGTAAAACATGACAAGGGGCTCACACCGCAGCCACGATGGTGGTGGTGTTACTGGTCGATGTCTGGCTGGCTTAGCAAAGTTTGAGTTGCCTTGGAGTAACATTCTGCTACTGTGCACAGTGTCTTATTGCTGAAAGTTATGTGTTATAGGAACTGGGAATAGTATATAGTGCAAACACAGATGATACATAAATAATATGAGAAAAAATGTTAGTTACCAGACAAAATTTGTCATATATACTAGTATTTACCATATAGAATATACCTAGTTTTGATAGAATCGTATAAGTTGACAGAAACTGCTTCATTTCTACAATAAGTTCTTGTAAACCGCTTCTAATGAATGCAACTGAAAAATCACTTGTACATAAGGTGATGATATAGGTTGTGTTTCCAAATTATCAGAATACATTGATATTTTATTAACAAATCTTCTGCGTTTGCACACTAGGCAGCTCAACAAATATAATTTTCTGGCGTCTGCCAAGAAAATGCATATTATTTCGAGATGAGTAGATTCCACAAAGTAAGAGTCCAGTAAGAAAACCAAGAACTTTCCAACGATGTACTTGCGTTTCTTCAGTGGTGATTATTTTGAAGATATCTTACTTATTTTTTTAGATGATGGCTGGAATAGAATTGTTATTTTTTATTATTAAAGCTTATTGAACCTCTTCGCTTTTAGTCTCAACAGACTTCGATATTGTGCTCCTATGAAATTTATTGTCAATGATTTATCATTTTGCTGCATCTGCCCATCATGATGATTTCAAGGATTCGGACTGTGGACACTGTTCGTGGGAAGAAATAACTTGATTTTGCCCTCGTTTGTACCAGTCGTGTTAACTGCAGCTTTTGATATTATCGTATCGAAAAACATATTGAAGAGATCACTGGATTGACTGTCTGAGGCTCCATTTTGCGTCAACCAACCAAAGAAAAATTTTTCATTATTATCACCAATGACTGCATGACGATCAATATTACTGCGGAAATGCACATTAATTGCAAACGCTTACCTAAGTCCAAAATTTTTCGTAGTAGGAATATCCGATCTTTTGCCAATTTTCAAAGTTTAAAGATACACTATTGACAAAGTAGGCCTGTTGTTATTTTGCCTCCGTATTGGACATAATTTTTGCACTTCTGCTGCAAAATAAAATGTTTGAAAATATTTATTTATTTATCCAAATTTATCTTTGTTCTCGAAGTATACCTTCTGCAATACACTTTATCGAATTTGTTTACCTATATTTGAAGCATGCCAAACAGTTTTCGATATGGCCTTTAAAAAGCGATACGACTCACACTCAATCATTTCAATCGACTTAGGAAGATGTCTCGCTAACGCCCTTTTTGAATTTAGGATACAACCAAAAGCCGCTCGATGCTAAATCGGGCGAGTACGGTGATTGTGGAACGCTATTAGTTAATATTGACAGTATGTGATGGCCCATTATCGTGGTGCATTAGCCAAGAGTTTCACGCAAATGAAGCGGAAATCATATGCCTTGTTTACGGTTCAGTCAGGCAAGACAAACTCATATTGGAAAGTACCATGGCAACCGGAGAAGCCTGTCGGAATAAGCTAAATCTTTGACGACTTTGGATATCAACTCGGAGAACAAACATATATTTAAGATTTGATGTACCTGTGTAATTTAAATCGAAAACTCTATATTTCTCTCCAATTTGCCGCATACGAGGTGTGTTAAAAAATAAGGTGAATTTTAAAATTTCGCGGCCTACGTACGTTCGACTTTCGATTATTATTTTTTTATGTTGGTACACTCGTCTCGAAGATATTTTGACGGTTTCATCCACATAGCATGTTCAGTTTGTCTGTGAGAAGCATAAAAAGAAAAGTGTTTTTCGTGTTCGGGGATTCGGTTTTTATCTCCTCAATCGCCGCAAAACGCCGTTCTTTCATGGGTCTCTTCAATCTTGGGAAAAGGAAAAAGCAACAGGGTCCCAAATCTGGTAATTACGGTGGCTGAGGCATGATAACGGTATTGTTCTTAGTCAAATAATCTCTCACAAACAAAGATGAGTGAGCAGGTGTATTATCATGATGCAAAAGCCATGAATTTTTTTCAACGATTCCGGGCGTTTTTTTCGTGTTGCTTCACGCAAACGGCGCATAAATTGAAGGTAATATTCCTTATTTACCATACGACCTTTTGGTAAGAACTCCTGATGCATTACGCCATGGTAACCGGAGAAAACAGTGAACAAAACTTTGACATTTGATCAAACTTGGCGTGCTTTTTTGCTCTTGGCTCTCTTGGATTCTTCCATTGAGGCGTTCGGGCTTTGGTTTCAATGTCTATGTATATGGTTATACCAATGATTCGTCACCAGTTATGACCCTTTTAAAAAAATCTGGATCATTGTTGACGTCATTCAACGATTCCTTAGCGATGCTCATGCGACGTTCTTTTTGGTCAAAATTCAGCAATTTTGGAACGAACTTCGCTGCTACAAGCTTCATGCCCAAAATTTCCAAAATTTCCAAACCGATATGCCGACATCCTCTGCAACTTCTCTAATTGTGATTTGACGATTCTCCATAACAGTTTTTTTCACTTTCTCAATATTTTCATCGGTTTTTGATGGGCTGGAGCATCCAGAGCGGGCATCGTCATTCACATCTTCTGGACCTTCTGTACAAAGCTCGTACCACTTTTCAACATTTTTTTGACTCAGAGTACTCTCACCGTATGCCACTGTCAACATTTCAAGTGTTTTTGAGCACTTAATTTCATTTTTAACACAAAATTTGATGCAACTTCTTTGATCCATTTTTTTTCGATAGCAGAAAATCGCCGAACACGCAAAACACTTGTCTTACTTATGCCTCTTACAAACAAACTAAACATTCTATGTGGATAAAACCGTCAACATATCTTAGAGACGAGTGCACCAACATAAAAAAAAATAATAATCAAAAGTCGAATGTACGTAGCCGGCGAAAATTTCCCGTTATTTTTTGAACACACCTCGTGCTCTGCACCTCCATGTTCAAACTTCCTTCACTGTTCTTAGTTTTTACTTGGTAGGATTTGCAGTCTTCGTTTGTCTCTGTACATTCGGTATCCTCTCTTTCCTGATGTTATTTTTATTTAAAATGTCGCACCTATCGCTCTTGGCATTACATCTGAAGAAAGCTAGCTGGACCATCAACAGAAGGAGGCGGACACTTCTATTGATGCATCGGTGTGTGCAGATAGCTTTCTTCAGACGTAATGCTAAATGGGAATGATCTCATTCGAGATATCGTGCAACGATATGGCGAAAATGTACAAATGAGAGTATATTTGAATACTATTCCAAATTCTGATTTGCTGCTTCCAAAGTGTTTGTCCCAATGTAGAAGTTTTATTAAAAAAAACTTTTCATAGGTGTCGAAAATCAATTTTAAAATTTACTAGCGAAGTATCTCTGCCACAAATGTAAACGAAAATAAATTTCGGAATCCAAAAATGTCAATCTATCTTCGAGTTAGAGTGCGGTATCAAAATTACTGTGGCGAATTCACATAAATATCACATATAACCTCATACTGCTGCTTTCGTAGATTCGCGAATATTTGGTTTATGCCTTTAAGATGGTATTTATCGTTTTAAAATTTATGGTCCAAGTGAAAATAAAAACGAAGTTTTTACCAAAAAGTTCACTTAGTTGGTATCATTCTATAAAGTTTTAACAGCTCAAACAATTGCACACTGTCTGTCATCGACTTACGTTGTATTTTTTAAGAAAGGGTATGAAAATGTAACTTCAGTGAGAAAGTTCAATAGAGTTTTCTGTATGAACGCAGCTTGTTTGCGGAAAAGTTTAGCGACTTCCAAGCATCGAAGTGATTCCGAAAACTCCAGAACAGTCAGAGCAAGTGATAGAATAATGAAGTCTAAAATTGACGAGATCTAAGATAGGCCCAGGATATGATTGGTGTAGTGATCAAATTGGCTTAAATATCATAGCCTTATGGCGAGCGTTAAAAAATAGTCTTGGGTGGACGGCGAAATCATCAGCATCAGGGATCCTTTAACCACAACTAAAGATAAAAAGATGATCGTATGGGGTTTGTCCATTGTTTCCTTCACAGATTCAAAAATATATATTCCAGCATATTAAGAAATGATAAAACATAGTTTTAAAACTACTACTCTATAATGAAAAAAGTGGAATTCCAGGCAACAAAATCTGGTGATCCAGTAAAAAAAATCATTCTTTTGTAGATGGCGATTTGGCATTTGAAAGGTACCGAAACTTGCATTGGTTTAAAATAATTGGATGAAGAATTGATGTCTTGTGTGTGAAAGTTCAAAAGTATCGTATATAAGAGTAGAATTGAATACTTATTGATTAAATATTTTTGTTTTTTTGTAAAAAACAAAAATGGAAATACAGCTGGTGGTGGTTTATATTTCTATGAACTCCAATATCATATGACGTAGCAAATAACAATCTAATCAACAGCGCGAATACCGAGTTGTTAAATGCAGTACCGACAACCTCAAAATTGGAGATTTAATTGGAAAATATATTTTAACTTTAATGCTATTTCGATTTTCGTGCATTTACATACCCGCTTAGTAATTCTTTATGCTTTGGTCGAACTTATATTATTCCAAAGAAGAGTTATTGAGTTTAGAGGTTTTTTAAAATTCTGTCATATTTGTTGAAGTTGTTTTTTGGCACCAAATTATGATCACATTAATTTGTCCTGCATTTACATTTTTTTGTTTCAATATTTTTAAATTTGTTTTCCTACCTATTTTCCTTTGATCTTGGTGCATTTGGTCCAATATAATTGTTGTGTTCACATATCATCTAAATGTTAAGGTTCCAAACTAAGTCATACGAGTTCCATTCCATACAGTCTTGTTTTGGTTATCACTTCAAAATTAGAGCCAAATATGTATATTTAAGTTAATTGTGTATAAATGGATTGACAATTTGACAGCATTGGCTATTGATTATAAATAATTTTTTCATTGAATAATAATTACCATTGTTTTATACGAAACGTATTCAAATCTTTACCAAAAATGTTTCCTTATATTTCCACAAACAACATTTTTCAGATAAAAGCAAAACTCCAATGTATTCTGTAGACTTACTTTGCAAGTGTGTGGACTTGAAGTACTGTGACTGCTGTAATGTGGAATTCATAAGTTATAAATATAACGCCAATACCGTAAGTGCTCCACATAGCAGATATTTCAAATGCATTTAAATAAAAAAGGGAACAACAAAAGAGGTATTGAATGGATTAATGATGAATAAAAGCAAGAATTTCCATTCCATTGAGGCCTTTGGGAAGAACTGTCTAAAATGTAGGGAAAATAAAGAAATATTTGATTTTTTTTTTCTTGATTTTTTTTGTATGTTAAAGAAATACTTTGACAGAAATTCGCTCAAGGTTACGTGCTGTAAATTACAATTGCTGATTATAATATTAAGCAGATTTGCTGTTGATAGGTGGTTTGTGTACATGCTGATTATCTGCCTGTCTGGTAGCATGAATACATGTCCGTCCCTCCGTCCGTCCATCTGTCTGGTGCGGAGCAAACGGCCTGATTACGGTCTGCGCTGTTGCCACAAATTGCCGGCAATTGCAGCAGTTATTTAAACAGAATAAAGGTTTGGCTTCTGTTTATGGTTTTGATCAGTGATGTTTGGCCCGGCTCTAACGCACCGCTGGGGGTTTTCAACGTGTATGAGTATGAGTGTTGTTGCTGCATCACCGTTGCTGTAATATATTAAGCTCCGCACCTTTTGGGCCATACGCATAACGCTGACTGTAGTCTATGAATGGATGCGAGCGTTGTGAGGCAAACCAATATGCTTGAGTAGGTTAAAGATTAATAAGACCTATTTTTTTGAAACACAAGAATTCCTAAAATATTAGCAATCTTTTGTGAAAATGGTGTTGTAGTAGTGGCATTTTCTTGGAAATTGTTTATCATTTTGACATATAAACATTGTTTTGTAACAGAAATAAACTGAATCTGGTAGTTTAGTAAAATTTCAAATGCCAATATAAGAATAAAAGTAATCATGATTTAATCTCGGTTACTAAAAATTACTGATTGACACACAATTGAATATTGTCGAACATTGTGCAGCTTTTGCACTTTCTAAAAAGAAACTTTGTACAAAATTTATAATCTCTCAACTAGCACAGGGAGAAAGAATTTTTTTTTTCTTAATTTGGCGCCCATATATTTAATTAAATACAGTTCTAGTATTGAATGTGAATGTTTTGCAACACATTTTATTCAATTACGCCACCCGGATAATTGTGAGTGAAATAACGGCAGAAATATGAAATAATGGTCATTTTCTAAATTATTGAAAATTAATAAAAAACATTTTAAGTTCAAAAATGGCTGAAGAAAATAGATTTTGCACCATCTACCATTGAGCGGAATGCACACTAAATTTGTATAGAAATAAGTCTATGTGTTTAAAGAAATATTTATCTGAGACTAGAGAGATCAGTTTGGTTTTCGAAAACCATTTTTCAGTTTATTAAGCCCAAAATAATTGTAATTTTCTAAGAAAAAACACTCATTTTTCGATTTTTGATAAGCATAAAAAGAGGTAAAATACCTTCGAAAAAAGAAAAAAAACTCAAGCAAGTGGTAAATAGCGGATCAATGTTCTGCTTTCGAAATAATGTTGAGGAGTCATTACCTGAAGCACTCGAACATCGATGTCAGGTCACTTGCAAATAGTGAGCGGATCCTACAACTGTCATATCAAAATCAATCAAAGAAAGTGTGCTGCAAGTTCAGAATGTTCGAGAAATTTTTATAGGAATGGAAATAACGAAAGGCAGAACAAAAATTTTTTATTGAAATTAACGTTTTATAAAAGATGTATAGAGGTTATATACATATATCCTATATATATAAAATATGTCATTGCGAATGTGGGCATCGTTATCAATTTTAAGATTTCCAAATCAATCTTTACTTGCCAAATTTTGTTTAATTTTTTATTATTAAAGTTAACCCATTTTTGAAGTCAAAAAGAAGAAGGAATGAACACAAATTTGTATTTAAATCGCTTTTCATATGTCATGTATTTAACACATAATTTTACAATGTGAATTCATTATTTGGACATATTGACCAATTAATATCCATGAAATATATATCAATTGTACGAATAAATATGTTTCCATATGTATTCTATTTGACAAATTTTAAGGAGTTTGTATTTGCACTATACTGTAACCGCTTCCAAATGGGAATGGTGGTTCTTTTGTACCTACCACTCGATACGGAAAAATGTAGCAAACAGAAGGAAGTGTCTGAATTATCGAGTATTTTTTTTTTTTTTATCAAATATGCTTCATTACTTTTTAAATCGATTGAGCAATGCCCGTCTGTCCGACTGGCTGGCTGGTTGTAGGTAAGATAATGGCAATAAATCTTTATCGAACTTTTTAGAATTCTAATATATTGTTCGATCCTAGCCAGCGATTGTAAATGGTCTGTAACGGCCTACACTTTCTGGTACTTTCCATACATACTCGTACTTTTCCAAAATTAAATTCCCCTGTAAGTCCAATATATCAGCTTAAGTTGTTGTCCATTTTATTGCTTTATAATGCTTGATGTAATTGGAAAAAATGTTTAAGTCAGCTGCGTTAAATTCAGTCAGATTTGATGCAAATTTTTTATATTTCTTTATTTGCAATCTATTTTACAATAACAAGCAAATTTCATAACAATCGAAAAAAAAGCAGAAATACGTATTTATTACATATTTGTTTATGAAAACATTATTTAATTAATTACTAGTGCGAACCTTTTAAACATAGATATTAAACATTAGATTCTAAAGGAGAGATGTAAAGTGTGAGTTCTACTTAACCTTATTTTCTCATCTGTGTATTTTAATAAATAAATTGCCAACGGGTTATTCAGCCTTTCAAGATATCTATTTCAATGAATGCTAATATCGGATTTAGCAAAAGGTACATCGAAGTCGTAGTTTGGAGTGCTGTTGGTGGCGAACCTCGGTTCATTTGCTAAAGATCCTAGCAGCTTCGATTGACATCAAAATCAATCAATTTCAATATTCGAATCGTTTGAAGCTTCCAACAGCTCTGCTCCACATGACCAAATTCACTTCACAAAAGTACTTTGTTTTCTAGAAACACTTGACATTTGGGACTAAGTAACCAAAGTATGGATTCAAAGTTGTTTGCATTTAGCTTTCATATGCCGCTTTCACATTAAACTTTTGTTTGAAACGAATGAAAATGACCGGAATGTTATGTCCCTTCTGGTGTCTCCTACACAAATTAATCAAATTTCTGAAATAACATTTTTTCCCCGAAAATTAAAATGCATAAACCGCAGCAACCGAGGCTTTTGTTTATGGTATGGATTTGTAAAAATCGACACTTCTATAACTTCTCATGATAGCGACCTATTTAAAATAACTTTCAAAGTATGTAAGGAATTCAGAATTCAGTTTGGCACATATCGCTCATTTGTTTACTTCTAAAAATGAGAATGGATTTCACCAATATATTTTTTGCTTCATATCTTTCAAGCGGCCTCATTTAACTCAGCCAAATTTGGCTCAAATCATGCGTGTGATAAACATAGTTTCGAGAATGAAAAAATGGGCTGCACTGACTCGCCCATTCAGGTATCTTCCATATAAATTCTTTGTTTCATTGAAATTAAATTTTCAGTTGTATATCGTTATAATCTATATATATAAAAATGAATCGTGGTTTGTTCCGATGCTTAAAACTCCAGAACGGCTGGACCGCTTTGCATAAATTTTTGTACATGCGTCTGGGTGGTGCCCGGGATGGTTTAGATTTACAATTCGGTCCAATTGGACAAAGGGGCGTGGTACCTCCCATACAAACAAAAAATTAAATATCCAATATTTCTGCTCCTGTTTACCGTATTTGAACAAAATTTGGTACATCGGTTTGGTGTACATATCTTAAGTGCTATTGCAAATATGGGCGGGATTGGACAATGGGGCGTGGTACCTCCCATACAAACAAAAAATTAAATATCCAATATTTCTGCTCCTGTTTACGGTATTTGAACAAAATTTGGTGCGTAGGTTTAGTGTACATATCTTAAGTGCTACTGCAAATATGGGCGGGATTGGACAATGGGGCGTGGTACCTCCCATACAAACCATAAATTAAATATCCAATATTTCTGCTCCTGTTTACGGTATTTGAACAAAATTTGGTACATCGGTTTGGTGTACATATCTTAAGTGCTGCTGCAAATATGGGCGGGATTGGACAATGGGGAGTGGTACCTCCTACACAAACCACAAATTAAAAAGCAATTATTTCTGCTCCTGCTAACGGTATTTAAACAGAATTTTGTATTTCGGTTGAGTGAACATATTTTAAGTTCTTCTGCAAATATAGGCGTTTCTTATTATAATAGACCGATTGGCTGAAACATTTCCAATAAAAATATAATTTGAAGGCAAAGCAACGTTTGCCCGGGTCGGCTAGTGCTTAGTAAAATGTGAAACAATTTATCAAATAAACCCGTCTTTCATACAGATTACCTAATGTAATCAATATAAATACTAAATATAATATAACTTTATTCAGCGAATGAAAATGATTTGCATTGCGTGCCCTAACCCGTGCTTCAAATATAAATTAGCCCATTTAGCAAGATATTCTTGTATATCAGTGATTCTCTATTAGATATAAAGTGCAGCAAATACACTTTGCTCATATGCAATAATATTGGTCAGAATTTTAAAGTTTCTTCTAATATGTTCCAAGGTGTTCATTGTCTAGAATACTCATTAGGTATAACCCTACGAGCAGCTTGTCTACGTCGTCACTGAAAACGATTTATAACAGGGAGGTTTGGTAGAGTTTTTACGTTATGCACATTTCAAAATAGTACAAGAAATGACCGGCCGTATTATGTTGGTTAGAAAACGCGGCTATATCGACAAGTGTAGCAAATGTTTCTCAAACTGACGTTTTGAATTTCACCGAATACGAGAAGCTTTCCAAATCTCATTTATAGAATAAGACTAACCAGATTCTGAGTGTTGGGTTCCATAATGTTCCTATTTCTTCGTAGCAGTAGCAGTCAAAAGCATATGCTTCCATGGCACAACATTTTTGAATTAACTAATATGAAATAAATAAAAGATAATCAAAAAATGTTCACTTTTAATTGGTTTCCTTTGAGTTTGAGATAATTTCGGGTGGTTTATTGAACCAATTTTTATTTTATGCAGCTTTTGAGGGTTAGTTTGTTATTTTGTAATTTTGGAATTTTGTTATTTTGTAATTTAATTTTGTGAAATTTGTATGAAATGTTGATGCTACATTACATGAGACCTGAGAGTATAAAAATGTTTTGTTTTAAATAGTCGTCTCATAACCGGACCAACGTGAATTAAAAAATAATGTTCATTTTTTTTCATATGTAGACTTTGAAATTTTTTTTCAAATTTAAAATTGGAAGTTCGCAGAAAATTCATTTTTTTTTTTATAAAAGTAAATCCTAAGATATGCTTTTATGCTTTATCACGAAACTTATGTCATAACCTAGATTAGTATGCGTTTGAAATAAGTAAATGATGTTATAGTTTTGATTAGTTCAAGATATACTTTAGCGTGTCTAACAAGTTTTTTTGTGATACTCTTCAACCAACTAAAGTGTTCCTAATTGGTATTAATATATACTTGATGAATTGCAAATTTGCTAATTTACCGACATTTGTCTACTTGTATGTATTTCAATATAAAATGATATGAATATGAATTTAAAATCTCCTGTATTTTTACAATACATTAATTTTTATTTCTGTTGTTTTTTGTACACAAAACAAAAAAAAATGTTTAAAGTCTGTACAAAACAGCGTGTAATCTGAAAATGAAGTTCTCTGTTTTTTTTATTACTCTGGTGGTAATGGCGTTATGTCTTTTGATTTTAAATCAACATGACCTTGAAAATCGAAAGATATATATGTATATATAGGTACATGCATACGTAATGTTGATATTAAAACTGACGCAGAACAAACAAAAAATAAACTTTACTATACTGCAAAAGTATTTTGTATGTTGATGTTTGTTTCTTTAGTCTTTTGTTTTGCTTTTAAGTTTTCTTTATGAGCATATGTTAAAGTTCATCGAGATCATTTGGCGAAGGAAAAGAAGATGACTCGTCGTTCATTTGCTGTTGAATTTGTTTTGTGTGCAGCAGCAGCAGAAAAATATATTGTAAAGTTGTTGCAGTTTCTGTTTGCCATTGCTATTGTTTTGTATCTCTTGTATTAAATACGCCTCAAAATGCGACACAATTCTAAAGAACTTAAACGAATGATTAATTGTTTTGCTTATTATAACTACTTTGCTGAATTGATGCCGTTCGCTTCAGTTGCTTTGCTTACTCTGTTATTTTTTTTTAGCAGGTTCTATAAAGTAGGTTGGTATGAACATTAGGAGAAAGTTTGGGCCTGAATATGTCCTTGATGTTAATGAAAAACTCTTCATTTGGTTAGCTAAATGTGTAAATATGGTGAAAAAAAAATCTTTCTCTCAGACGTGTGAAAAAATCTCTTCAATTTATATACACCTGTGGGCAACTGCTTTATCTGTAAGCGCAGTTTTCGAAAAATTGAACAAAATGTTGCTGGACAAACGAAATAGGTTAATATATTGGATATAAGAAGAGAGCGTTCTGACAAGCCCAGTTGTGTAAGTCGGTACATCGCAATGTGGATGGCAGTAGTAACAAGTGGAGGAATAGGTTTGCGTTCCCAGAACGACATAAATCACTTCTACAAAAAGATGATTTTTAATAGTATCATTGTTTAATTTTTAGAAGCAATGTGACAAATAAGGATAGGAAAACAGCCTCAATTCGAATACATGCATAACAGATCGTCCTAATTGTAGTCAAGTTCATTGGAAAAGTAAAACTTTTTATTCTGTATAAAAAGAGAGCACTGTTGTCATACTCATTCATCCAACTATGAGTCGATACGTCGTCTGGAATACTACGGCATATAATGGGAAATCAAATAAAAAATCAAAAAAGGCAAATAAGAAATAAAAAAAAAATTAAATTTGAAATAAATCGATTTATTTTGAATGGAAAAAAGAAGGCATTTTTAAGTTGACTAATTGTTTCAGAATATTGTGGTATATAATTTTTGACTCCGCCAAGCTTTAAACTTCCGTTTATTTATCCTTAGTGAGTCATTATTTTGATCCATATTGGCGGCTGTTTCGGTACAGACATTCTTCTGTATAAGCCGAACTATTCCCAGTATAGGAATGGTGTCTTTCTTACTGCCAACAAATTTAGGTCAGTCATCACATATTTTACATTTCTTTGTTTTGTAAAGTAACAGTTTTATGCAAATGTAGTGATGATGAAAGCATACATTTAATTAATTATTAAATTCATGGAATTTTGCGTTATGAAAAGCTCTCAGAAAAAACATGTTGCAATAAAATACACGTTATCAAGTAAATCTTTTACAGGAAAGCGCTCTTAAACAAGATTTCAAAAAAAAAAAAAAAAAAAACTTAAAATACACTTCTAATATTCAGTACCGAAGCAGTTATTACCATTTCTTCTGGTTGTTGGTTACAATATTAAAGAAGTGATGTTGAAAAATAAGCACGATGGACGGTACATCGGTTGATTTTCATCTAGGGAGTAGTAAGGAGTTTGTTTGGGGCTTGTAAATTATTATATAACCCTTATAGACTACTCAGCCTCCAATTTATTCTTTTATACGTTTAAATGCATATATAAAGAAGTGTAACATTAGCATAACATTTCGATTAATCCAAGAAATGAGTCAATTTTTATTTTAAGCTTATCTTTAAGCAATACTTGTTCATTGGATTTATTCTATTCTTCTTATTTATATTTTGTGTAGCTTAACCAAACACAATTTTTTATACTAACTTTAGAGTATTTGCAATTTATTTCGTATAATTGTTACGTTAGCCATTCCCTTAACCATAAAACGTCATTTATTAAACTACCCCCACTAATTGTAGCGCAAAATTATTTGCAAATTATGCTGTTGTTACTTTTTAACGGAGTGGCCCACAACCTTCCCTGCCACCGTCAATAACAACGGCAGCAATGACAACAACAACAGCAACAGCAACACCAAACATCAAAATTAAACTTTGAGGTTTCACCCTCTTTCTGTTAAGTGTAATTTTATGGTTTATAATTTACTACCGTTACAGTAGTTGCGACCACAGATTGTGTCAGAAGGAAGAGGGTAGGTTAGGATCAAATTGGATTGGTTTAAATTGGAATGGTCCAATGGAAATATTGTTGTTTCTGTGGCATTAGTGTGGAAATTCAATGTGATTTATCAAATGTCAAGTTAACCAACCAAAATAATACCAGTTTCAAATCAAAGAGTGCACAAGCGACAAGACCTCAAAAAGATGAAATCTTTTGAAGTTTTTTCCTCACATTTGATTAGATGAAGATAATGTGTTGTTGTGTGCCGTTATTTAATGTTGTTTGACGAAAAGGTTAAACCAATCAAAAACTCAACACCAAACGAGTCAGAAAATAGTCGTACAAGCAAAGTAAACTAATCAAATTAATAACGACATGTTCGAGTATGTACAGGCACATTAGGGTGAATTTTATTGCAACTTTTCAAAATTAAACAAAATGACTGTGATGTGAATAAATTCGCAATGGCAAATCACAAAAAACACGTCTTTCTTCTAGCTTTAAAAAAATTCACTCCACTGGGTGTTCGTATGACGTATTTAATAACATTGATATAGAATGATCAACCAATCTGAAATTTTGGATAAATTTTTGACACCACAACGCAATTATTGTAAGTAAATTTGTTTAGAACACATTCGCTACTGAATAAAATGTCCTCCGAAAAAGATTAAAATTGCAATATTTCTGAAAATTTCATATCAATTCAAATGATTTAAACACAATATTGAAGCCAACAAATTTCCAATACACGAAATAGAAATTCAACGAGTTCCAATAAAAAATGTGGTTGTTGAAGTAAAATATTTGAAAGCATAAAGAAAATGGACATTCTTTATGAAGTTTTCTTTCAGTAATGATGCCAAATATGATTTTTAGTATGATTGTTAATTATGATCTATAAACACACAAAAAAAGACTCACCCTAATAATGTAGAAACCCTACTGAAAAGACATATTTGACGTATATTTGCATAAGTTTAAAATTAGAATTCTTGTTTTCTATCACCGTTATTGGATTGATTTCCTTCGAGATTGAGGCATCGAAAAAGTTGTTAGCTTAACAAACAATTAGCTTATTTGTACATCAGCCAATTCAGAAAGTATTTGTTAAGGTCGCAAGAAATTCTCTGTGTGCTTAAGAGCCTCTGTCCAGCAAATTAACGAAACTTAACCATACAGGTATACTAAACAGTGTTCTTGTGTACAGACTTCACAAATAATTACTTTCATCCACTTTGTATCTTATTTGGTACATGTTTCCAATATGATGTCTTTTCATTTCGAAATCAAAAATACAATTCTAAAATTTGTATGTGTAGTTAACATTACAAAAGCTTCACCCCGGATGTCAAGTTACACTTTGAAAAATTTTAGGTAATTTTATTTAAAAAAAATTATTAAATGTTATAACACTAAAAAAGATGAAGCGAAAACATCACTAGTTTTTGCTGGCACAACTTAGATAATGTTAATTCTCACATTGTAAACTTCTGTTTCAAATAGTTGATAAATAAAGATAAATATGTATGACAAATTGAAATATTTCTGACCGTAAAGTTTAGCTGTTAATGAACATCCGAAATTTTCTGCGCAATCTTTTCTTTACATAGAAAACACGATTTGACTGAAATTTTGTTAAATTTGTAGTCTAAAATGGATTTTGATTTGACCTGGTTATTGTTTTTTTATACTATCGCAGTATTATCATAATTGATTACATAGTGAAGGCTTGAGAATGTAACGTTAACAACGCAGTTATGGTTGTCTCTAAATGGAAACAGATTTTTCTAAAGTAGATCTTGTTATGGAGGTGTTATGTTCTGTTATGTGCTGTTTTATTGAGCAATCTGTTGAAGCAATTTATTCTAAATTAAATATTTTAATTTAATTTTGTATTACATTAGTGTTTCAAATAAAGCCCCTTTTTCCAATTTACGATACGTTATTGGGTGATATTTCAGCAACTAGCGTCACTGGAGTTACAATATATTCAAACTCTAGGCATTGTCGTGGATTTTTCGAACATTTGACAGCGAGTATGTAATTTAATTTAAAATTTCTGATAACAATGTCGAAATGTGCATATTTGATAAAATGTACTTAAATTGTTGGCAAATGCTGAAAAATCATACTCGTATATTACCGAGCTATGTTTTTAAATTCTAATGAATAATCTTCACCGTGTACTTCTTCTCCTTTCAGCTGTCGTTTTACAACATTCATTTGCTAAGTGCTTTGTCACCTCCAATCATTTTGAAATGGGTTTGTCAACGTTAACATTCATTTGAATATTAACACAGGTCCACACATCTTTTACCAGTGTGGATTTTTACAATGAACATTCGTAGGTACATACAGATTTAGAAGGCATTAAAATCCTATAACAAATTTCTGTACGAAAACGTAATGAATTTGTGGCTTATTCAGGCCAGTTAATAACCAGCATACAAAATTAGATACTTTATTTGCAGTTCAATAATCTGTGCTAATCCTGTCGACACATAGATTACAAGTTTTACTAGCAGAAATATGCAAACGTTTGTGAAACGTCTGACTGATTCGTGTATGTCAAGGCATCTAAGTGTTGCACAACCTCTACAGAAGTTGAACCAGTTTATGCAAAGACTACTAAATAGGTGGGATTATAACGAACATGAATAGAAATGAAGCTTAACATTAAAAGTTAATTTGCTTTTATTTTTACTTATGAGAAAGTCATTCTAATATGAGCCCAAATTTGATCAATTAAATAAATGAAATCAGGGAATTGAAATTCGAATCGAATTTTGTTTTCATTTGCTACTTTAACAATAACTATGTAGTTTTGAGTTATGGGCATATCCTGGTTCATTTCGATTAAGACGATTTTAGACTCTAGAAGTACCAAGTTCCGTATATACATATAACTTACTGTGCACTGTAATGGTAACAAGAAAGAATGCTCAGAAATAAAAAAAAACAAATAAAATTTGTGAAGATTTTTTGATTTTTCTAACATATTGCAAGTGCTCGTTTACAATCAAACTCACTTTTAAAGTAAGATCTTTGTCAGCCTGTATCATTGTGCAAAAGGGCAACATCTGCAGAAAAATTTGTACTTAAGCCTTGTTTTCAAATAAATTTGTAAATCGACGAGTCGACTGCAGTTTCATAGATGCCAAAAAGGTGGAATTTGTCAATATGATTTCCTTTTGCCTTGAGAGGGCCTTTTACTCGGAGGGCAAATTGCTGATCTCGCGATGGTTGAATTGTCGTTTTTAAGCATAAGCCACAATCGTAGAGTGTGCATCACAAAACTTTGATCAAATCACCATAACAATCGGCCTTTAGTAGCTCTGCCAACAGGCAATCATCATTCTGATCTATTTTGACTGGGTCGCAGGCATTCTGTGACTTCGACTATAATTGATGGTAATTCTTCACCTCTGATGCCAATCCAAATTAGCTATTATAATTACAAAAGTTGTCTTTCTTATATTCAGCTCACTTTACGTGTAATAGGAGCTCCTTACCACAATCAGTACTTGTTATCGCTACCGACAATCTACCATTCTTTCATTCCCCTTACAATATTCCTCACAATATTCAACAGTAGCATCCCGTCCTCCACATACAAAGCCACACTCTTTACCGTGCTAGGGCTTGTCAGAGAGCGGTTTTTAATTTTCAAGTAGGGGTTTGCAGTAGTTGCTTTCGAATGTGGATTATATTCAGAAATATATCCATGAAATAAGCTCTCAATATCTTTGGACGTTTGCTTAATTACTTTTTCTGCTCCACTTGATCTGTTATGTACTGCCGATTAACCCAGATCTGTGTTAACATCGATCGTCGCATTTACGATCGATACATTGGAAGGAACCCATCCATATATGAACAACCGCAAAAATCATAGTAATAAGAAATATTTTCCCCTATGCAGATTGTGGGTCATCGGGATAATACATTTAAGTCCCTGTCTAGTATGGACCACTATAATAAATCGTTTTATCGAAGTTATCACATATCAAAGCCGAAGTTCCGGCCATCATTTATTGGGTCTTGATTATATATAATATTTAAAATTAAGTTGAGTCTAGGATGAACCTTCTTGAGAATAGGTCTAATAAATTCATATGTAAACACTGTCTCCACGAACTGTGCAAGACAGATGTAATTTCAGTGATTTGGAGACACTCTTTATTAAAAATAGTCCTTTGGTATACACTCTGAAATATATAAGCATAAGATTTCTAAGCTTGTTTCGATACATCTGTATGAAAAAGTTTACATTTCTTGTTTTTTACTAGTTTGTTCAAAGCAAACAATTTTCCACTTTTTCAAACATATGAAGGAACTTTGAAATTTTTGAAATACATATATGAAAAGTAGACTTTTCAACTTTTAAGTAGAGTTAAAATATTCAAGATAAAACACCCGAAAATATCCCACCTTCTGAATTAAAATATTTAAAATTTATATTTCGAAATTCCAAAATTGTATTGAGTTTTGTTTCCCTTTCATACATCCAAGACGAAATTACAAACAATTTTGATTTTGACTCATACACCCGAAACGGAATTAGAAACAATTTCGATTCTGATTATTCAGATTATGAAATGTTTTGCTTGTGTCTCCTTTGCAATTTTCCAATTAAAAAACAGACAATATTTTTGAATAGCTGTGAAAATTTCTGATAGCCTGGTAAATAATTAATTAAAGTAGTTTGGCGCCAGGGTTTTTTTTTTCTGCCAAAGAAATGAAACCAAATTTGATTTTAGTTCTGATTCAGATTAGGAAACAAAACTGCATAAAACCATATTTTCGTTTCATGATCTCTAATCGAAGTATCTGTTTCATTTTACTTCGATAGAGAAATAGAATTAAGATTCATTTCGTTTCAGGTAAAAAATGAATCAATATATGAAGTAAATTATCGAATATGAACCAGAAGCAAATTTCTATTCTGCAAGGTGGCGCACGAATCGTGCTACTGCCAACAGACAAAAGATGTTGAAGCAAATTTTATTTTACCCAGAACTGCGTCGAAGACGCTCCATGAGATGGAGCTCCAGCGAAAATTCCCAAACAAATTAATATCCAGAAACTGCACATTTCCCGAAAATCATCTGATCTGATCGCATAAGACTTTTTTATGGTATTATGTCAAGTAGGAGGTGTGCAAAATGAAAGGAATTTGACTAAATTAAAGCAGTCCATTTAAAACATAATTCAGGAATAACTTTCATGGAGGTCATTTTCTATACAATAAAAAAGAAATAAATTGAACACATTGATTAATAAAAAGTTATTTGAATTTCTTTTTGTAGTGAAATTGGTGCGTCACCCTGTATTTTATATAGAAACGAAACGAAGTTGAACGAAATGAGCACTGACACTGCTTTAAATACCATGCAATGCTAACATTTTTCATTGTTGATTTTTCATTGTTGATTTGGATCGTTATTTGCCCATTCGGATCTTACTTACATTAAATAATTTTTAAAAAGTTAATGACACTTTTTAATCTATCAACTCAAATAAATAACAAATCAACTCTTGTTACAACTTATTTTAATTTTTTATCATTGTATGTCGCATCGCAAAAGAAACTACAACAAATTATGATGCAACCCAGCACTAAGAATCCTGTTGTAGCCCTATAGAAATGAGGCTCCCAGTTTTCTTTTTATCGGAACTTTGCTAATGAAATAATCGCAATCTGATGTGACTGCACAAATGCTTCTAACTGGTATATCGGTGTCCAATTTTGCACTTGTCCATTTCCAAAATATATATTTGTTTTCGATCTCTCAAAATCGCACTGCAGCCAGTTTGAAGGACGAAAAAATATGAATTTGGGCAATTAAATAACAATAGTTTACGGTCCACTTCCCATAAACTGTTGTTTGTGGTGCTAAAGTGTAAAAATAGGATTAGTTGCAAATTTCTCCCAATAAAAAAGTTGATAGGACTTTGTAAATGTAAATTGGACATAATGTAAATTGTAGTGTAGTAATCTAGATATACATAAATTTGAGACAGACAATTTGTATGACCCAATCCTTTTATTGAATTTTGTTTCTCAGAAAACCGTATTGCGTCACTTTTTTCTACGACGACTCTTCATGGCCTTAACCATAAAATACCGTTGCAATTCATGCTTTTGCAACTTAATTGCAATTTTTACGATGCCATAACATTACATTTACCATCGAGCTTAAGCAAATTGTGAAAGGTCATGGTGAAGAAGATGACGTGAATTTGAAACTTGCAGTTTTCAGTTTCGATTTTGATACGACGAAAGCGAAAGTGCGTATTGCATCTGTTATTAAATAATCGGAAAGCATGAGCAAAAGGAAACTAAAACCATGCAGCAAGTTGCAAAAAACTTGCATTCCTTTCTGCAGAAATAAAAGAAGATATCGTGAAAGAGGAAACTTCGCAAGTGAGAGGTGATGGTCGCTCGCTAGCAACAACAGATGTTTTGCGGCTCCTCTGCCCTAAAGTTAGGCGGCAATGATGGTAATGCTGCTGCTGTCGGAGGTGGTTGCCACAATGAAGAGCTAAGCCAAATAAACTTGTTCATTGCAGATTATGTGGCATGAAGGGTTTTCCCCCTCTACCCTCAACGATTTGCCGGTTACGTTTTAGCCTCATTCTGTGCCTCCTCTTTATCGTCGTCATGGTGGCGATGGCATTTGCCTCCGATTACATACATACTTTGGCCTACCTAGTGACTTGTCTTTGTGGCAATAAATTATGTTAGGAAGCAACTTGTGTCTGACATTAGGACAGGCACGGCAACGGAGAGTGAGAGATTTCAGTTTTTATTTGTGCTTTTACGTTACTTGTGTAGCAAACTGGTTTGCAGATTGTCGGCCTTTGGGTTTTCGGAAAGTTTATTATACTACAGTGACCTACTTTTACGAAATGTCTTAAAGTTGTTCACAGAAATTTGACATGACCAAAAGAACGAACGAGTAGCAGGATAATTTTTTCAAGTTTTGTATTATATAAAGAAAATGATGAATGACAACCGGAACGTTGAAACATCATATAGAATATTTCAGCTGCCAAATGATGACGGCAATACTGATGATACTTGTGATGGTGATGATAATGATATGTTAATGGTAAAGAAGATGAGTATGTGATGATGATGCGTTATTGAGTTTTCAACTTCGATTTATTGGCTGCATACACTAATTAGTATCAGTAAGAAGATGAGTTGTTAGATTTTGAACTTTTTGCTTGAGTTTGCATTCTCAGCCTTAAGAAATTAATTGAAGATAAGAATTTGAGAAAAAACATTTTGTTTCATCTTTTCTAAGCAAGTGAAATGTTTTTGTAACAAACGGAGTTGTTTTTCAATATTACACACCTTCTTTTCATACCATGTTATGAAAAAATTTGGGTAACAATTGTGTAAGATATAGCGAACTGTGATGTATTGTAGTGTATTTTTAAAATCTTTCATTATTATATATATTCTTATAACTATGTGAAGTGCGAGCTTTAATAGTTAATTAAGAAAATAGCGTTTTTTGATCAACTTAACTTTTCACGGATTGCATTTATTTTGAGTAAATTGTTGGAAAAAGTTGAATAACAAAACTGAGCAATAATAATCTATGTGTTAAATATTCAATGCCAACACTTTCTGTCTTACATGATCAAACTAAAATTTCTGAGCAAATAAAATCCACTTCTGGCACCAAAATTGATAATTATAAAACTTCTTAATTTTTTTCTTACTTTTTAAAATGTTTCCAAAGTTAGAAGATTTTTAGAACATTTTGAATTAGGTAACCGTCTGACATTGTGTAAAGTACACATATTCTTGATCGTTGAAAAAACCTACGTCAATACGTATCGAATTTTGAAGTTCGCAATTCTAATATCTTGCCGCTGCTGTACTCCATTGTTGTCTTTAGTATTCCCACACAAATATCCACAAAATCCACACTTTTATGGAGATCTTTAAGAAGATAAAGAAATTTGCCTAATTTATCTTCAATTTATTCTTCTTGCGCTTGATCCTTCAACTATCTAATATTTTCAAGACATCCGACAAATGTTATTTGCCCAATTCTTCTGCCGTCTCACCCTCAATGAGCTGCTCTCTGCTGGTACATTTGTTCAACATTCATATTTAGAGATAGGAAAAAGTCGCTTAGATGTTAAATTTAGCTAATATACTGGGAGGAAGAACAATTCGTAGCTAATTTCATTGAATTTTCAAACGATGTCATGCACGTCTAATATCGGGCATTGCCTTAATGAAGAACATTTTCTTCTTCTGTGATCGGAACTTTATTACAGTGGATACCCCGTTTTGCTGACGATTTTTGTGCCGAATTATTCCTTTATTGCAGATAATAAAAAAATCTTTTAAGTGTATTGTCTACATACATGAATACATATTTACATCTACATACATCACCATTCGAAAGAAAAGATCTTAAAGTTTTTTACTTTTGAAAAGGATAATGCGGGTTTCTTCTGGCAGATTTTATAAAAAAAGTCATTAACACATTGGCGTAAGTAGGTGGCTACTTGTTTTGTGGATCGAAATATGAATATAACAGCCCACGTATTTAATTATGGATTTCTTTCTGAAGAAGCTAAAAAGGCCACGTTTTGTAATTTCTTGGACAAACCGTTTTTTTGTCTCTCTATGACTGGTCTAAAGTCATCTTTGGTATTGCAATAAACAATAGATGGCTTCACAAAAAAAAAAAAAAAAAAAAAAACACACACACACACAATAAAATACATAAAGTATTATTTTTTTAAACGCTTTCATCATAGTTGTATGATGAGTCTCCCCCTTGTACTTCCCAACGTATCTTATATTATATGATGAAATTCACACTGTTGGAGATTAAATTGGTTTTTACATAACCGTAAATTTGTATAAGTCGGAAAAACAGGTACCAATGCTAGCAATGCTAGGAAAGTATTGAATTACATATTCCTGATTTGTGACCAATATTTTTCAAAGAGTGAACAACTTAACTTTTTAGTATTTGATGCATTTAATATGATTTTTATACTTTGTAAAAATTACCATAAAAAAAAACATTTGTTAACAAAATAACTCATTTCGGCAGCATTGTTTATTTAATTGAAATATCATCTGTGATGTCAAAACAAAAGATTTAAGCCACATACTTGTCATTGCGGTAAAATAAATTAAGCAGCATAAAACTAAAAGACGACAAAAAACTTCAAAATAATCCAAAGTCAGCACTTGATGGTCAAACTTTGAGTTAAGCGAACGGACGATCGATTACATTTACTACAAATCCTTGTTGGAAACAATACCATTTGACAACGACATTTCATTAATAACAATAACATCTAAAAATAACTGAAATAAATACTTTCAAAGCAAAGTGCTGAGAGTTGATCGTTTTAAATAGCAAATATAAAAAAATCAAAATACTTGACATGAGTTAAGAGGGCTTTTCAGAATTAATAAATATCAAATCGCATTAGAAGCAAAGCGGAAAAAATACAAACGACTCTAAATATCGTTGGTAATATGGGCGGGGTCTTCAAAATGTCAATGAAACAAAATATCTACACTCGTAAACGATAATTCTGGTATCCTATATCAATAAATATCAATCAAAATTGGATGTGTTAAATAAAATTCAATAAGAATGATACATAACAGCAACCGTGGAGCGGAGCGGAGTATTGTGCATTTTGCGTATGTAAGGCTATACACGTACGCATATTTGTAACATACGAGTAGTATTATTACCTCTCGCTATGGAAAATGTATAGCAATTCGATATGTTATCATTTTGATAGTCTATCACATCACACGTTTAAGATCACTACTTTTCAAAGACCGATAGTCTTTTGTGTTTGTCTATGTTTGTGTCAGATCAGTTTGGTTTCTGTATAGTTCGACGTAACTAATTTAACAGAAACTTAATTTCCAATGATGATGGAGCAGAAATTTGATTGGTTTATTTTCATATGAATAATTTGAGTTTGTCTCTTATAATTGAACTGAAATATGGTATTGAAGTTCAAATTCGCATACCGGTATGGTGATGATTATAGAAGGTTATATGCTTCAGGGGTCCTCGAATTTATTCACAAAACTAACTGAATTTTAATCAAAGTTATTATTTAAGGTTCGCATTTGCTGATTTTTTTTTCCTAACAACCCATAACCGTTTCTTTGTCATGCAGACATGTTGAAAGCACTTTTGGCCAGGCGATGTGACTTTTTTCAATGCTCCGAACAAAAGACTTAAGACACAAGCGTGAGTCTTATGTTTTGCCTTGCCTCAGGCTGCAACAAATCAACAAAAAGTCTGCACACAACAACAATGTGTAAGTATATTAGTGATCGTTTGTGTGAATGAGTCAATCTCTTTGTGGTTCTTACAGGAGTATGAAAACGCTTAACCGGAATGGTTTAATATTCCAGACTTAGACTTCTGCACTATTTGTTCTATGCGGATTTAGTAAAAAAAAGTATTTTGAAATCATTTTAAGGTGTGACAAGATCATAACGCGTCCTTCGTTGATTGAAAGACAGTATTTTGAGTAATATTAACTTCATCAATTTCTAAAGTCGTAATTAGCTTAATTATAGTTTGACAGGAATTTATCTACGGCAAATGAAGGGATTTTAAGCTAGATCAGTATTGTGGGAAGTACAAATCATTTCAATTTATTGAAAAATAACCTTTTGAGGGTGTCTTCAAATGGGCTCTAAATAACAACGTAAGAATGAAGTAATCTGAATATAAATGAAATCGCTTTACAATTCAAATGATTGATTGTCCAGTGGAATAGAAATCTTTATCTATTATACGCCACCCGTAGAAAATAATTCCAATCGCTTCGATGTTTTGCGCTTCTCTTCCAATTCGTCACATCAAGCTTCGACAGTATTTCAAAAGCCTGGTCCTTCCAACGGAGTTTTGATTGCCCTCTTCTACACCGTCCACCCAGTTCGTTGTCGAAAACTTTCCGTGCTGGAGCATTTGGGTTCATCCGCACAACATGACCCAGTCGACGCAATCGCTGAATATTAATGCGTTTGACCACGCCGATGCCAGCATATATAGGTAGTTCATAGAGCTCATTGTCCATGCGTCGCCAATACTATGCGTTAACGATGATGGGCCCATATATTTTCCGGATTCTGTGCCATACAACAAGGCAAGTAGAACCAATGTCTGGTATAGTCGGATTTTTATTTGTCGAGAGAGGGCTTTATCATTGAATCGCTTGCATAGCCCATAGTAATATCTGTTAGTAGGCAGCACTCTTCTCTTTATCTTTCTGCTGACATCATTCATTTTGTTTACTGCGGAGCCGAGGTAGATGAATTCTTCCACCACTTCAAAATTATAGTTGTCATCGTTCACACAACGTCCCAAACGAGTAGACTCTTTGTTCGTTGAAACCAATTACTTTGTTGTGTTCTCGTTTAAAACCAGACCCATTTTCGCTGCTTCCTTCTCGATGCTGGAGTAGGCTGCATTAACAACTCGCAATTTTTTGTCAATGATGTCTATGCCATCTGCATATGCGAGTAACATATGGCTTTTATTAACTATTTACCAGTCGTGTTAACTGCAGCTTTCCTTATAATAATTAGTATGTTGAAGAAGTCGCACGATAGAATGTCGCCTAGATCTTTAATGAAGACTTGGTGTCAGTCAGCGTCATCCTACAATGACGTATAAGCTTCTTAGGAATTCCAAACTCGAACATGGTCTCATACAGTTTTTGCCGTATCGGGTTATCGAAGGCAGCTTTATAACCGATGAGAAGATGGTACGTGTCGATATGTTTGTTTTTTTTTTTTTTTTTTTTTTTTTGTTTTTCTCCAAAATTTTTCTTAGTTTGAATAATTAGTCAGTTGTTGATTTACCAGGTCTAAAGCCGCACTGATAAGGTCCAATCAGGTCAGTTAGAAACGGCTTTAGTGGGTAAAAGACTGATAATGCGATAGTTTTTACAAACACTTGGATCGCCTTTTTTATACACAGGACACAGTACACTCAAAATCTAATCATCGGGCATCTTTTCCTCCATCCGGAACTAAGAGCTTATAAAAATGGTGTCTCCATAGTTGCAGCATATTCTGCGTATCTGTGGCCAGATTTTCCTCGCTATCCTGACAGGAGGGGAGCCCTGTTCCATACCCCGTACTTATATTTGGTAGAATTTTCGAGCTTCACCTCTATCCTTGTACCTTTCTATTTCCTGAATAGTATATTTGAGTTTTTCTTGCGTTTTCCAAAACGTTGCACAATAAATTAAAACATTTATTAAAAGAAGTGAAAGTTAGTTCGGACAGTTGGCAAGTAGAATGATAAGTGACAGAACAATCTAATCAATTAATTGTGGAAGTTTGATTCTCTGTTGGGATAATTGTTTTTTAACCATTTCCAAATAAATTTTTTTTTTTTTTTTTTCATTCATTTTCTTTATTGGATCTTTCTTACGAAATTTACAATATGTATTCAAATCTTA